>JAYDZK010000056.1:34859540-34877438 GCA_034509185.1 Euphonia xanthogaster | reverse complement strand
TGTCAGAAGGTCTGGAATACCCCTTTGGTCAGTTTGGGTGACGTGTTCTGGGCGTGTCTCCTCCCAACCCCCCGGTTCCCTCACCAGTGAGGCAGCATGAGAAGCAGCAAAGGCCTTGGGTCTGGGTAAGCCCTGCCCAGGAATAACACAAACATCTCTGGGTTCTGAACACTGTGTTCAGCACAAATCCAAAACACAGCCCCACACCAGCCACCAAAAGAAAATTAACTCGACACCAACACAAACCAGCACACCCAATCTTCTCATTATCCACATTTCCAAAGTCATCACATGCTTGTAAGACTGTCTGTTCCCAGATTCCTTATCCCATGTGCACACTTCTTGGTTCCATGATCAGACTTACTCCTGTGAAATATGACAGCAGAAAGGTGGGAACTATAGTTTGGGAGAGCCTCCATAAAAGTCTGGCATCTGCTGACTGAAATTTTATCTACAGATATGTGCTCTTACAGTCTTTATAGGCCTACCATTGTAAAGTACAGCCAGGATATATGGTTGGACAGACAGATTAATATACTCACAGAGAAGTACATGTAAAATTTCAAGAGGTTAGAACTACTTGTAGGAAGATTTGTTTTTAATGTTTAAAATTACATTTTACTCACTTGTAATGTTATTTTTCTGCACTTCACTATTGAAACATTAAATTATCCTTCAGCTATGTACTTAGATTTGACCATTTTATACTCCACATCAAAGCTGTCACACAGCAATTGTATTTTGATTGCAAAGAGCAAGCTTTTTTTTTTTTCCCAAGAAACAACTGGCAAAGATAGAACAGTGAATTTTTCTGGGCTGTACTTCCATCCAGCTGTCCCCAAATACAATATAAGCATTACAGAAAGCTGTCTGTTCACTATTACTCTGAATGACTTAGAGCAATTTCAAATACCCTTCAGTATCCCTTGTCAACATTCTTTCTTTGGCAGGTTTTATTAGGAGCTACGTAAGATCACTGTGTTATCAATCGTAACTTGTACAATTCAGAGACCTTTTTAATCACTTGGAAACTGTTGTATGGTTTCTTCAGAAAATCCTGGAGATATGGCATGAAGCATAAAACTGCATTTCTAATGCATCTGTTTGTTACTGAGTAACTGCCAAATAAACAGCCAGTAAAATTCAATTCTCTGTGACTATCTTAAAAGAGGAAGCAAAGCTTAAAACATTTCAAGAATATGGAGAAAAGATGCCTAGGAATTAATTTTTACATTACCACTGAAAAGACATATAATGCATTTTTACATTACCACTGAAAAGACATATAATGCATTTTCTATGTATCTACGTTAGGGCTGACAGTTTTGTGAAGCTTTATAGATTTCCACACCTGAGAATTAGCACCCTAGGAAGAACACCTCTCAGACCAACTTTAATGCAGGAAATACTGCAGTCACTTGTATGTCCCTCACATAAATCATCAATACTTAACCATGAAAGGATGCAAATTCCAGCTGCTTGTCTCAATGCATACTCAAATTCTATCTCGCAACTGAACATTTTATACACATTTGACCAGCAAAACATCTGCCTGCCCTCACTCTTTGGCTTTCAGCTGAGCATCTAAATAGGACAACAGAACTGTGGTGTTTTTCCATTTGCCAATATATTACATGTAAACAGTGACTACAAAGTGCTTAGGTACTGTAACAACCATGGAAACATCTCACATAATTCCTTATGAGGAATTCAACCACTGACTTCTGTTACTGTTTGAGAGTCACCTCCTAAAGAGCCACGTGTAACTGAAGTTCTGTCAAATTACCTGTGCAACATTACCTGTTACAACATGACTTCAAAAGAAAACCCAGTGCCATAGTGGTGGTGATAGACCAAAGCCCCTGCTGAATAAAAAACCTATCAGAATCTCTTTTGGCATGATCCGTTCCACTGTTAAGTTCTCTCTTGTTGCAGAGCTCAGGATCAATTAAAAGGGCCAAACTCAGGCACTATTTGGAAACAGTTTCTAAAGATTTATCTAAGCCCCCCAGAGAGACAGCAATAGCTGCAGAAACTTCAGACTAGGGTCTCCAGAGTACATTTCTAAGTTCTTTTGTGCACTTGTCCCTTTCCTCCCACTCCCACCCACTTCAGGATTGAACTGGCCAGTACTTACAAAAGCAGAAAAATGTGCAGCAGTGCCAAACACTCCAAGAAGAAAAAGCAACTGGATTTTTCTAGACTAAAATGCTGCCCAAGTTTAATTTCAGTAAGCATATGACAAGGAACATATTTTTTAGTTGAACAGTGGGAGTTGTTTTAGCTTAATACACTTCTTGAAGAGTGTTATCACCATGACAAATATGCATCTTCACAAGGACAGCTTTGTTCGAAGTGTTACTGATAAGAATCAGAGAGAGCGACAGAAATCGCAGTCTTCACAGAGCTGATCCTGAATCTGGAAATGTTATGGTTTAAATACATAAGCAGATGGCAATTAAATAAATTCGAAGAAAAGGAGAATTCACATACAACAAGAGAGAACAGGGAAAGCAAGTTTAGCAGTACCTACCAAAGATCTCCACCAAATTTTAATTAAGTGATTCTTTCAAAGTCCATATACGATTTTGAGAAGCTTGCTAGCACCCAGGAAGCAAGGTGGGGCAAGGGGGAAATGCACCATGGTAATTCACTTGTCTAAATTAAAGCTGCTCAGCCATCTTAATATTTTCATTGTTACATTGAAAATCATTGGTTTCCATAATGTAAAAATGAAGTTGCTTCAGGCATGGAACTGCAAACGTAGCATAATTCATTGTGTTAGGATATTTTTCAGTTACAATATCCTTAGCAAAAGCAATAAAAGGTGAGCACATACATCCCTTTGAATTTCAGTAGCTTACAGAAACTAGCAAGTACAGGTGGAAGGTTTATAACTAAGCCAGCAGAATCTAGCCAGCAGCAATAGGTTTATTCAGCTCAGTAGCTATACACCTTCTCACATCTTTTGTATGAACAGAAACCTCTGTCCTACTTAAGTCCCACTTTAATGTGTTACAATCTTTTCAAGACACTGTAATAATCTCTTGAAAGAAACTTTGTGTGCTCTTTGCTGATACATGAAAAGGTATCTTCTTTACATCTGTATCTACAGGGGTTTTTTACAGTTCATAAATAAGATGTGAAAGCTCATTTTTAAACATCTACATAAAGATTTTTAGCTGTTTCTAATACTCAGGATATTTTCAGTAAGCGGTAACTTTTTTCTAACTCTCACTGCACCAGTAATGCATACCTTTTAGATTTACTAGGAAGAACATTAATTAGATTATTTTGAGTGAGTGTGCATGTATGTGTCTGTATACTTCCCTCATCTATTTTCTTTATGGCACAAGGTTCATAGTGAAGAAAAATGCTCTTACTGGGACAATTATGGAGTTTTCATGACGTTGGCATTACATTATGTGTGAATAGGTAACATTTTAAAATAAATACATTTTTATTTCAAAACAAGCAAAAGAAAATAAGCAAAGCCAAATACAAATCAGTTTCAGTGAGGCAGTGGGCAAAGTGCTTTATCATCAGTTTTGCCTATTGAAACTTCTGTTTCTCAATGTAATATATTTGCTGCCCTCAAATCAGCATCTAATGGAAAACGAACTTAGTCACAATACCATCTGGAGAGCGTAACAAACTACCCCAAAGGAGCACAATCCTTCTAAAACTGAAAACATGGAGAGTTAACAGGAACACTTCTTCAGTGCTGCAGGGGGGGAATAAAAAGAAAACAAAAAACCAAAACCCAATTGTTCTTCTTCTCACTCACTTTTAGCAATTATACTGATACGAAAAATAAATAAATTCACACATTCCTAAAGGTCCTAATAAGCAGCATGAAACTGATGGCAAGATTTTTGAAATTGCTATGAAAACAAATGCTACCTACACAAATGGAACAACACAATGCAAGTATTTTTTGTTAAAATCTCCTTTTAGTCTTTCTGCATGGAAGTTTTCATCCCAGCCATTCACAGACTTTGAATAAGTGACAGACGGTAGAGATTAGCTCTGAAACTAAACATCCTAAATCAGTTTGCTAACTCTTCAAACCGCAGGCTTACCCCCTAAGAGAAGGAAGGCAAGGAGTTATGCAAACCCCAACAGCTCTAAGTGCCTCCAGTGAGGGAGAGATGCAGGAGAAATATCTTTTAAGGCTTTCTTGCCTGTCTTGACCAAGGAAATAGGCTATAGTATGAGTTTCAGGCTAAATAAAATTGTGCTTCTGAAACACGACTCTAAACAGACTTCTGAAATAAGACTATGAACATTGTCATAACATTACCTCTTCCAGGGCTGGAGATCCAACACAGCAACTATAGGGCTCAGCAAGCAAAACACCAGACAGGGCTAAAACTGGTACAGAACACATTTTCAGACAGGAATGGAAAAACAGATTCCATTGCATTGGTTTTTATTTCCTCTTAGACTCATTTGAACTTGTTTCTGAGTCTGGCCAGAAACTGAGCTGTCTTCACTTTTCAAATCAAATGTGGGAGGCCAAAAACCACAATCCTGAATGAGAAGAAAATACTAGTGGAAGTTATTGCTGCTGCTACTGAAGTACGTAAAACTGTCTCAATCAATTCACACTTAAAAATTCTTTAAAAATAATAGAATCGACCTGTACTCAAACTGCACGTGTTAAACAAAAAGTCTGAGTGAACTGTGTCAGTGTTTGATGTGGGCAGTCCTATAATCTGCCGTTCTTTTTTTTTCTCACCAGCCGAACACTTTGATTTTGCTAAGTTTCACTCTTCAGGACATCCTCTACTCCACATGTTAAGACAGAAAAAAACAGGAGTCACCATAGTATCCTTGTTCACCCTCCTTCCATTTGAAATTGCAAGGTCAAATGAAAACTGGAACCTTAATGAATTGAACTTGAAATTATTTCAAGTTTGTCATATGACTATGAATCAAAATTACACATAAGCAAGTGAATAGTAAACTTTCATATTTACTCAAATACTGTCATTATGAACACATTAGTCCATTACATACTATTCCATTAGCTCTGTTTGTAAATATACAGCTCTCTTGAAGGTGCTGTTTAAATAATGACCAGTGTATAAGACTGCATAGGGGGACTATGCGTTTCATTAAGTCAACAACAGCCATTCCCTTTTCCACCACAGGGCAACATACTTGAGTAGATTATGTAACACTTCTGTCCTATTTTAGATATAGATGGTATCAGGTTTCTACATAAATTCTGAGAGAAAAGGCCATTACTTTCTCCTTGATACTCTGATGCAGATCAACAGCATTACTTACTTCATTCAAACTAAATGCTATAGGTACAATTTTCAAAAGAAAAAAATTCATGGTTTAGCAGATTCTACTGCAATCCAATCTTCCTGAACACTGCCCAAGGATTCACACACCCCTTTTCTTGAGCACCATCTAAATATACCACAGTATCCTCAGTGATATCATTTATATTTTATCCAAACCCTTCTGTATTTGCTTTCCTGCCATGTAGCTCTGAGCTTTGCATGGTAACTGTCACACCATGCAGAGAAAGTAACTCTCACAGTATCCTAACAACATATAGACCCTGTCCTATAATAAAAACTACCATCCATGCTGCCTATACAAACATGAAGTTCATTGTGGACCAAAGACCTAAGCTTTTCCTAGACATGCTCCTTTAAACTAAAGCTACAGTTACTGGTATAAAAGATCTCAGCTGCTGGTCAGTCTCTGATGAACCCTCTTGACTCTCTAACAGGTTATTATAATTGTTCTGTAGTCTCTATTAAAAATAAAATTAGTTCAAAAGCTGGACATGGTCAACCAGGTATGAGAGCTCTGCTCAGGCAAGTGAAAGGAACTATAATGAAAACTACTTCAGTCACAGCTATGTGAAAAGTATTTTGGACTCATGTGCTTTTAGGCATTTAACCATCTCAATACCAGGTAGAAGTTCACACAGTTTTCTGATGATTCCCATAATTTCTATGGGGTTTCTGTGTGTTAAAGATCATACCCCATTTCATAAATCCTGCAGAAGTATTCACTTAGTCTTTTATCAATCTAAAAATCAGAGAACAAATTTAAATTATCCAAATTAGTTTCCTCTCTGTATAGCCAAAAGAGGTACCTTTACTGGTACCTTCTCAGCCAAGATTTCTCCTAACTCATGATAAAATGCATCATTTTCTGAAGGCATCTGTGTTTCTCACAAGGTAAAGAACTAAGAATAGACACTGCTGAAATTCAGTGCACCCACTTCTACACTGGTACTAAGTGTTCAAATTACATATACTGAAGAGCAGCCTGGGAAAAATCTATTTACATTCAGATGAAGGATTCTGCTGGCTCAAAAACAGCCCTGACATTTCCAGGGAATCTCCCACAATCCCACATCCTATTACCCTCTCATAATAACATCGCTCTTAGCTGGTTTATTTTTTTCTTTTTTTTTCTTTTTTTTTTTTAATTACTCATTTAAAAGCCAAGCTGATTTAGCCAAGTAGCCAGTGGGGACACTGTCAGACTTGGTCACCTTCTTTTTACTATGGACTGACTGAATTGCTACTGGCAATAATACTCCTGGACACTTTCCTTATTTGAGAAGTATGGCTTCTATTCTTGTCACAGTAAAGAGGGAAGGGAAATCACAACCTAATGAAAACATTCCATTCAGAACAGGATTATTTCCACCAGGGCCCATTCATCTTTATTCTATTTAAGGCTACTTTATTTCCATACATAACTTCTCCCATCTCCTGCAAACAAGATCAGACTTGCTATGCTAATGCAACAGAGAGAGATCAGGTACCCTTGAACAAACTTCCAAAACCTGTTAGAATGCCATATTAAACATACTAATGGAAATAATTGGGTTATCATTTGAAATCGTTTAGAGCAACATAGTAAGTCCTAAGTGATGACTATTTTTTCCCTTCTTTGTTAACATTATACTATGGATTGATTTCCTATGTGGTTTGTTTCAGTTCAGTAATTCACAGTTCCTTTTCTATATCAAAGCATTGCTCTGAGAAAATACATTGCTTTTCCCTATTGCTGGAGCTGGAATTTTCCCCCCCTGGTGTCCTGACCAGTTTCTGTTTGAAGTGCTCACAGCTTAGAAATTTTAAAAAGAAATAAAAAAAAAAAAAGGCCTCACATGCCAAAACCACACCCCAAAGGAGAAAAGTGACACAGTTTCTCTGTGTAGGAATGATCTGTATCAACAAATAGTCCTCCATGTGCAAAAGCATCATGTTTTCTCCAAAGCTGGTCAAAAAAATAGCAGGCTTCAACTCTGCTGCCTAAACATGGGTGATAGCCCCAAGTGAGATGCTCAAAGCTATTAAAAAGCAAGAAATCCATGTGAAACAGTCAGGTATGGGCCAGCCGTGTCCCAACAGAATCTCATCCAAAAGCCAGCAGGACATTAGCTAAGAGTTCTCACGATACACCATGGCATTTAACAGTACCAGTTAATTCTGTTTAGGCGCATGAATCAACTTTTTAGTGCCTGCTCTCCCACCCTTCCCCATTCCAGAAGTACTAATTAATGCTTTAATTTTATAGAAAGAGAAGAAAAAACAAGCTATCTTGCTTGGTGTTGTACAGTAATTTCAGTTCAGAGCTGGTCAGGTGGCAGGAAGCCTCACCTTGCTAGAGAGAAAGCATGAGGGTAAAATTATGAAACTTTTAGCAAAACTTTAGCAGAGAATGCAGGTAACAACATGGAGGTTCACCCTACAAGGAGCAGCAGAGAAAGGAGGAAGGATGAACAAAGGGGAAGAAAGCAGTAGCACAAGAAGTGCTGATGGAGATGACAAGCAGGGCAGAAGGCAACATTGCAATGAATAGGTTAGGAGCATGTCCAAGAGCCAAGCTAATAGTAAAGCACTTAAATGAAAAGGAACAGTTAATCACTCATGCTCACAGCAAGTCAGCTGGCTAACATAACAACAACATCTCAACACTTTTCTCTGGGCCTGCAATGACTCACGCTGCATGAGGCAGCAGCAGTTCTCTCTCACCCAAAAGTTCACTGTCAACCATGAGGGAATGGAACAAAGGCACATGAGTTTCTCTAAAAAATCAGAATGGAAACATTCCCCTGCTAAACTTCTTCATTCTAATGCGTGAGTTATTTTCTACCTCATAAGAAAGAGTTTAAATTCTTCACTGACATACTTTAAAAAGTGAATCCTCCAAAAATACTGCATGAGCAAATGTTAATGGTCAAGTCTAGTCTTCCATTGTGCAGCAAGTTCACTAAATCCCTCGGAAAATCATTTTCTGAGACCTTGCATTCACAATTCCAAAGTGTTTTATGCAGCATAATGAAAACAAAACCATAAAATTTTTGTATGAAGCAGGTAATCAGTACCTCAACTACAACTGTAAAGGAAAAAAATCCCACCAAACAATAACCACATAAAATATATCAGTTTACTATACAGCAAATCCAGAGAAAAGGACTTTCAGAAGTCAGAAAATAAATTTCACTTAGGGTGCTAGTGGAGGAGAGGCTGGACATGAGCCAATCTGGGCTGTATCAAAAGCAGTGTGACCAGAAGGGTGAGGGATGGGATTCTGTCACTCTATCCACTCTCATGTGACCCCACATGAAGTGGAGTCTTGGTTGGAAAAGCCAGTCAGCCCCTCCACCTCAAACCATTTACAACTTAAGAATCACAGCTGTCCACATGGCAAGAGGGCTGGATTACATTTTCATTCCTCATAGTGTGACTCTGACCTTTGAAGCCTCTCTTTTCAGGTGGTTTTTCAGTTTGTTTTTTTTTTTCTTTTTAAATTTCTAAGCTCTGTGCACATCAAAACAGCAACTGGTCAGGGCTTCAGGGGAAAAATTCAAGACCTTTCCAGTCTCAAAGACCCTCATAAGAAAAAGCTCTACGCATCCAAAGCAGTTTTTGTGCAATGCAAACAGGATTAAAAAAACCATGTGATATAAATACAGAAATATTTTGTATTCAGTAGCCATAAGAATATAATTTAAAACCCTTCTGCATATCTTTTTAGATTTAATTAAATTCCATAGTTTATCTACGCACCACTTTAACCAATGTTTACAAAGATAGTATTATAGTCTTGGAAAAATCTAGGTTTTGTTTAAAAGACATGATTTATTTTTCATAAATGAAATTCATATAAAAATTATTGTTTTGAAACCTTACACAAGCACTCTCCATTTCAGAGTATGAACTGGAGAGTAGGAAAAAAAAGCTACATGCTAAGTAGAACTTCTAACTGTGGAAATTGTTAATTCCAGTTAGAGAAATTCCCAATTCACATTCATTATCAGAATTCACATCAATTGGAGAACAAATCTACTTCTCCAGTGCATTCAGAAGGCAGTACAAACCATATAAGATGTAAAAAACCTTAGCCACAGCCATCTGATTTCATGCAAGCAAGAAAGCCTGGCCACCACCAGTCAGGTAGCCAAGAGCAACAGGAGGAACTGGCTCCTGTAGAGAACCCTGGCGGATGCGCTATAAACTCAAGTAAGAAGCACTACTTTCAAATGCCTTGGAAATGGACCTCAATGACTCAGAAGTGAAAAAATGAACAAAGATCTTTCTGATACATCTAAAGGGCCTAAACGTCCTCAGATACTCCTATCATATAGAGAGCACAAATGGATGATCACATAGAGGAGAAAGTGCTTTGCCAAGGGTGGCAGGTCCCTTGTCCAGGGAGAATCACCTGTAGTTCCAAATCTAACACACAGAGACAGCCCCACAGACACCACTGACACTAAAAATGTCTCACTCAATAGCTGGTACAGCACCTCCATAGTCAACTGGTCTGTATTTCAACAAAATTATTTTGTAAATATAAACTTGCTTTCAACAAAAATAATTACACTGGGTTAAGTTTCTCCTTGTTACAACTGAAAAGTATGTGAAACAATTAAAAAAAAAAATCTGTTTGAAACAGAACATTTTCCACAAAACTGTTGACATTAAAAAGCTTTCCAAAGTACATTCTTCATTTTTCACTCCCACTTTCACATTTAGAAGTGAAATTAAAGACTTCTGAAATGCCCTGCTGAAGAAAATATGCTCATTTTTCTTAAAACCATAATAAAGCACTCAATCCTTTGCAGCGCTGACAGCAGTAAATCAGATGTGTCCTAAGCTTTTGGAGAGCCCAGGTGCATTTTTAGTATCAACACATCTACCCGATGCACGTGCTTTTTCCATTGCTGTCTTTAATGCTGTTTTGTCTTTTCAGTTGGGAAATTCTTCAATACTACTGCAAAATCCCTATCATAGACAGATTACATTATTACCATTTTTAGTCCTTCTCTATTCACCCATCAGACTACTGTCCCTAACCTTCTAAACTTTGATTTTTTTTACAAGTTTAAAGCAAAAATAAAAATTCAGCTTTTTTTCAGGTTAAAGACACCAGCACATGCTTAAACATAGCAATCAGGGTTTGGCTGAACTGGAACAAATACACCTGTATTAATATGCAAGTAAAAGTCTTAAAAATATTTACGTCACTGAGTTTAAAAATTTTTCTTCCTATATTTACATTAAATAAATTCAACCTTACTATATCATAAAAAAATATTCTTTATAGTCTCTACATTTTCTTGTAACACTACTGAATGGCTAAAGTCTTCACATAGTATTTCCTATTAACAATTTTACTGCAAATATTCGATGAAAAAATACAACTTTACTTGTGACTATTCTTCCTGTTCTGTTCTAAAAAGATCCAAACTGGAATATATTCACTTACAATGAAATATTTCTTAAAGATATGCCACAGCACAGTGACAATGGATATAGCATGTTGGTTTTAAAGACCATATGTTACAGTTCCAAAAGATACTCTGAAGCAGATACAGTTACTAGCACTGCTGCCAGCTGGCATTCTCAATAAACTACCTGAAGTAACAATGGATGTTTAGATCCCTTTCAACTGAAACCATTCTGTGTCCATCTTTTCTATTCAACAAGTTCTTGATTATATTTTCTCCCTCTAAATTTTTGGCCCCTGTAAGCCTAGTATTTCCTTCACAAAGCATTATTAACACGCTTGAAGACATAAATGAAAGTATACATAGAAAGTTTGTGTATACTTAAATAGACCATATGCTTGTTTAACACATCTGCATATTTCTCTAGGAGAACACTGCCTGTAACCTGTTATTAAAAGATACCAAGAAATAAAAGCCATAAAATACTTATAAAAATATTCATGCAATAACCTCATCTAGAAACATCAATTACATTATCTATCTCCTACAACATTAGCTGTAAGTCCAATAAACCTACTCAGCAGGCAAGGGATTTAATGAAATAAACCCTGACTTCCTGGGAGGATCACCTGTGGTTCCAACTCTAAAACTTCTGATCAAATACATGCTCTCTTCCTGCTGCTGAGCAGGAAGAATCTTTATCCAACATGCTCCAAAGGAGGGAGGGCATAATACTGTGGAGAGTATTTAAATGAGTAGGAGACCAGCTGATTGTGGTGAAAAGGAGGATGAGAAGAAGTTATTTTTAAAAAATAATAGAAATGTATGGGGTTTACATTTAAAAGGTCACAGTAAAACAAAATCACAGCAATTTTTTCAACAAACAAGAAGACAATAAGCTTCTCTACTAATCATCATTAATAAGCCATATGAGCCATAAAAACAAAAAAGAAAAAAACAAGCCCACAGTCTTGCACTACTACAGGTTGCCAGTTTCCACAAATATTTTCACTTCTGCTCCCCATTTACAGGGAAACAGAAGGCTGAGGCACCAAATTACAAGTATTACAGAACAAACATCTTCCAGTGCCTATCTCATAGGAGTAAGGACCAAAACTGACAACACCAAAAAAACAAAAAAAAACCCAGCCCACTTATCAGTGAAAGGTCTCAGGTTCTCTACCCATTGTCTAACATATTGCTGTTATATGTTAGACAATACTGCTTTCTGCTCCTTTCATTTCCAGGCTAGAGACATCATAGTTTGGCTTCCCTTCCTCCACAAGGGAAAATTTCTTACTTACTGATCCTCTTAAATTAACCCAAACATTTAACTTGAAATCCAATACATTACATTCCTTTAGCTGACTTAATCCCTCATTCCTGGGTTAACTTCACATTCTTTGGGAAATCTTACCCAATTTTGGCAGGGAATAGGGCACTTTAAAATAATCTTCATAAAACTCAATGAGTCTCCTTGTAATATTTAGAGCATAGTCCCCTGATCCTCTTCGGATTGCATCAGGCCTTGCATATAACCGTACCTGTTAAAAAACAAAGCAAAAGTCCAATTTCAGCATCTGCCTTTTAAACCTATCCTACCAGAAGAGGTGAATGAATTACTCTAAGGTTGCTATGAGGTGGCAGGATTATTCCCTTAAAGCCAAATATGACTGTCATACATTTGTCAAGTCATACCATAGTTGAAAACCAGAACTACCACAATTAAAGTTAAAAAGTTCAGAAGTCACAATCTCCTACTTATTTGTGTTGCCAAGCAAAAAACTTGCACTCCTTGTATCAAAATAAATATTCGAAGAAAATACATGTGTTTGTTAGAGATATGATGGAAGAGTGGATTAGTATAATGGTTCTCTGCCTACACTGAATGTAGGCAGGATGCAGTGACTCAGTAGGAGAGAAGTTCATGGTTTGTTAAAGGCACATTATATCAAGCCCCGAAAATATTAGTAGACTGTGAAGAAAAAAAACAATCGTTCTCTTTTCTCTTCTCCAGCAGAGACACCATTACCATCGATGAGCTATGGGAAGACTGCAAAACAGCCATTTCTAAGCTCATTCATGTACACAAACAATTAACATTCCTGAAACCTCCATGACTGCTTCAGGCCTCTGTTTCCAGAAAGCAGTAAATTAAAGCTGTTTGTATAGGCGACAGACTGCTCTGTTCAGTGTAACACAGCTCACACATTTCAATACCTGGAGCGAACCGAGTGAACAGAACTCACCTTCATAATTCAGCATTCAAGTGTGACCCTGACCAGGGAGGTAGCAGAAATTACTGCCAGGTTATTACCTCTCCCCTAACAGTCTATAGCAATTCCTTCATGCAAAGATGACACAGAGCCTACAACTGCTAATCAAGAAGGGGATAGAAAGGAGAACCACTTTTTGTTCTCTCTCCTCATACCCTGCCTGATGGAAGTAGCATGTGCTTTGTCCCTAGTGACTGTGGCAGAAGGTCTCTCCCTGCAGTTCATAATGACCTGATGAAAATGAGACTCTCCTAAATGTCAATCCTAATAAAATAATACCTGACTCGCCAGTACTTTCTGTGGTAGGATTAAATCCCAGCCAGGGCTCCAAGGAAAGCAGTAGCGCAGAAATCAGAAAGTGTCAATGCAAACATGAAGGAGAAATATCAGCTTTGGAATGTTTCTAAATGCTCTATTCTGGATTAAGAAAAGCCAATGGGATTTTTGGCTTCAGTGAAAGTATTAGCAAGTATTGCTTTACCGCTCTTTTCCTGAAGCAGTTCAGCTATCCAAGTGGAAACCAGATATCAAGCCTAAGTACAGTGTACCTGTCAATTCTCTTTTAACCCACTGTCTCTTGAGCTTCAGTATGGAGACACATTACTGGCTTTACGACAATGTCCATCTTCATATTTAATCTTTGTGTTGTGTTAGACTCAGTGTACAATCAACCATACATAGTTATCATTCATAATGTAAAACAGATAATGGTGTAACCTGATGAGATATGTAATAAAGCAGACTTCTTATAATCACTACCTGAAAGCACATAGATCATCATCTGAACTCCTCCAAATCACTATTTTTATTTATTGCTTCCTTTCAAAGTTAACAGTAATGTGTACATTAAAATATTCCCTTATCTACTAAATTAAATACAGGTTCTAAAACAAAACACGTATTAACCACAGAGTTTATGGAAGGATGTTAAGAATCACAATTAGATTTGTGATGAACACTGTTTTGTATCATTAAACCTTTATACACAATTTTGCATAATTGCTTTACTGGCACAGTTGACTGTATCAGCAAATTAGGGGAAAAAAGAGTCAACCAAGTATGCAAAAAATCATTCAATTTGACAGTGGCCAAATCTGTCCGTAATAAGAAAGAGGACAACAGAAGGGAAGAAAATAATAAGCAAAAAGAAGAAAAATCAAGGTTCAGCTTATTGCATTACAATGAATGTCTCCTGGCAAATATAGAAAGGGCATTTAATGGAGTCTGAGATGGAGCCAAGGTACAAAAGCTGCAATGCTGCAAACTCTCATTTGTCTCCTGCCTGTTGTCTCCTGAATGTAGTTTTATTTTGCCCATAAAGTTTCCCTGTGTGCCCCTCTGCCTGCCCAGAACAGCTCTGGACTGCCAGACCTCCATGGCTCACACCAAGGTCACTCGTAAGCTGGAACAGAGTTCAGAAACTACCCACACCTTTGCCCAGGTCTCTAAGGAGCTTTGAGGCAACAGATATTGTCAAAGCAGTCAATCATCTCCAAACACTGGGTCTTGCTTCTGCCTTTCACCCAGCAACCACTGAGCATGAAATGTATGGAGAACCTTGGACACACCACTACAGACCTACCCCGGCCTCAGAAATTCCCTTTTGGTTAGCAGAGGGCTACTGCAGGGGACAGTCTGTGACACTCTGCCTACCTGACTAGCTGCTTTGGATGACACATTCTGGTCACATTAGGTGCCATTCACAATGTGAGGAGCTTGGTCCAGAAATCAGTCCAAAGGCTAGCACCTCTAAGTTTGAAATTGAAGCCCCTAACTTTCACACACTGATGTTTCTTTAACATGTTTGGGCTTATTTTGACCATATCTTACTTCCACAGCCATCAAATGGGGACTATATTATTTCCTTAGTTTAGAAGATTCTCAGTCAAAAGTAATAAAGTTTTTATATTCTGGTCCAAAGAGGAACTTAAGTAAAACAGAATGACAATTAAGACATGAGATGTGTTTAGAATAATTTGTTTGCTTCCTACTTTCATTTCAAAAGGCAAGTAGATAGTATTACTTTAAAACTGCATTAGACTGAACAACAATGCCCAATTATTATATACTTTCCCACAGGCTGTTTGACCATTGTCCTAAGAATCTGATTTTACAGTAATTTAAATAAGAGAAAAAACAAAGTTTTCTGCAGGGTCGGCCTAAATATTTAACTAAAAGCAGTACATGTTCTCCTACAAAAGACAAACAGTGTAAGTGCATAATTCATCACTCACTGCAATGGCACCTACTGTCCTGCAAATATTATTAGTGCTCTTCTTCATAATCTTTGCAAGATTAGGGTAGACTATTATTTTCATGTAAGAAAGTGAAGACCAAAGAGAGACTAAGAGTAATTCTGGGTGCCTACCTTGACACCTCTCAATGTTAAGTCTATTTAACAGTTTTATTGCACATACTTAAAGCACTGTTCCCGTTATATCTTACTGCAGTGGTGAACACTTTATCGAAGTTTTGGCCACAGGTGCCTAAGTTTGGGTATTCATGAAATCAGTAATACATGATTAATGACTAAATGAGACTCTGTTAGTTTATGTGATTTACTTGGCATCCCACAGCAACTCTGGTGGCAGAGGCAGGGAGGGAATTCAAAGGAGGCATCCATCCTTGTGACCACTTAACAACCCACGCCAAGCACCTTCCACATCTGGGAATTAATAAGGTAGGTTCTGTTTGGACAACAGGTATATGAACAAAACACTGCTGGTGTTCTGATGCAGTATAGTCCATTGAAAAATATCAGAAAAATGTTATGAGGAATCATATTCGTAATGACACAGCAATAATACCTACAAATATAACGAAGTTTACACAGTTAAGCTAAATTCTGAGGGTTTTTCTTAGCTCCCTTACAT
Organism: Euphonia xanthogaster; assembly: GCA_034509185.1. Taxonomy (NCBI): domain Eukaryota; kingdom Metazoa; phylum Chordata; class Aves; order Passeriformes; family Fringillidae; genus Euphonia; species Euphonia xanthogaster. The sequence continues at coordinate 34,861,566 of JAYDZK010000056.1, read as the reverse complement.
CTACCTTTGCAACCACTACCAAATTTTCAACCGGAGTTTTGACTACAAAGAAGAAAAATCCAGCCCTCCCATTTCTCCCTCAAATGGAACCAAACTGACTGTCTTCTTCCTATCACAAGTTTGAGCAACTAGGTTTGTGCCTGCAGCCCTACAACCCAAGACCTCCTCTTTATAAGATACTTGTTAGTAACTCTCAAAGTTATTAGACATTTTAAATGAAATCTCTGCAACATATATTTTCTCACTCTTTTCTAAAGTGGGAAAAAATGTGAGTTGTTTCCCCTTGTTTGCCTTCCAGAGGCTCGGAGTAGTTTCATAAGAACTTTAAATAAACTCTAAATAAATAAATAAACTCAGCCACATTCAGATAATGTTTCCCAAAAAAAAAATCATTGTGAAGTATTGTTTTTAAAATATTAGTAACCTTACTCGGGTTCTTAGAATTATTTTGGCAGCATTATCAGAAAAAATACTAAAATATCCCTGAAACTTGTATGGTAAATTCCATGTATCTGTTGTAAGTGATCAACAGCCTACTCCTCTACAGTTAGTCAAAAGTATTTGCTATAAAACAGCATGCTTTTACAAACAATTCGTAAATATTGCAACATTTTCTCTAGTCTGTCTTAGTATTTCAGCATCTGCTACATAAAATAAGTCAAAGAAATTTTAAAAATATTTGTAATACCAGGTTGCCAGAACAGATAAATGTGGTAGTAAAATAAGAACAGTTTCCCACTGAGAGTCATGATATATGCTAAGAAATGCGCAACATACTTAAAACAAATCTCATCTAACTGAAGTCAGGTTATTAACTACAGAGCATGAGAAAATCTTCCTATCTACAGCAGGTAAAAATTATCCATCAAAAAGAAAGCTAACACTTGAAAAGCAAAGAGAGCTTTTCTTGTCTTTTTACTGCAGAGTGCTTCCAAAAAATGTGAACTAGTAACTATCTACACTGGGTAAAAATCTGACAAGTACAACTGTAGACAGCAACTCACAACTTAATTTCTAGAGAGTAGTTGGTTCACCAAAATTGTTTCCATTGTACCAAAGACTAGTGATAATTTTACTACGTAAAAAAAAATGGAGGAACAGAATAAAAACAAGTAGAACTGTTCTATTTTGAAATTTTAAAATCACTACTTTTCTTTTTTTTTTTTTTTGATTAAAAGTTAAGTGAAAAGGAGCGGAGGATTAAACGGATGGCAAATGGCAAGGAAAAACCTGCAGTAATTTTTTCACACTATGTGAAATACTTTGGGTCAAACCAAAGGGTTTGTACAGTTCTGTAGGTAGGAAGAATATGGAATACATTCAGCATTTTGATCAGAGCAACAAAAAGGAAAAATCTATTATTTACATGTGTCTAATTGCATAAAGACTGTGTTCCAACCTTCTCCTCTACATGAATTCACTAAAGATAAAGGAGGAGCAGAGAGAACTACACAATGTTCTTCCTCTGGCACTAGAAGATACTAAAAACTTTTGCCACAAGCCTGCCAACCTGCTATCCCAGGGAATTAAGGAACTTGACAACTCCCCCTTTCTTTTTCAAAAAAGATGGAAGGGAGGGACATTGTGGTGAAGGGAAGCGCGAAAAATTACATGAAAGAACAAGAACTCAACAATAAATTTTTAAACAAGTCCATCAGTTCACAGCCATTTCTTCATCGGATGTATGGTTGGGGCTGCGTTGCCTGGTGGTGGTGAGGATGCACGCACGATGAGGTCTTTCGTGATGAGAAACGCGACCAGACATCTGGTGATGGCGGCCAGGGATGTCGACAGAACATAAATAATGTCTATTATAATAGATTGAGTCTCTCTTGATAAACTTGAAAACCAAAGCGAGAGCAAACAGGTGAACACCGCGATTCTCATTTTGTTCCGTGCGTGCGGGCAAGCAAACTGATGGGGAAGAAAGAACAGAAGGTAAATACTTAAAACTCATCGGCATAAAAGAAAAGTGGAGCAGCCTCAAAATCAAAAAATGGGAGGGGGTCAAAGCAAGGGGGGTCGC
>JAYDZK010000056.1:34825621-34859440 GCA_034509185.1 Euphonia xanthogaster | reverse complement strand
TCTGACTCCCATTGCCGAGTTTCGGGATCTCTCCAAGTCACTACGGACTTGTGAGATTTCCCGGACGCGTCCGTAAAAACTGTCAATGCATTCAGAGGAACACGACTTTGGATTTTTCTAATTGATAATTTGAATTGGGCGTTGTTGTTGAAAATGGGGTGAGCTGGGCAGCTCACCTCCACACGCCCGGTGTAGCTGTCGAGGGCGAACTGCAAACTTTCGCTCGTCCTCAGGAGTTCATTAAAAATGTGCAATTTGAATTTACCATCTTTTAGTTGGATTGGAATGTGAATGCATGTGAAATCCACGCCTGCCAGCTCCTCAATCCGCGATCGAGCCTTGCGGATGAGTTCAGCCACCAGCTCTTGTGGCGCGGTCATTCTTTTGGACCGATGGTGACTGAGGAACACCCACTCTATGATTAAGAGGGGGTCCCTCGAGCCTTGGTCCTTCTTTCCCCTTTTGCCACCCGATGTTTTTGGGGGCTCGTCCCACTGGAAAATCAATCCATGCGGATGTGGCAATTTGCCCAGAATGGCGAATGAAAAGGGCAGTCCAGGGTCGCAGCGATTGGATTGCTTGGACGCCAGCACATTCTGGATCTTTTCCAAAGCCAACTGTGCCTCAGGGGTGAGTACCTTTGGAGAACTAGGCTCCTCTCCACCACACCACACCACAACAGACAACCAGGCAGAAATCAGGATGTTACAGTAAGAAGTTTGCACGCCTGAAGCACACCATACACCAGAGCCCACCTCCTCCTGTAGAATTAAATATGCACATCTACATTTGAAGCCTGCTTTTGAAGGCATTATTTTCTGTGTCACCTTCTGTTTCATGTGCGCAGCCCCTTTGAAACCTTCGTTCTTGCAGTGGTGCTACGTTTTTAGGGGAGCATCACCTTGCTTCATATCAAGACATTTGTATTCTTTTATTTATTGTTACAGTAAAGTTTACTGATCACAATAATCCTCTATAATAGTCTGCATTCATTCTGCAAGGTGTCTTTTGTTTAAATGCTTAGCCATCTTTTCCATGTCTTAAGATCATTCCAATTGCCATTGCTGTCTTCCCCTATGCCCTGGGGGGAATCTCAGCTCACTGGATGAAAAATCCTGCTCCAAGGAAATAAACTGGACCTCTATTTTAGCAAGAAAAGGCTTGTGAAAGCAGATGGATCATTGGGTTCTGAAGGCCTAAAACAACATCTGCTGACTTCAACTGAATGACTCCTGTTAACTACAGAGGCTTTCAAACATTCTGGAGACATGACTGGTCCAGCCTCTGGGCTAGGGACACTTCTAACAAGGCAATCTTTACCAACAGCATCTGCCATGTGTACAGTCCCTGTTTTTAGATCACCACTCATGCAGTCCTTATTAGTCAGTTGCACAGCAAGAAAAAAAAAGAAAAAAAATAGTTCTTTAAATAAAGGGCTGTGCTTTGGTCATGGCCACTTATAGTTCAGATCATGAGAAGCAGGACTGGATCTCACACTTCTATCTCATGTGCTGTGAAGAAAATAGCTCTCTGAATCTTCAAAACAGCCTGATGCAGGATTTACACAGGGGTAACTACTGCTGTATCTCTGTCACAGAATCAGGTACAACAAGGTCAGCTTTGAGGCTGAACAAGGGGAGAAGGGGCATGTATAATCCTATCCCTTGGATGACACCATCTGATATCACAGATATTGCCAACCATCTCCCCACACGAAACCACTCCCAAAGGTACCCACATGGAGAGCCTTCTCCCGTCCCTGAATGCTGTCGCATCACATAGGCATGTGGAAGCAAAAGAGACTTGAGCCTTGCTCTCATTTAACTTCCCACTATTACAGCATCTGTCCAAGCAAACACAGCTAATGTTCCAAGGCTGGCATATACCTGTTTTGCTAATGTCTAGGTGTCCCCTTCTCCTTTCTCCTATCTTTGATCCATTTTGCTACATGTACTTAAGTCTGAACAGAGCAAATGAGAGTGTGGAAACTGAGCTTAAGTCTGGTGACAGCCATAAACCTTGTTTTCCCAGGCAAGCATGGATTAGGTAACCTTGTATCAACACAGGAATCCACTTCACAATTAAGGATTGTTATCCCTCCCACCTACTTCCCACAGAATTAAAAGTAACTTTGTCAGGTGTTTTAAAGAAGCTTGGAGTGCTCTCCCATTATGAAACAGATGTTTCTGCTCATCAACTGGTGTCAGCAAAGCCATCCTGGGAATAATGTCTCTTCTTTAATTCCTTCCTCAAAGCCAGCAGACTCCACATAAAGCACTGCTCTTGGGAGGCCCCTCCAGACAAGCTCCAGTTCTTTGTGTGACCATACCCCCAGGCTTTGTCCAGCACTGGTACATTTGGGATCTTAAAATGATTTAAAAATCTCAGTTCAGAAAGGGCTCATGTGTCAGTTTAATTTTAAATACGTGTTTGACCTCAAACATACCTTGACATGTTATAGATACAGAAGGCCCTAACATTTCAACAGAGCAGCACTTACAAATTTTATAAAGGCAGATTAATAGTGTTTTGCTCTTTATTTCATCTGCAGAGACTTAGCAGTGACACTCTCAGCTAAAAAACACATGCATTGCCTCTGTACTTAAATGCTTCAATTCACTTGATAATCTGAAATCTTTTATAGTTATTTTCCTCACTGACTATTTTAGGCACAGGTATTGTTTTTACTACTGCTACAGAGATAAAGATATGGTCATATCACACATTTAATACAGCAGACATATGTCTGGATCCAACAGCCTCAGCTGTGAACTCCCTGGATCACTTCTGCAACCAAGGCATTGCATCTCAAATGAGATTTTAAATGTGATAAATTCAAAATAAATAACAGTTCACTACACACAAACAAGCTGCAGGCCAGGTTCCACTAAGAATGTGTATGAATTGTTTCACACGTGCGTGCACAAACCTCCACAAGTTTTGCATGGTGCAAGTGCAATCAGTTCTACAACACTGATAAGTAAAGGAGAGAGAGAGAGGTAGCTGTATTGAAATATCAATTCTGCAGTAGTGAACATAGTTAGATGTGATAATGGGAAGAAATTACAGAAGAATGCCTTGTTTCAATCTCCTATTCATTATTCATCATGGGCAATACTCAAAAAAACTGCATGATAATGAAATGTGCTTACTGAATACCGAAGGAACAGCTCACCTTTAGAAGATGATTTTACTCCAAACTGAGCAGTCACACACAGCACTGCACTGAGCCTTTTTTGAATACAAATAAAACAAAGCATTTTTAAGAATTTGAAGAATTGTCTTAGAGTTAGCTGAAATCAATGAGCATTTAATGACCTGATACTTTCTTAGGAAGCACCTTTGTTAGAGATTGGGTGGAACTCTTTTTTATAGTAAGCAAACATTGTCTTGGAATCCTCATTCAAGACTCAGTTAACAGACCAGTTAAAATAAGATAAGCCATTACTAAAGATACAGTGTAAATTAAAGAAATGGTCACTGAGAGAATTACAGTGGTAGAGAGATGTCTCAGGGAACTATATGCAAGCATTAGGGGGGGCCAGAACATTGTTGGAGGGAAAGGGAAAGAGGCTTTGAACAGAAATAATTTATATTCCTGGACAAAAACTTGTAGCATGACCCTGAAGGAGAAAGAAGCGAGAGGAACTTCAGGAGTTCCAGGTGACAGTGGGCAAATGAGGAATATTAAGCAAAAAGACTGCCAGGTATTTTCAGAGTTGTGAAAGAGGGAGAATAGTTTTGTGTAGCCCCTTTCTAAATAAACATGCTCGCACAGGACAAGCATCTAGTTGCCTCATCAATTCCTCATCTGAACCAAAACAAATCCAACTGCTCCAGCCACAGAACAATATATTCCACCAGGAGGCAAAACTGTCATGCAGACATGCTGCAATTTCTAACCTGAGATCATAAAATACTTTGGAAAGTTAATGAGCTGCACTCACATATAAATCCAACCAGCGCTCACCTGATATACAATAAAATACTGGCTATGTCACTGACCACAGTGCCATTAAGATTAATTTAGAGCTCTTTGAATCTCTATCATCTTGTTGAAATGGCTCAGGGACAGAAAGAGAACATGTTAACAACTAATGTAGAACAAATGTAATTACAGACACCACTTCATAGCCATTTCAGCCAACTAAGACTGCCACAATCTCACCACCACATACTCAGTCATTTGGGCTCAACTCTTCTATTACATCAGCGCTGGACTCCATCTCCTCTCACAGCAACATGCCAGCCAGATGAGTGAGCTAACTGTGCCAGGTGGGTAGTGTCCAGGTAGCCCAGCTTACTCACCTGGCCATCACGAGTTCAGTGCTAGAAAAAGCATGAGAAAGCATTTGTGGAGAGAAGAGAGGACCATGACAGACTGCTTACAGATAAACTTAAATTATTACAGAACTTCAACCTACAAACAAGGTTCAAGTTCTTCCAAAGTGCTACTTTAGGGAATTCAGTGTCTAAATTGTTGAGATTCACAATGGTTAAAGCTCCTTCCAGTCCTTAGTAGCTGGTGAAAATTCAACATAGCTTCAAGCTAACAAAGCACAAAGATTTACATTTTTTACCTATTACACAAAGTTCTGTATCACAACCCCAGAGGTAAGATGATGTGAGAATGGCTTTTTCGTCCAGAAAAAAAGTATTTGCGGTAGATGTACCCCAACAGTCAACACCTATTTTGATTCCCTTTGGTTGGCCAGGGATTGGACTGAATTGTCTTATTTCAAGTACTATTTATTCCCTATTTTAAAGTCAAAGCATTCACATCACACATAATTCATAAATAATATTTCACCTACTCTTGGTTAAAAAAAGAAGGGTTTAAGAAGTACACAAGTTTAAAGAAAGTGCTAACAAGGGGCCTACAATGTTCAGCAGCCCTATAGCATACCCAATTTCACCTGGCCAGAGACTGCTTTGTCACAAGCACACAGATGTTACCTTAGAGTAATTCCATTTGAAATTATAATATGAAAACCATAACTGCTTATTTATATTTTGGCATTGCCTAGAGACTGTCAATATGACAGCACAATCCCTTAGTCAACTTAGTGCTTAGTCAATTACATAAATTGAAGTAAGAGATGTTTGTTATTGTCAGTCTTTCTGCCTAAAAAGTAACAAGCAAAACATGGGGAAAATGAACTGCTATCATCTTCATTTTATAAATGAAAGTTACAGAAAGATGAGCTTAATATCAGGAAGAAAGTTTAAAAAAGAGCCAGAAATAGAACTTGAATATCACTTCCTCAAACTGATGAATCATGTTTTCATTATAAATCAACAAATTACTATTCCCAAAATAAATTTTTTGAAAAACATCACCTTTTCCATCACAAATTAAAAAAATAAAATTAAATCCTGTTTTTAGGTTCCTCAACCACAACATGTTTTTCAAAACCCAAACCTAAACTTCATTCCAAACTGTAGACCTGTATCCCTGAAGTTGCTTAACTTAGAAGCATCCTGAACACTGAAGTTTGCCACATTAACTCATGTCTAAGAGTAACCATCCCATTCCCATAACACCTTTTGTCCAGTGGCTACCATGCTGAGACTTATTTAGGTTTGTTTAAAGGCAAAGGTTATTTTATTATTCACTTAAAAGTAATTACTTCAAGAGATGTCAATACAGTGGTCCCCTACAAAATGGCTACTGAGTGATGTACTTGTCCAGAGCATAACAAAAAAAGATGGGAAGAGATTGAGACAGACTGTCCATGACAAACCAAAGATGAATGCAAGGACATGTCAATACTCTCCTGTTCCACATAAATTCCATACAATCACACTGGAAACCCAGGTCTGGTATATATATATATATATATATTTCACCCTACTCAATCATATTTTTGCAGTAATCCTGATCAGGATTACTGCAAACATATTAGGAAAAAAAAAAAAATAAGGTGTGGTAAATAAAGGGAACCACTGACAAAATACAATTGCAAGAAAAACAAAGCAGAAGCACAGCTCACATGTGACCTCAAGAGCATTTACTCAATGCATTGCTTTGTAACAGCAGCAATAAGCAAGAGGAACACAGCAAGTATCTTGTGAGCTACATGTAAACTTAATGGAAAAACTGTTTGCAAGGTAAACAGATCAGAGCTATAAAGTGCTAAATTTTAAAGTATCCTTTAGAACTTGTTGGCATTAAGGAAACACAGTACTTTGTAGACAAGTCTGCACTGTGCTGGATTGAGCTGGAGATTTTGTGAAAAATTGTACCTAGCACTTAGGAGGGAGAAAAATATGCATGTGGGAAATTTTGTGCTCTGACTGGTACAAAAGCCATAACACAATAAGTTACATCAAAACCAAGTTACACCAGTAAGAGCAACAACCATATTAACAGTGAGAGCTCCTTCAGGCTAAAAGGAGCAAAGAGACAAGCAATTAGGCCAATGAAAACAAAAACCATAAACCATGAAATTAATGTTTCAAATTTTTTTTAAATCTCCAAATTGACAGAACAATATTAAAATAAAATAAAAGCTAAATGCACTAATAATATTGAAACACTTTTGCTCAACTACCCTCTGACAAAACGAGGGGCAAATTAGGAGAGATGTAGTTATCTGTCATTAACATCTCCAACTGGAAGGATTTCAGCCCCCTTCTGAGAACACCAATCTCAGCGTAAAACACGAAAACCAACAGAGGAAAAAAACTTCAAAGGCAAATTACAACTGTAAATAGAGGGCTGAATCAATTAGAACATTATTCCTGTGTCAGGACTCCCATCTGAGAAAGATGAAGGCCACAGACAGGAAAGAAAGTGGTTCACCACCTGACCACTAACCAGGACACACAGATAAGTACTAAACTGAAGTTTTTTCACCTTAAGGCAAAAGAAAGTGAAACATTTAAGTACTCTGACATGCAAACTTAAGCAAGTAAATATGACTCTGAAGTATGCTGGTTTTAGTCTACAAAACACACATTAATGTAACATGAATTGTTTAAATTAAATTACTATAAAACGTTTAACCACAGGGTTATTAATCAAATCCCTTCCAATATATGAAATGCTCAGATGATTATGAAAAATATTTTTGCACACTTTATCATTCAAATTACTTTCCTCACCTTAAAAATTGCACTACTCAGGACATATTTCCTATCAGGAAGATGTGAGTTAATCAGCAATGTCCTCTGCATGCCTATGGAAAAGGTCAATTTGCTAATGCTTTCTCATCAGTCACAGCTCAAACACCGCATCTGGTTTACATCCAAACAGCCTGCCAGTCAGCTAAGCAGCTGAGGTTAAACTAGGTCTGGGTGACTATCACAGAAGTTTCCTAAAACAAAACAATTTGCTAAGAGCTGACCATTCATATCAATGTGCTGGTTAGCATTTGATTAAAATGAAGTGTTTAAGACAGGATTAATTATAAGAAGAAACCCTTCCTTATAAAAATGTCAAGGCAACTCCTTTCCCAGGAAGGTAACCAGCATAAAGCAACAACATGGTCCAACAGATTATGGGAAGATGGAAAGAAGAGAAAATTTTCTGACACCTGGTATCAAGCACAGTGATCATATCTCAGCCAAAATTGAACTTGCACTAAATGTTTAAGTCTTAAATAGCACGTCAATTAGGGAAATAGGAATACAAAATCAGTTTTTACCACCATCATTACTTCAGTACCTAGCATAATAAAAAGGACTGCACAAATATGTTTCTTTGCTGACAGTGGAGCAGATCACTGTTGTTTGAACAATCCTTCCTTCTCTTTTTTCTTGCTGATGAAGAATGCTATTCCCTTGCTTAGCTTCCAGCTGACATTCACATCAATATAACAGCTTCATTAGTCTCTCTCTTTTCAACACTGTCTTAGAGTCTAAGATAGCATCTCCTCTCATGAGACATACCCTGACTGCACAGTGCAAGGTAAACCTTTAAAATGGCAGCCTTTATTTGCTCCTCTCGTATCCCTACCGACAGCATAAACTGTGTCTTCAACTGAAGGATCTGCAGATTAACAATCATTACAAACAATTACTGCAGCAATATCAACAGTGCATAGGCAAAAACAGCATTTGTGCACTTAAGCAAGTAGACACCAAAAAATGCAGTTATTTGGAAGCTTCTATAGGATAAAAGCACTAGAAAGAATAAAACGGGACCTTGCAAGGAAGGCTCCTCTAAGTTTAACAGCACGTCAAATAGCCTTTTTCCCCAAAGTTTCTGGTGTTTGAGTGTTGTTGGCAGGACAGTGAAAGACAAGGCCTGTCCAGCAGTTCATGTACTCTCAATATATGCAACAAAGTATCAGCGAGGACGGGGAATCCCTGAGCTTGAAAATTTGATTTCCATAAGAAACAAACTGTCACTAACACCACACGTAAAAGACTATTAAGAACAAAAGCAGATCAAAGGAACTAGGCTGAGAAAATTAAACTAATAAACATTTGAGAGTCTTCAGATCAGTCTACAAAGTGAAGGAAACTGCTACCAGAAGCTTCTATGAAAAACATTTGTATAAATATCATTGACTAATATTCTGCTGCCAGTTTTGCCTAAAGCTCTCAAGCAGAGGCTACTGCCTCTAAAATATCTACTATACTTTTCCCTTGAGAGTGTTCAAAGCTGCCATTTTCTATTAGGCAGAGCAAGGGGGGAAAAAAAGATGAGGGAATAAGAAAGAAATCCCAGGGAGAAGTGTTGCTGCTGGATTGCCTGCTCACAGCGCTGACTGACTCATTCTTAAATGGAAGGCCAAAGCTTAAAATGTTCCCTGGTTCAAGGACCAGTCAATCTCATTAACCCAACCCAAGGGATTAAGGCTATGAGACAGCCAACTTTAGCTGCTGTACTTCTGGGCCTCCCAAATGCTACCCAGCCCATGCACCTCCATGCATTACATCTACAAATCCATACAGGTCTCCTGAATTTTACTGCTTGCCCAGCTTGCTCATGAAAAAGAAAAGAAAGGTCAGTAGTCACAGATTATGTTAAACAGTTATTAGAAAACTTCACCTCTGTTTTTTCCCTAATAAAATAAAAGGGTCTGATTCACTCAAAAAAAAAGAAACCTAAACTAACCACAAGATCACTGCAGGCCTCTAGGTGGTGAGCTCATAAAATGGTATGTTTTTGAAGAAGACACACAGAGATGAGAGGAACTTCAGCAACTTCAGCTGACCTTGTTTATGAGGAGAGCTCCTCTCAACAGCAGAGCATGGCACAAAGGAGCTGGCAGGGACACCAGCACCTCCGTGAATTACAATCCAGCACCACTCAAAGACACGCATGGCAGAGGCAGAGCAGTGTCTGAGCTAATAAATCTTGACTTGCAACACAGCAAATGACCTGGGACACGATGCTCTGCTGAGAATTCTATCCCACTTTCCATTCTAGATCCCATTAAGGGATCCTCATGCTTGTACTTGCACTGTATACTTGCACTGTACTCCACTGAGAATTACTCATCTCTCCCTAAAAAAAGCAGATGAGCTTCATTTATTTTATGCCAACACAGGAATGGGGTCACGTAAGGGCTGTGAAATAGCTGTAAGTCAACTGAACAGCAATCATTCTCCACACTCTTCTCCATTATTTTCTGTATCTGGACACTGTAACACAGACCCTTAAGCAGCATCCAAGGCCACTCCAATGATCTTCTCTGACCCAAGTTCCACTGATGCACATTCTGCAAAGCACACTCAAGACTGAGAAATGACTCTTTTTCAAAAGTTGATTTTTACTGCCATTTGTGCTGAGATGGCTAAAGGCCTTTCAGACTCTTGAGCAATAGGCATCCTGAAAGCTCTATGAATGCTAAAAAAAAAAAAAACCAGTTTAATAGGTGGTGGCCTCTGAGCTCATAAAAACCAAAGCATCTTCATCACACTCACGGAAGTTCAGATATTCTGGAACAAATTCCTAGGTCACTGAAGGCTTGGGAATTATGGAAACAGATCAATTTACAAGATTGCTCACACAAGAAAGCCAGTAAGCACAGTAAGGAAAAAACGAGATAGCACTTCCTGCCATTTTGGTCCTGCAGCTTCAGAAGAAAACTGAGATAAGAGAGCAAATACAAATTTAAGGGTTTGTCTACATGGAACACTGCAATGTTTTAGGAGCTGATCTGCAGTGCATTTAGTCCCACATTACACAGCATCGTCACAATTATACAGTCTCTCCAATTAAATTAGTGGTATTTCTAGACCTGACCTTAGTGGGTATGTTACCTAGCCCTGCTAGTTTATATAACAGCAGCTTTCCTAGCAGTACATTGCTCTGCATTCACATGAACACATTCAGGATTTAAAACTTACAGCAATTAATATCAACACAAATATTTAGAAAGTTAAGGAATGGATGAAACAATAATACCCTGTGAACATTTCTGACTCATTTAACTCCTGCGATAAGAGTTAGCAAAAAATTAAGATCATTCTGTGGACGCAAAACTAGAGTTCCCAATAGGTTTGTATATTGCAATCTAATCTGAAAAGAAGGAGAACTCTGGTTCAGAAGTTTCCTGTACACTTGTGGATTCCAAGATTCATTTACTGAAATGAAGAAGCTGGAAAAGAACAACCCAGAAAACAAATGCATTTTCAGCTGTACAAGGTGTTTAGAGGGCATTTGCAGTAATTTTGAGTCATCACAAACAGCCAATAGCACATTACACTACTATGAAATGCTATCCAGAATGTTGAATTTTAACTGGGAGGAAAGAGATTTTATTGTTGCTATTATTATGATTATTATATTACTATACTGCAAATAGGTACTGTGGAGACACAGCATCCATGATTACAGAGCCTGTGATTCCACAGTCAGCTGTGGAATTCAAGAAGAAAATTCTAGCTTGCAAACAGTTTGCAGATGTTCAAGACTTCATTAAAAATACATTGTCAGACCCAATCGGGAACAAAATGCAAGTTTGCAGAAGTCTTTCAGAGTTGTTGTGGATTCCTTTTTGTGTTTTGATTCCAGTGTAGGCATATTCCCAAATGAATTCTGTTTCCATTGTGAGTTTACCACAAACAGTACTGCACTGTGCTAACGCATAAGAACTGGAAACATTTTATTTGGAAATAAAACAGAAAATGCACTTTTATTATTTCTCTTGACAAAATGAAATTGGTAAGTTTGCAAAAATTAATTATTTTACTACTACTACATTTAATTGCAATGTAACTCGGTCATGTAGATATCACCACTACAGTCTATAACCCGAAGTGGTAGCTCACCACCCAGAGGTTCAGCTGCCTGCACACTCAGGTCCATTTCTGGTATTGCCTAGCTGTATAACTACTGAAAGAGAGTTGAAAGGAAGTCTGGGAGGAGACAACAGTTACAGACTGTTGTCAGTACAAAAAGTTACAGACTTTAAGATTATTGAGACACCATCATTAGGTCAAGGATTCAAGAAGGAAGTACCAACACAAAGGTATAAAATCATAGAGCATGGTTAGCTGGTCCCTCTGGGAATCATCAACTCCAGTCATCACCACCAACAGTGTTGACAGAGCCGGTGGAAGATGGCAGCTCAGCAACACTGAGTCTATAGAAAGGAGCCACATTGGACAATCCTATCCAGACAGAGCCTGCCAGGCCGGCAAGGATTGTGAGCAGTGGTGAGCACAGTAAAAAAGAACCTAGCCGCTCATTAACTCCTAGATATCTTTTGTATGCATTATCAAACAAATAATTCTTTACACTTTTAAGATGAATGTATCCTATATGCAGAATCCTTTTTATACACTGCCAAAACAATGTAAGAGTGGCTGAAAATAGGCTTTGCCAGTAATGGAATTTTGTTGCTGCCAAGGTAAAGCCAATAACTAAAGAGGCACTAAACATGTAAGTCATACTCATTCTTAGGATTTTACAAAATCAGGACACATCTATTTCCCCTGCAATCAACTAATAATGAAGTAATTTTTCTTTATATAAATACAAGAATAAAATACAAAAGGCATGTACTTTAAAACACGGTCTGGGGTTAGCCATACCGGGCAATTGTGCGTTGCCAAGCACTGATTTGATTTTCATTATACTGCACTGACGGCAAAGTCATTTATCTTTTCTGCTCCCAGTCTCCTTTTATCTTTTCCGTATGCTTCTGTACTTTTCCTCTATCCTGCAGGGTTGCTGAATGCTGATGAGCAGAAAATGGTACAAAGCCACAGACAGCCTCTTTCAGATTAAAAGTTCAGGTATGGAAGGTCCAACTTTTTCCATTTTGGGGTTTCCAAAGAAGCTGTATATTTGGCATTGTCCAGATACATAAAGATCAGTTAAATACTTCACTGGCGCTCATTCTCTAGAACAGACAGACTTTCAAACAATGAATGATGTTTCACTCATAGTTCTAATATCTTTCCAATTAAAAACAGAAATTATACCCCTGTCACTGTAGCCTTGGATATTTAAACAAATAATGAAACTAACAAAAATTTTTTAAAAAAGAAAATAAAACAGTTTTCCACATAACAGCACAATTATTTTTTAACTTTTTTTTTTCCATTCAACTTGTTATATTTTTAGATTATTAGCATTCCATAAAAATCAGGAAAAATGGCAATATAAAGAAAAGTATCTTCCTAGCCTTATGGTACTTATCCTTCATGTGTTAGCATCTCACCGGCGATGTGCATACAACTGACAACTATCAACTCACCAGCTGAACTTGTCGTTATTGGTTTGTTAGTACTGAATCAGGACTGCTGTAATCCTGTTTCTCACCAAAACAAAACCTAAGTGCTTAATGTCATGAGAGACAATACATCCCTCTTGAAATAAAGTGGAATGAAAATTTCTTCAAACAGAATTACAGCTGAAACTCTATAGCTGATGCTTGACAAAGCAGACACTTCAGTTGCATTTCAGATCCCAAAGGTCTCTATGCTGTTCATGTCTGTACACAAGATGGTATCTGTACCTCTGCTGTCAGGCAGTGGCAGTCTGTTCAACAGAGTTAATAGAACCTAAAGAAGGTTTCAGAATACTCCTGAACAGATACACAGGCTAAAATGCACTCAGAAGAGTTGAAGACGTTGGTCAATCTCAGCACAACAACTGCCATTGCTAATGTTATCAGACTTCTCACACAGCAATGACCTGAACCATAACTACCCATGACTTCTAACAACAACCACCTTTATATTCTCTATTCACCTGATTAGGCATATATATTATCACACTATCTGCATCTGTTTCAGCAAGACATTTTAGTCACCTTCCATACAAGTTCCCTGCCACAAAACAGAACACACAACTGCCATCTTCTTGTCAGTCATGAACCCTTCTGAGTGTCATGAACCTTGCGACACCAGCAGAGATAAGCAATAAGGAATGTGTTCAGAACCAATGTGGACAAATAAGAAGAAGAGCGTTCAGTCTACACAGAATTATTCAGAACAGTCATAGGTACAAAATGCTGCAGGTCAATCTCATGACAGCAAGTGGCTGGTTGGAAAAACAGTGGAAGTAATTTAACATCAGTAAATGCCAAGAAATGTAAACAGAAAAACATAACCCTGACTATGCATACACATTAGTAGTCTACATAAGCTATAGCTCAGGGAAGAATTCTTGGGAATCTCTGTGGCCCGCTCTCTGAAAATGTCAGCTCAGTGCTCAACAGATATTCAACAGGCAAACACAAAGTTACAACTGATTAAGGAAAGAAAAAAACCCCAAAAAATTATTATGCCACAAAACAAAAACAAGCATATCAACTTTGAGCATTATAGGCAGTTGTGATACCACCCCTCTCTCTTGTTCAGTGTTTCAAACAGACACTATAGAACTTAAAATGCACAGAGAAAGGTGATAATAATAGAAAGAGATGGGAAGTGGATCCCATGCAAAGAGAGATTAAGTACTTTTGAGTTCTGAAAAAGGACAGCTAAACTATCTATAGACTCAGGACTGGTACGCAGCAAGTGGAAAACAATCAGTCACTGATCATCACAGAAAAAAGAGAGAAGACAATGAAAATGTGGAATAAATGCATTTAAGTAAATGAGACATGTAAGTAAAATACAGATCTTGTTGCCACTGATTGTCAGAGTGTGAAGTGCAACAGCTTCCAAACCAGATAATGCACATTCACAGAGAGCAAGTCCTTTGGCAGCTATTAAGCCAGTGGCCCATGTACAACTCCAGGTCAGGGTCACAGACAAATTAGAATTTAGAAGTAATACTCCACTGATTGTCTTCTCTAAACTGGTCTCCATATAGGGCATAGGAAAATATTTTCCTCTCTGTCTGTTTTTACATTAGTTGTGTTGTGTTTTTTTAAAAAATACTGGGGAAAAAATATCTCAGTGTAAACTAACATGACTCAAACACCAGCTCTGGCTGTGGGTCCTTTCAAACAGGCCTCCTCCTTGTGGATAACAGGACTTTTTCCTTCAATATAATGACCAACACAGCTAGATACCAGAAAATAAATGATAACGGGTTCTTAATAATCAGGAAGGTGAGGTAACATCTCACTCTTCTGAATGAGCTTGCTTGTAATGCCAAACACTGGCATTAACTTCTCCACCTGAGCAATAATGACAACAGCTTGGTTGTCATTGATTGTCATCCCTCACGGTTAGAGGGATGCTTCACAAAGTTAGAGAGTTAGGGTTAGTCATATTACTCAATGACACCTCCACGAGTCACCAAGAGTGGCAAAACATCTTCATAGAGTTTTATATTATTCCTTCTCCACATTTGTGACAGCATATCACTAAAAAGGACAGTTGTGCATTTCCTTCTCCTCTCAAGGTAGATCCACAGACTATCCACGTATTGGATGAGATGGTTCAGTCAGAAGATCATTAATTTTTTTTTTTTGTTTCCCATTAGAAAATTGCAGGCTCACTGTCTAACCACAGATCACTAGATTTGATAGAAATGATAGAGCAAAGTGTGCAGGCAAAGGACAGGAAGGAACAACACAAGTCTGTTCAGTAGTAACTTCCAGCTACGCTGCTTCACTCACAATGAGGAAATTCAATCTACGGTGTTGCAGTCCCAGATGCTGAGAATTTGAGACTTACTGTGCTGACAGATTCTGAGTCCCAGGAGGGCACTGCATTTGACCTGAGGCCATGGAGAAGGCTTCCAAAATTGATTGATAGCACTGAGACTACAGGTGTGTAGTTTGATTAGAAGTGTGTAATACCACAGAGTGGAAAACTTAAGAGTTTAAGGTTTGAGAATATAGTAATACATATAGAGCAAGATGGATGTTTTAGGGTGGAGGCTGGTCCTTCTTCTATACCTTCTTCTTCCTTCTTCTTCTTCGTGGGTTTGGGTGGTATTTTGTAATTGGACAGAAAAATCCACATTGTGGACTTCAAGTGATTAGTTATCGGATTAAAAGTGAAAATAATTTAGGTGTCATTTCTTAACTGGATAGTTTAGCCTTAAAAGACCTTGTAACGAAAGACAGTTAGCCATTTTGTACTTTGTTAGTGAAATACTGCAGAACTCATTGCCCGTGAGACTGTAACATATATAAGAAAAAATAAACATCTAGGCCTGAACGTGAAATAGTGTCTCGAGAGCTTCAATCCCAACCTCGACAGAGGTAGAGAAAAAAAGCCAAACACCAGCACTGCGGTTCAGCAGCACTATTTGAACTTAGTCTGCTGAATGGAAAGCACACGATTCCTTGGACCTGAAAGACGGTGAGGCTGAAGTGACTAGAAGCCACAAAGCAGCCACCGAAAAATCAAGAAAAGGACATTAAAATTTGTGGTTAGAGGATGTTAGATAAAGCAGAGCTTGTCCAAGTTCAGGTGACAGAACTCTAAAAATATGGAAAAGCACTTCAACTTGTAATTGTAATTGCAACAACAGCTCAACTTAATGAAAACATCCCAGGATCAGTAAATCATGTCTGCATTTGAGAGGGAGGATCTTTCAAAGCAGATAGATTCTGCTGGGAAATCGGTTTTGTTCTTTTCCGGATTTCCTCATGTAGGTACTGCAAGGTGTAACTGTACTGGTGAGATCAGTTACGGAACAGAATGCATAATCAAATGTATTTAAATACTTCAAATGCTGCTAAAGCACAAATGTACATACAAAACAGCACTCAGGATATTTCTTCTTAGCCATCAACCCTGAATAACAGAACTGTGAAGCCAGGCAACTCTACACTACCAGCTGCACTATGATTCAGAGATCCTTTTTATCCTCACAATACTTCATGGTAGTATAATCATTCCTAGTCATGTGTGATTCATCAAAGTATTTTGTAGTAAAGACAAATGTTATAATACGGCCTATTGTAACCATGCAAATTACTGATGCTCATTTCCATACCTAAATTATGCTTTCGCTGAACTTTTTCTGCTGCTCAAGCAGCTCTCATGTTCCAAGCTAGTTCAGCATTTCAAAGTTGTTTCATAGCAAGGAGTCCCAAGTTCTCTAAGAGGTGGCCTTCTTCACCCCCTTTCACTTTCTCAAGCCTCTTTATGCTTTACACATCCCATTTTGAAGAGGTTTGCACAAGAGTCTTAACTCTAAGCTATCACCCAATCTCCTCTGTATGCCTCACGTTTCCTGCAGACAGAAGCTATGTAAGCTCACTTGGCAGACAAACTATACAGTACCTGCCTCAGCAACTGTGAGTGACAGGTCTTCTGTGGATCATCACAAGCCAAGCAACACAGAGACAAGAGGAAAAGTTTCAACCCTCCTTTTTCTACATAAAGATACATATTCCCAAGGGATTCGTCTTTCAGCTCTCTTGGGGCCTATTAACTTGAATATACTGATTGCTATGCTGTCCACAAGAGATGTAATATTTTTAAGCAGGAAAGTTAATACAGTCTATTTCCTAATTCTCCACCTATTAAAGCTTTTTTTTTTAAAGTGATTGTCAGGGTCAGCAGGAGATTGCAAAGCTATTTTAGAATGGCTCATATTAACTGTCTAAATTTCCACTTCAGACCTAACGGTCTTGGCTCAAGAATAAACATTCCACATCCCCAGAGGAAGTTAAATAGAACACAAGTACAAACCACCACTCCACATTCTACAGTTATAACAAGAGATCACAATAAAGACTGAATACAACCTGAGTATGGCATGATAGGAGAATTCCAAAGAAAGGCAGAATGCTACTACTACCTCTGCTGGTGCTTACTGCAGAAAGGTTGTACAGTAAAAGTATTGCAGACTGAAATAAATCAAGATATTCCCCCTGATCACTCTGTTCTTTTACTTAAAAGCTGCATATTTAACATTTTAAGCATATAGAATTGCTAAGGAATAAAAAGCAAAGGTTAATGATGAGAAGAAAAGCAAGTTTGGGCATCGTTCCCTTTCACACACAGAATCACACAGAATGACTAGGCTGGAAGAGACCTTCAAGATCTTCAAGTCCAACCCACACCCTGAGCACCTTAACTAAACCATGGCACTGAATGTCATATCCAGTCTTTTTCTGAACACATCAAGGGATGGTGGCTCCACCACCTCCCCAGGCAGGCCATTCCAGTATTTTATCACTCTTTCTGTGAAAAACTTCTTCCTAATATCCAACCTATATTTCCCCTGATGCAGCCTGAGACAGTATCCTCTCGTTCTGACAGTTGTTGCCTGGAGAAAGAGACCGACCGCCACCTGACTTTTCATCCCCCAAATCCTGTTAGTAGAATTTCAGTAAGAAATTGAGAGAAGAATGAGAAGAATTATTCATTTAGTCTTGTGAGAGGAAAAAAACTCCAAATGAATGTCATCTCTGATGCAGCAGTAGCCAAAAATCTATTTATGAATGCATATGCATTCATGTATTGACTTTGAATGAAGCAGTACATCTTACCGCTCATTGACATTCCCACATGAAGATTTGGGCTTCTACCTGAAAGACAGACATCCAACTTACAGATAAAAAAACTAAAACTATCAAACTTTCTCATCAAGTATAAATCAGTTTCCCTTTTCCTCATGGTATTTAAAGTGCAACAATGAACTTACAACGACATTATCAAATTTCAAACATATAGGAACACTTTTCAGTAAAACAAAACACAGCATGATGCTATTTATTGTTCAACAATGCTCTGTGATTTATTTAGCCAGGGGATTGAAGAGCTACAAGAAACGCATGTGGTATGCAAATGATTCAGTAGGTGTACTTTCTTTGAAATTATTCTATAGGAATCCATTTCCCCTCTTCTTCCTCCACCTTTTATTTCCTCCACCTTTTATTGCCTTTTACCTTTATTAACTGAGGTACAACTTGCCATCCTGAGGATATGAACTCTTAATTGACGTTGCAAGCTGCTGTGACTACCAAACTATCACCACACCTGTGAAAAGGGAGGTGAGAGGGAAAAAAGTGTGGGTACCCCCAGAGGTAAATGCTAATAACCACCTTTTGCTTCTTATCCTCTCCCCTACCCAGTCATTTCAAATAAATAAAAATATTAGTCTTCTTGTTCTGTCCCACATTGCCACACAGCACCACTGCATGCTGTGAAACAAAATGCATTGCTAAGCATTTTTCATGATAATCCACTGTGGGATAACTTTTTAATAAACTTTAGGTCATTTACCTTTCAAAGAGAAACATAATCTGCTTTCAAATTATGCTGTTCCAAATACAAAGGTAACATGCTCAGTTCTCATTTCTAACTGCTCTTGCTAGGTCTCAACAGCGTGCAGCAGCCAGAAAGCTGCCAGGCAGGAGCAGCAGAGGATATCCTAGGGGTACCATTTGGTGGAAACAGGCCAACAGAGCTGGTTCTCTGGCACCTGCCCCCACCCAAGTGCATGAGAGGCGTGCCAGGGGATGAGGCCACGTGCCGAGCTCGAGCAGTTGGACAGCCACAGCAACCACTATGAGCTGGAATAACTTGAGAATGAGAGCATTGCCTACAAGGCAGTCAATCAGACTCTATTTCCACTGCAGCAGTTTGCCCTGTGCAAACAGCACCCCTGGAGAATAGCAGGAAAGGACACGTGAAGCCATGGAGGCTAGACCCTGGAAAAGCACATTTACAGATTCACAGAATATGCCGAGTTGGAAGGGATCCATCAGGATCCTCAAGTCCAACTCCCGGCCCTGCACAGCACCATCTCCAAGAATCACTCCATGTGCCTGAAAGCATTGTCCAAATGCTTCTTGAACTCTTGACAGGTTTGGTGCTATGACCACTTCCCTGGGGAGCCTGTTCCAGTGTTCAAGCACACTCTGGGGAAAAAACCTTTTCCTGATATCCAGCCTAAATCTCCCTGACTCAGCTCCATGCTCAAGTCCTGTCACTGGTCACAAGAGTGAAGAGATCCGTACCTGCTCCTCTGTTTCCCCTCAGGAGAATGTTGAAGACACAATGAGGTATCTCCTCAGTCTCCTCTTCTCCAGGCCGAACAGACCAAGTGACCTCAGCCACTCCTCACAAGGCTTCTCCTCAAGGCCCTTCACCAACCTCATGGCTCTTCTTTGGACACTCTCTAATACTTTAATATCTTTTTTATATTGTGGCATCCAAACCTGCCCCCAGCACTTGAGGTGAGGCTGCCCCAGGGCAGAGCAGAGCAGAGCAGGACAATCCCTCCCTTGCCCAGCTGGTGATGCTGGGCCTGATGCACCCCAGGACAGGGTTGGCCTCTCCTGGCTGCCAGGCATTGCTGACTTATTTTCAACTTGCCATCAACCAGGATCCTGAAGTCACTTTCTGTAGCACTGCTCTCCAGCATCTCATTCCATTCCAGCACCTGATTAAAAAAAAGCTTTCAAAAAAGGTACCCAAAGTGTGAAAGCACCCCACCATAAGAGCAAAGGAGTTATGTCAACCCTACAATACCTTAGAAGAAAATCGAATTGACTGGGTATTCTACAAGTAAAAATGGGGGTAAATACCATAAACCTTCAGGCAGCAAAAAAAACAGGGACAAAGGCAAAAAACAAGGTGGCATTTGTGCAGGTTTTCCAACACAAAAACAACAGGTCAAGGCAAGCCTAAAAGGTGAACATCACAGACACCTGACTGTCTGGCCTCAAAAAGAAGGCTTGGACTGGCAACAGGCATGAGTCTCCAAAATAAGAGGTTACTTTCTCACCACTGGCTATAAAAACTGAGAACAAACAGGCTAAGTTTCTCGTTCCTGTAAGAAAAATACAATTAAAATTTACCTAAACCCTGGAGGAGACATTGGTCTATAAATAAATAAAAGCACACATCACTATCCTCCATCAAGAAATACTGCATCTGTCACTCAACTAGATGTCAGCTAAGTCTGTAATCCATTTTCACTGCATAGAGCACAGTTACTACAGCAGGTACGCAGGAAAGTACTGGCTTGACTGACAGATGTTCAGGCTGGTGCAGGAATTTATTCACCTTTACGTTGTTCTGGAGTGAGACACCTCCTACAGATTATTTGGCACATCACTTTTGCTTTTATAGCAAAAGCATGACTTACAGAAAGACGCTAATAGACGTGCTACTTCCTTGGATGTCAGAGAGCAGTATTCATGTTGATGCCAAGGACAGACGAATAAGTTAATGAAATAAAATATGACAGCACAACATAAGAAGCATAAGGAGACATGAAACAACACAGTACAGAAAGCAGAGTGCAGCTTGAGCGTTCAGTCTTGACTATGAGTTGCATTGTCATAGCACACACTACTAAGCATATGTTCATTACCACATGAAAGGGAAGTCTTCTCTTACATCTCCCTTCTCTCCTTGCTTGTAATGCCGGAAGTAGGAGGAACTGCACGCACTTCACTTTACTCTCCTCTGGGCAAGTGGCAAGGAAGGAGTGGAAATCCTAAGTCTCAGACCTTTCTTTTATTTCATTAGCCAGCAGAGACCCCAGATGGAGCACTACAGGCTGAACTGCTCTTGAATGTACAGAATTACAATTAGGAAGCTGTTCTGACAACCATCAGGCCAGGAATCATGTGCTGCCCTTCCCTCCTCACTGTAATTGCAAGCAAGCCATAAACTTAAAAAATCAGCCACAAATTAAGAAACTGATTTGTGCTTTTTGACAGTCTTCTTGCTACTATATACAAAGTACACCACTGCCCCCAGATACTGACAGGTGATCTTCCTAGACTAAAACAAAACAATGCTTCCAAACTCAAGTCTTTCAATTCAGTAGCATTATTTGCAGGGTGCACCTGGGCATTGACATTAGTAAAACAAATATCACATTTAAATACAGCATGTACTACAAGTGCTGACAGAGAGCAATTTTTAAAGGAGTAAGCACAATAAATGTACAGTGTTTTCCTAGTGCATTCAACTTGCAAATTCAACCAGAAATCAATAACAATGGATTGCAAGTTTGCAATTTATGCTTTTAACAAATTCCCTGGCATATTCAGTTTAGCATGGATGCTGATCACATAGGTTTTTGTTTGTTTGTAGCATGTTTTGTTGCTAAAGTATTTAAAAATTAATAAAGTAGAAGTTATTTTCAATATACAAATCTGAAACAGAATGGGTAAATAAATATTGATGCAGTGAATGTGAAAAAGCTAAAATTTCTTTGGATTCCTATTGTATTATAATACAGCTTCCCACTTAAAGTAATTCACACTAGTAAGCACTGAACTGAGTAAAAGATACTTGCAGAATCAGCCTGTTGTTACTACAGAGAAAACTACACACTCACAAAAGAAAGCACAAACACACCTATCTATATCCATGTGTGCTTTTTTAGCTCAATGTAATTGCATACTTCCCAATGCACTCTTTCTAACATGCATTTTATTTTTAACTGTTTGATGAAACCTGTTCTGAAGACAGCAAGTGTGGGACATTAGTAGGAAGAAGAAAAAACAAATGTGCATGACTGTAAGATTCACAGACATATAAGGATTAAGTATTACAAGTCTGCATTGTCCCAGGCTTCAGAAATATGTCTGGTGTTGCCTGTGTTAGCTGTTACCTGTTTATCAGATAAATGTGTGGCCTCCCAGTGGTAAGTGATGGGCTAACAAAAGTTACTTTGCGGAGCTTCAAAAGCAGAGCACAACTCTGGAGCTGGACTTAAATTCAGGCTGCAGAGGAAGAAAATTTTAATTGAAGTTCTACTTTTGATAGCATAACCATTCTGCTGTAACCAATATGCTCACCCACAAAGAATTATCTCACGTATAATTGCTTCAGTACCAATGAATAAATAACTGACAAAAAGACTTTGCTGGCAATTACTACCATCAACTGAAGAGAGGGCCTAAGGAAGAGCCTTAGGCCTTTAACCCAGGTAGTCATTAGCCGACAGAAATTGTCTGGTCTTGAGGTCATTCTTGCCATTAGACAAAAGTATTGCTACATTTTTCAAATACAAAATAATTTTATAAAAGCTACTAACCGAATTGCATAGTAAGTGCATAGTTACTTTAAACAAGACTGATATTTTCAGTTTTTTCTAGCAACTAGCAAATGACAAAACTCACTGGGAAAAAAGTTATTCTGCTGATCAACATGGGGTTTTTTCTTTTTTTTAGACTATTACTGAAAGTCAGCTCTTTACTCTCCTCAGACTAATCACCACACTTCAGGTAAGGGAATGCCCAACACAGCTATCAAGCTGGAAGCACTGTACTATATCCACTCATCTTGTCTTAAGGGCATGAATAAAGCCATGGTCCCATGCTGGAACTAAATGAACATGAGCTGCTGGCCATGTACTGATCCTGACCTAAATCTGCATATGTGACTCTGTTCACTGGCTCTTCCTGGAAAAAAATAATTTTTCACTTTTGCAGAATCAAGCAATTATTACTACACGGATCCTATTCTTGAGACCACTAGAACATTTTTAGTTATATTAAGCCAAACTGAGTGAGCCCCCCAGGCACATGCCTGAGAGAATTCCATGCCAGGACCTCTATACAGGCTCTCTGCAAGGCAGAAAGCACTACAGAAACACTAATTATCTTACTTTCCTTTAGCCAGATTATTAGAGCTCCTCCTTATTGGCCAGGGTAAATGTACTGTACAGCTTGTGAACATTAATAACATTTTAGATAAAGCAATATCAAAACAAAAGCAGTGCAATAAAGGTTGACTTTATTCTGGTGTAATTCTAATCATAAGATCTTTCTTAGCCTTAAGATCTTTGTATCATGATAAAGTACTCAGCACTGATGGCACTACAATAACACTTAATACAGCTGAAACCAAGATGCACCTGGTCACAAAGGTCTCTTTAAAAAGGAACATGCATGGGTTCAGACAGCGGAGGTCCTATGCTGAGCACCTGACCCAGCTGTGGTCAGGCACACACTGCCAGTCCTGCAAAATGTGCTGCCACCAGTTTGGAATAGAAGCAGGGGTAGGAAAAGTGAAACCACACAAAATTCTTCTCCGGGTACTGTCTTCCTTCAGCATTTCTCCTCCCACTCACCACCACCCAGCTAGATAGCCACTTTCTTTCACAGCTGCTCGTTCCCATCTGCTCTGGTACTGTCTGCACTTGTCTCTTTAGCCCCTGCACCCACAATTGCTCCTGACTTCACTTCTTTCCATATATTTTCTTTTTCTGTTTTTAGCAGATACTCCCCCTGACAAGAGAAACACTTCAGTGTTGCCAGTTGGCATTTTATTTCCATACCTATCTCCACATCCAATCCACAGCAAAAAGGAAGAATAGGAGAAGATTAATCTCCCAGAAACATCTTTGCCAGCCATACATTCATCTCCACTGATACATTATGTGCTCCCTCCTTCCACTAATTCAAAAAGAGAAAGAATTTACACGGGAAAAAATGAATTAACTTACGAGACACTGAAAAGCCATGCAGGAAATAATGAGTTTTCCATGTTCACCTGACAAAGGAATGAGAAACAGAGGGTTTGGAGAATAGAAGCACTAATCCAAGCAGAGGGAAAAATAAAGCAACAATAGCTGGAAAAGGCCTGGTGGATTGAAAGCACAAAAAAAGACACCAATGAAGGAAAGAGACACAGAGATAATGTGACAGACAATACAATCCAACCAGCATTATTTTGCTTTTAAGAATAAGTTCTTTAACAAAGAACATATGATGCATGGTTAGGAAATGCAAAAAAAGACAGTAAGCATGTGGAGGTAAGTGGAGTTTTCTGGATTATTGTACTGTGCAAAGATGACAGTATACAGATCCCATGATTTTCCTCAGCTGCAGCTAGTACAACTGCTAGAGCAATACACTGATCAGCTAAGCCTGCTTGCAAGGGCACCCCTCCTCCCTCAAAACAATATTACCTCAGGCATCACCCTGGTAGAACTACACTGCTCCCTAGTACATAGCAGCACAGATGACTGCACCACTGTCCTTTACACAGGAATAAAGTCCCTGCCTAAAGACAAAGGCAGTTGCAGAGATTTTCTGTAATCCCAGCTGAATCTGAGCAACATATTATATACCTGTAATACATATAAAAAGTCAGGTCTGCTTTTAAATTACCTAATCTGGAAGGGATTTGGACCAGACCCACATGGACTAAAGAGTTATGCTTGTAATAATGATTCACATCCACTATAGGATAGAATGCTCCTCAAAAAAACCTGCTTGTCATAATTGCCTTTTTCCAATTAATTTTAGTGTATGAAATACAAAACATCTTCATGCAAGAATTATATATGCTATAGCCACATAAGTATTTTGATTGGCTACCTAAGCTTTCCAAAAGGCAGTTTTTTCTTAAAACTTGACTTGTATTGAATGTCATGCTTAAGTTAAAAATAATTTGAAGGTCAGTCACATTCTTCGAGAAAAAATGAAAAGTTGACATCTAAGCAATTTTGACAAAAAAATCTGCTTTTCATCTCACAGCTAGTTCTGCTCCTCAGAGTTTCTCTTCCTTTGACCATAGTGCTTTATTAATACTGGTCAGCTGGAAGAGAAGTGAGATTATAATCATTAGCATGCTGTCAAAATTTGAAAGGACAGCCCACTCCCCCCAAAATGTTTTGTGAACCACAACGAGGTTCATAGAACTGCCAAAAGAAAAGCAGAAGCATATGCAAGCTGGAGTCTTTCAGGTGTCTAGTAACAAATATAATACACACTGCATTAATTAAAATGAAGATTCACCAATATAAGAAATAGCCTACCAAGATGCTTCAGCCAATGGTTTGGGTAATTATCATGAAAATCCATTCATTTTTAGAAGCACATTTACTTTTATTATACGTTTACCTTAACCGCCATGGATATGGGGGTAACTGTATTTTAGTAAAAAGAGGCTTCAAAGGAAACTAAGAAATTTGAAACTCCGTGTGCAAGGATTCCAATGTTTTCAAATTCACTCAGTAGCGTCCACGAACTCCTGGCATTGCAATATAAAAGACTCAAAAAGATGGATTACCTCAGCAATTCATCTGAAAGAATGCAGCTCTGAACTGAAGTACTTGCCGTGAGTTCATACCTTAAAACACACTTTTTCAACAAGACTGAACCATGATAAAAGATGATCAGATCCCAAATGGAACTGAAAAATAGCAAGATATATTTAACCAATAACCCAGCGCAAACTACTTCAGTATTCCTGGGCGTTAATACACCTCTGTGATAAGGGCTTTATAAAAAAGCAAGAACTAAAAGTGTAGACTAACCAAACAATTTTATAGGATAACAGACTATCTCAATTTATGTAGGATTTTGGTCTCCAAGTTTTCACAAAGATTAACCTTCTAATTTTCGTAATTGTTGGCTAAGTTTTGTCCAGTGGTACAAGCTGGTCGGACATACATATGTATCTCCTACATGTGCTGAACCAATAGACTCAAGCATAACTATAAGGCTCTTGTACTCAAAAATTCCTAACAAAAGAATACTTGGATTTTCTGTTCAGATTCCAGGTAAATCAAAAGTCTTGAGAACAGTTTTGAAAAAAAAACACAAGAATAGCAGAAAGCTATCAACTCTTGTCTACAAGACATAAGTGGGCCTCTGTTTTCAAGGCATCAAATATATTCAAGCAGCAAAAGTCTACAGGATATGAGCTCTAAACAATACTACAATAAAATGAGTTACAGAGGAGGTAGGTTGCATGTTTCAAATTGATTGTCCTGAGTTCCATCGCCAACCTTTCAAATATTTGGTTATGCCAACAGTGGTGACAGGACAAGGAGTAACAGTTTCAAAACAAAAGGGGGCAGGTTTAGATTAGTTGTTATGAAGAAATTCTTTACTCTGAGGGTGGTGAGATACTGGAACAGGCTGCTCAGAAAAGCTGTGGATGACCCATCCCTGGAAGTTCTCAAGGCCACGTTCAATGTGGTTTTTGAGCAACCTGGTCTAGTGGAAGGTGTGCTTGCCTGTGGCAGGAGGGTTCAGAACTAGATGGTCTTTATGGCCCCTTCCAACCCAAACTGTTCTATGATCCTATGACTATTACATAAGTCTCAGCAGTTCCCACATCATTATAGGTTAAAGCACCTCAAGAGAACCACTTCCTAGTCATACTTCCTCCTCGTGTAGTGCCAGAGAGTACTGTCACAGTCTGCTGGTCACGGCAGAAAAGGGCTGAAGAAAGGCCCTTAGTATCCTACCCAACTGTTCCAATAACAAAAACAAGATTTATTTGTTGATCCCTTCAGCCTAAATGAGATACACCAGTGCTTCCTGGGTCTACCTTACATCAGCGCAGCCTCAAATCGATGCTAGGACTCTGGCAGCAGAAGAAAAAGCCGGATCAGTGAACTGTTTTGGCCAAAAACTCACCACATTTTTAGTTATTTTTCAGGTCAGTTTTCAGCCAGATCGTATAGCTGTACAGAGCTGTTGGCTGGCACAAGGAAGGCCAAGAACACCTTTGGCTCAGAGAAGGTAGATCAGCTCCCTCCATTGCAGCACAATGCTCAGGCTGGCTCAAAGTGTTTAAGGAGATATTTCCTGATATGAACAGTCTGCAGCCCTTCCTCAAGCCCCCAGGCTACAGCACAAAGTCATACAGCATTTGCCAAAGTATAAGGTGAACACTCCTTTGCTCAGGCCCACAGCTCAAACTGTTGTCTGGTCCTCTACTTCCAGAACTGGCTCTGTTTTGTTGCTCACAGTAACTAAGTAGGAAGGCTTTTGCTATATGTTCACCTGAAAAATCAAGATGACAGCGCTGTAAAATATTCTATTAAGCTGACAGCATTTCTCATGTATGTTTTGGCTTGTTACACAGTTCTGAGCTTGATATTTGTACACAAAACCAAAACTGACATAAATAAATAAAGGATTTTCTCTCTTGTTTTTTTTCAAGATGTAAGTCCTGGAATCATGCCATATTTGCACAAACACCTTCAGAAACTTACGGCTTCCATCAACCTCAGAAAGTGGATAGGTTGCAAAGTCCTGCTCCTGGACAAAAGATCTAAGAGAGAAATTACCATATCAGCCTCCTGAGCTAGCATAGATCACACCAAGGGACACGTCAGTACTGAAGGAAGGAGACTGGAAACCTTACCAGTACTATCACTTTAATAATCTCATGGACACTGGTAATGAAAAGGCTACAGGAAAAACAAGAAAAGACTTCCCAAGAAAAACAAAAGTGTAGCTTAACAGCATATTTAAAAGTTTAAAATTTCATCAGATAATCACACCTACTAAGCTAACCATTTACAAAAGGCACAAGACAAACTAAAAACGTTAGACAAACCTCCAGGAAAGGTCCCAAACAATACACACAATCATTAAATAGACCAGCAAATTTTAAAAATATAAATCAAGAAAATATTTTAAATATTTGCTGGTACAATCCCTTTACAAAAACTGAGGGTTTTTAAAGTAACGAAATGCTTTTGGTACATTAGAAATACTTACAACTACTCCACTCTTGGTGACAGTTTCCCGGTATGTAAAATTGCACACTGCCCAAGCCAGGTAGTAGGTGGACATGAGAGGGGTCTGTGAAAAGTGATCTGTAACCCATCCATCTTCTTCAAAAACAGAAGTCTCAACTGGCATGTTGGACAAAGATAAGTAAGTCGCTTGATGTCTGATGCTGATTTTGAATGTGGCCTTGTAGATGGGCTCGTCAAAGCAAGGAAAGGCTTTTCTGGCATGAGTAGGAGAAAATTGCGTAACACCAAGAAACCTAGAAAAACAGAAAAAAAAAAAATTTGATTACTAACTGTGCCTAGCACGTGATTCACAGACATTCCAAATCAGACACTGCTTGACCATTGTGGCTTAAAGCAGGAAATAATTACAACTGGAATACACAAAATATATGGTGTTTGAACACTGCTTGATCATTTTCTTACTACCTCTACTGCAATGCAATAGATACAAATTAATGGTCTATAAATTTCCTACAAATTTGCAGACACCACAGTAACACTAAAGAAATCAACCCTCGCCTTGCATCAAACTTCAGGTTCTCACAGTATTTTTCATCAATATGTGGGGAAAAAAGCGAGCCACTGTTGGTTACACAATGCAAAACAAGCACACTCTGTTCAAACCAGGGGATTTAAGAGCCTTCAGGGAATTCACTGTGCCCTGAGACACTGACAGGGCGCTTTACCTTTCTTTGGGCACGAGAACTTACGGTCACTCAGCGCACTCAGGAGGGTCATTGTTTTCCACAGCTGATTACTTCTCTACCAGCTGCATGCAGGTCTGGGACACAGTACTATATAGCACTGCTGTGTCTGTGCACCTCCAAAAAAACCATTCTGTGAGCTTTGCTGAATCACAAATGCAAGCAAATGATTAAACCAGCACAAAGTATTTCACCATTCTTCTACACATGCTTTTCATTCCTGGTGTATTTTAGAGAAAGCAAATCCATGTTCTCAGTTAATGGGTCAAATTTTGGAAAGATCTCTGAAGGAGGTAAAGGTATTTATTAAGCATGTATGGGAAGAATGGGAAGGCTTTAGCTTGACAATAAAATCTGTAACTGTTTTCTTTGCAACTAAATAAATTTTGATCCAGATACAGAATAAGAAGCTTTCTGGATGGAGACATGTATTTACACATTTGGAAAAAACTCACAATCTTTTTGCAGAAACAAGAAGCTAAACTTTAAAGGTTGAATTGGGGAGTTTGGTAAGAGTATTTTCTGGAGGCATGAAGAATGAGAAAAATACCATGGGCTAGCCATGTAAATGTGAAGGTAGCATGTATGTAGGCTTTTTGATTCATGTCTCACCTTCCAAGGTTTCATCTGTGGAAATAACTGTGCTATTTTAGATACCAGGCAAACATTTATCAAGATTTTAAAGGCTGACTAATCATCTGTTATTCCTCTGAGGGAAAAGGATGGATGGACAGCTTTGATGTAATGAAAATGGTGGCACCTATTATTAATCAGTATATAACCATTAATCTCCAATATGATACTCTAACATTCACAGAGCAAAAACATAGGTATCCCGTAGGGAAATAAAAGTTTCTAATTAACTTTCTCTAAAACTTTTTGGATTTTATACATATTTTGGAGGCGATGAAGAAATAATTTTATTGAAACATTACACCTTATTCTTGCTATAGCGTCTGATAGAACTAGACATACGTTTTCAATACGGATAATATTTTTAAAACTTGAAAAAATTTTCCACCACTGAAGCAGTTACCATTGGTCTTCTTTCTAAAATAAAAAGCCTTTTTTGGCTAATAATTATTGAAGGAATTCACATTTTTCTTGCCTCATTACAAAACATGGATAATTAAAACCAGCATTTTGGATAAGATTGCTAAATCTAAGGTAAAAAGTTGGGACCCAATATCCCATATTAATCCAAAAAACTCTCATATCAGTGGATTTGCACTACTGCAACAAAGCCAAATCAGCCAATTAAATGAAGCAAAGCAACTTAATTTATATGCAAAGTATTTCAAGTGGACCTGATTCTGTATTCTAGGCACACTCTAAACAGCTATAGACATCAACAGAGCTTCAAGTGAGCATGGAAAACTGTATTATTATTAAAGCAAGAATGGTGAACTTTCATCTGCAATTAACAATTTTAATGAGCTCCAACACACACGGAAATGCATACTTAGGAAATATTGGTCATACTGTGATACCAACTAAATAAGGAAGTTTTCCCTTGTCCCCTCTCCACATCTTTACCCCACTTCTCAGAGATCTTATCAGTCATCTTTTAATACATATTAGGCCACTGAAATAATCCCTTCACCAGGATATTAAACCCTGCTAAACTCTTCATCTTCTGTGTTTTCACAGATAGACAGATATATCCACATAGACATAACTGGGCAAACACAGGGCAGTCAATATTTCATACTAAAAATACACCAACTACCAATAATAGTGATATCTATAACATGCGCATTACTATCAAACATTGATTTGCTTGTTGTGCCATAAAGCAAAACAAACAAAATCTTAAAACTGCTTAAAAAAACCCCTAACCATTTAAAGAAAACAAACAAGCTAAACCCAAAACATTGTTTATCTATTTCGCTCTGTGTTCAAGTAAAACAAGCAGACTTCTACAGCATGCCAAAAGTGAAGGGCAGTTTGACTATTTCATCCTTCCCTTTACACACCTCTCTGGGTACCAACACTTTTACCTCCTGTTCCCAAAAATATCACCACAAAAGGCTGCACTTGAGGGAATGACGGCCTCACAGTCTGTCTTCTCAGAATAGCCAGGGCAGTAACTTGCAGGTGTTTTAATTCCATCTTGTCTATTAAAGGAAGATGTGTTTCCTCAACAACCTATTTTGACATCTTAGTTGTTACAAGATTAAAGAATATGTCTTTGTTTTCTCTGTGTGATATAAGAATTTTTTTTTCCTTTTCACTTATACGAAACTTTGATGTTCATTTATATTATGCCTGCATCCTCCTACAGTAGCTCTGTATTATATTTCTGTTGATTACTGTCAGTAAATTCTAGCACATAATGCAAAGCAAATTTGTAGCATATCACTTGCATTTTAGATTTCAAGTACAGTAGGAAAGATTTCAGTCAGAAAATAAATACTTTAACGTAGCTTTTACATTTCAGGTTGATTTACAACATTCACCTGTGAAGGCCAGAGAAACTAACTTTAGGGGAAAAAATCATAAAGTGAAGGCATTAGTATGTTTGTGATGCCTCACAGCAGAGTTATTTGCTCTTCATGTACAACAAAATGAAAAATGATGGTTTGGACCCTTTTACAGCAAGTACTACTCCAATGAGGCTGATGTACTTTAATTGAATATAAAGATGTAAAAAAAATCAAAGCCCTGCTGGAACAGCAAGGTCTCCCAGAGCATGCAAGTCTGTCTGTCTATCATAACAGAAGCTGTCCATATTTGAGGACTAAAAACAGTTATATGTATCACATTAAAAATGAGTTATTAATCAGAATGCAAACTGTTACTTTAAGAGCACTCTCTGGTCAAAAAAGTTCCCTGGTTTAAAAGGGGTATTATTCACTTTATACTACAGTGAGTCATTAAGCCTGTGACAGTTGAAAAGGAAAACCACTTTCTCTATTTAACACCTGAAACTACAACCATGCAATGACTACAGTTGTAAAAATGTTTTACTGAAAGAAATATAAGTGAGCTGGTGTAAAGGAAAAATATGCCACTGATTTCAATACAGCAATGCTACCTTATGTAAGGTAAGTATTTTGCCCACAACTATACTTAAGTGTATTAAAAACAAAGTAATTTATATCTGAAAAGTTACACACAGAGCACTGTGAAAAACATTTTACCATCGCCTTCCACCCTGTGTCTTAAACTATCCTGATGACTGAAACAGTGAATAGATCTTTTTTTTGTTGGTGATGGTTTCTAAATCTCAACTAGGGGATCAGTATTGTAGTACAGTAGCTCTGGAGAAATGTCACTGCCACACCTATTTGACAGTTCAATTATTCCTACACAAAGTCAAAGTACATGAGAATAATAACTGCTTAAATAACTCCTCAGATTTGTAAAGTGAATTATACCCCCTGCTGTTAACAGTATTTTGTTTTCTGATTTGCCCATTTCAATACAGGTCTGTAAGAACTCCCTATTACCCCAACCATTCAGTCAACTGTGACAAAAGGCATTTTATCCGCATCTTTTCTTACAACTGTGCTTTTTCAAATTTCTTTTTTATTTCACTCTGATGATAAATTGCAGAAACTTAATTTTGATCCTGCTTGCGGTTCTAATATCAGGCTTTTGAAAATTGTCAGTAATCGTAGTAATGAAAATAGGTTTTAATAAAAGGGCTTTTGACTTAATTGAGTTAGTGAGGATGCTTTTCATGTCTTAATATTTTTGCCCAGTTCTTCCAACTATAAAACCTTTGTTTCACTTAAATTGTTTCCACAATCTAAAACAGTAAGATTCTGTCACTGCACAGGTATTTCAAGAAAGGACAGCTTAAAAAGAATCCAATTCTAAAATTATAAAACATGCCAGAACTATCAAGAAGTCTACCCTTGCCTTTCTTTTCCATTACAAAGCCTCAATGTGGTTAGAAAACACCTTCTTTAAAAAGAAAGCCTCTGTAACTGGCTAAACATGGCCCTCCACAGTAACCCTGCCTACTGCAACAAGGGCCTAGACAGGGACCCAGGGGGCTTTAACTACATGAGCAAATACAGATCAAGACTGAATCTTGCTCTGCCCTCAAATGAATCAGGTTTCTCGGGTCACAGGGTGTAAGTCTGCCGCGATCCAGCTGTACTGTAAACGTATTCACCCTATGTGAAAACGCATCCCACCACGTTCTTTGCTTTACCAAACAGAATAAAAGCAAAACAGAAGTCTAGCTGCCCTCCACGCTGCTATCTGTAACCTGACAAGGCTCTATCATACGAGGGCACACGGCAGCCGAACACAGAGTCTTTGTGTGAAAGAGACCCGGAGCCTCTGCCCCGACAAGGACCTAGCGGACGGTCTGCTTCGCTGGTAGCACCCTTGCAAGTTTCCTACTTGCCGTCGTCCGTCCCCAAGCTGCGCTGGAGCACCTCCTGACCCGGCGGCCGCTCCTCGCAGCCCTCCCCGCGCAGGCGGGGCGTGCAGGCGGAGCGCTCCGCTCACCTGCCGGCGGCCCCGGCTAACCCCGGCCCGGCCTCCGCACGGCCCCGGCCCGCACCGCCCCGCAGCCCGAGGCAGCTCCGCCCGCCCCCGCTCGCTGCCGCGCAGTCCCGCAGCCTCGGCCGCCCTCCAGCCGCTCTCACGGCTGTCTCACGACACCGGCCGGTGGCTTGGAGCGGGCAGGGGCTCGCGGTCCCCGAGAACCTCCGCATCTCTGCTCTGACAGCCGAGCCCTACGGAGATGACCAGAGAGAGATGGTGGGGGGATGCGAGGCCTTGGCGGCCGTTCCCCCCGCCGTAGCCCCCCTCCCCGGGCAGCCGGCCGAGCCCCGCACCCTTCGGCTGCCGGGGCCGAGCAGCGCGGAGCCAGCGGCATCACCCGCCGGGCGGCGCCGCGGCTGCCGGGTCCTAGCGCCGCCCTACCCGAAGTTGGCGCGGGGGCCGCCAACTTCGGAGCGAGTTGGGTTTGAGGCGACGCGGCCCGTCCGCTACCTTCGCTCGCCGTGGAGGACGTAGGAGCTGCGGAAGAAGCCCAGCAGCTCGTTCTCGATGAGGGCGCTGTAGATGATCTTAAGGTTGTAACTTTTCTGCACCTCCAGGCTGCGGTTGAGGACCACGACGAACACCTGGGTCTGGGGGTAGAAGAAGGTGCGGGCCACCTGCACACCGCCGGCCAGCTTGTCCTCGGCCACACGGACCGCCTCGATGTGCATGCGGTGGGCGTGCAGCACGATGTAGCGGCTGGCGTTACGCACCTCCAGCTGCACGTTCACCTCCCCGCTGAAGGTGAAGTTCTCCATGAAGGCGCTCAGCATCAGGTTGTAGTGCAGCGGCCGCAGGTGCCGCGGCAGCCGCCGCTAGGGGCGG
>JAYDZK010000056.1:34780752-34824741 GCA_034509185.1 Euphonia xanthogaster | reverse complement strand
CGCCCGAGCCATGCGCGCCCCGGGGCGCCGCCGCGCAGGTCGGTCCGTCCCCGCGGGGCTCGCCCGGCACCGGGGGCGGTGGCACCGGACAGCGGCGCGGGCCGGGCCCGTCCTCCTCTTCCTGATAGCGGGTCAGGCTCCTGAGAGTCGCTCCTCTTATTTTCTCTTTCCTGTCTCCTGCAGGTACAGAGCAATCTCCCGGCTGGCTCGAGCAGAGGCGGCTATATATAGGCACCGGGGAGAGGCGAGGGAAGGGAAGGAAAAGGATGGGAAGGGGGGAGAGGCGGGCAAGCCCCGCCGCCCCTCGGCTTCAGCGGCTGCTCCGGCTGCCGGCGGTGACGGCGGCGCCCCGGGGGAGCGGGCGGGGGCGGGAGGCGGGGGCGACGCGGGGACGAGGGAGGCTTTTCTCCGGTGTGTCACACGCGGCGGCTCCGGGGGAGGTCGCTGAGGCGGCGGAGGGAGCCCCGGCCGGGGCGGGCGGAGGGCGAGGGCCAGGCTGCGCCGGGATTTGGGAGGCTGCAAAGCCTCCGAGCCGCAGGACTGCCCGGGATTACACACAAATGCGTATGCTCTCCACATAAATATTGAATGCCCTTACTGTGTCATATTTATAGAGACTTAATAAAGAGCCGCCGACTACGTGTTTGAACGACAATAGTGCTGTCATACTAACGTGAAGATGGAGCTCAGAAAAGGATAAATACTCCTACTTAAATCGATAGGATTAATATGCCCAGAAAAAAATCACGCCGTAAGCGTTGGCTGGTACTCTCAGAAACCCCCCTGCAGTTACTCCGCGGCCCCAAGACTTTCTCTCTTGCTCTCCTCCCTGTCAGTGCTGAACCCTCACCCCTCAGCTGGGGGGATTTAAAGATGTGTTAAACGCTGCCTGCGATAATACAGCAACACTTGCCTTGAGTACCCCTAGGAATGAACTCCTGTCTGGAAAACCGAATCAGCCTACTTTTCCCACCTGCATCCAAACTTTTGTTCGTAGGATCTGCAAACACACAGAATTAATATATACAGCAAGGATCTAGATCAATGTCTGAAAGCATCTCTGTTCCGCTTATTTTGCTTGCATACTTCAAAAACTATCTCTGTTCATTTTCTCTTTTGAAGCTCTTCAGCTCCAATCTTGTAAGCAGTCACAGATGTGTCTATCTTTGGCATTCAGTCCTGTGGAATCTATGGGAATATATGCTGTACATCAAGTTAAATGCATACATAACAATTCACAGGATAAAGGCCTTGCTTTCCATAGTGAAAAGAACAAAAAATAAAAATCAAGTCTTGCACTTCTTTCATAAGCAAAGCAAATCTGAAGAGTTTCATTAAATGTGATATATTAGCCATTTTACTTCAAGAGGAAATGCCTAATCTTTCTTTGTCCTGAATCTTCGACGTCTTCAAGAAGTGTTACATCACTTTGCATGCTGTTGCAGAATACAAATGATCATTTATTGACACTTTAACCAGATTAAGGATTACCAGTTTCAGTATAAGGAGTTTGCTAGCTTCCTTATATATTCCTATAGAAGGATTGTATTCAGGTCTACTGTCTCTGGAAAGAAATGAGCCTTTATCTTGCAGCACAGTCTAAGAAAGCTTTTTAATCTTAACAATTTTTAATTAGAGGTATGTTGATACCCTTGCTAATTGTGTTTGTATGTCCTAGAAGGACTAAGATTTTGCTCAATAATTAGCATTGCCACATATTTCCTGTGGTGATATTTGGCTGCATACCTGTTAGAACAGGTCAAAAAACAGAAACATTTTATTGTCCAAAAACAGCCTTCATTATTTGTTGACTGAAGTTTGATGCAGAAAGGTAGAAAACTATTTCTATGTGATTTGGAAAAAAAAAAAAAAAAGAAACTGACATTGCAAAATAACATCCAAAGCTACAGGTTTAAAATGTCAGTTTCTATATGTTTCATTAAACCCTTTAAAAGTGGGCACAAAAGGAAGTGCCTGAGTGCTTTTAAGATTTTGTGTACAGGCTGTCAGTATCAGGCATTAGTAAAATAGGCAGTGTTTTCCTCTGTCGCTCTCTGAACTGCACTTTCAGTTATGTTTGTTCCTGTCAGCAGTGCAGGGATATGTTCAGGCAAAGATGTAATTCAAGAGTAGAAGTAACCTGGAATAAAGTGGTATATAATGTCCCATTTATAAACATTTCTAACTTTTAATAATTTTAATTAAATGCAGTTGGATAAGTTTCACAGGTTAAGGTTTTTGTGAAGCCTTCTAGGAAAAGCGATGAGTAGCAGGCAGTTGAGCTAACCAGCTCTGCCACTTTTAAAGAGGGAGGTAGAAGTGTGTGTGTGTGTGTGTGTGTGTGTGAGCACAGGAGCATCATTCTGGCCATCCTCATGTACAGATAACAAATACATAACTCTCCAGGCTGAAATCTTCCAAGCCCTGCCAAGGGAGTCAGTCACGCAATTTAGCTTCAACAATGATAGTCTATAAATTGAAGGGTCACTATGAGAGAGGGTATGTAAAAGGTTTAAGTTGCATGCTTATGAGGAGCCATGAGGCTGATTCCTTTTAAGCCAAGTTGGAATAGCACTCCAAAAACTGCCACAAGGCATGAGTGGTGGGAATTAAGGCTGTCTAAATTCACCTCCAAATTTCATCATTGCAGAAACAAAGTATTGAGAGGTTTGCGACCCCTCCTCTTTGGGCTTGTCAGTCTGGAGACTTACAATAAGAAGGTGCCGCTAGGTATTGTGTTAAATAGCTCATGAGCCTTGACTCATCCATCATTCTGAAACTTCACATTACCAGATTAACCTCTTCTTCATATTAGTAATGACAGGTTTCTAAAATATAGCTTAACCAGATACAGGTCAAAGAAGGTATTAGCTTGGAAATTTGTTCTCAAATGCTACTCTCTGCAAGTAGTTTAGTGTACAGACTGTTACATGTAGCCATTTTACTGAAGAAAATACAAAGGCATGCAGCTCCCAAAAAACTTGTGTGTACAAGTTTTTTGTGTGTATAAATTCTGGGAAAAATTCTAGTTTTTTCATTTGTCCACGGTCATAAACATGGACATGGATTTCATGGGTTTTGCCTCTGAAGCTTGCAACTCCTTTGGTCTTTGTGCAAAGACTGTTTGAAAATATACCAGATCATGGATCATTTTTTCGGCAAAATCCTGATACTGACTTCTTGTTGTTCAAAACTTCCCCTAGGCCATCAACATCTTGTATGCAATCTCATTTTATGAGCTTATAGCCTAGAGTTTCAGGTACTCATACAAAATAAAAGACTGTGTCTCACCTTAACTGAATTTCTATGGAGATGGCCCTACCTAGATAAGTATCTGAAGAAACATGGATAAACTTCAGCTAGCACAGTTTCCAATTCTATACCAGCTTATAGCATGGCTCCCAGAGAGCTGATGAGGGACCCGCATAAAGCTGTAGTTTATGTTATGTTAAGATTGCACACAACACCTCTCAGTATTCACGCTGGTGCTTTACAGTCTTGGAAGAGAAGCACTATAAATGAGTAACTTCATTGTATATCATGCAGCTGGGTACAGTTCATCCAACCCAGAGATTGGCACATTATATTTTTCTAAGTCTGCCTATTTATGGCTGCTTTTTAATCCAAGTGATCCATCCTTCATTCATCTGTATGTAGCAGAGGTTTACAGACTGACTTTATCATACGGACACTACTCACAAAAAAAAAAAAAAAAAAGGCTCAGAAAGTGTCCTATGCAAAGCCCAAAATCAACAATTTACATTGGAAAAAAATTACAGGGGAGAAAAGACTGCATCAGCCCCCATCAGTCAGTGCTCCACTGACCCTTTCAGCCTCAGTCAGGCATTTCTCTGGTCATAGCTGGATTCCCCTTGCATACTTTAAAGTCAAGGATACCCATAGGTCTTAATCGCTCCTGTTTAACTCCTAAAATGGACTACACTCCATAGCCTATTATATTGGTTCAAAAACATCAACAAGGTGACCTCTCAGAGTATTATGAACTACTCCCTCCCCACAGACACAGCTTCCATCTAGCAGTTACTTACCAGACCAAGTGGGGGATGACCAAGGGGATGACTGTTTCCAGCTGCACACGTTGCCAGTGAAGCAAAAGAGGAAACTATCAGTCTATCATCCACTGGCTTTTCAGTTATGACATTCCTCAAAGAATTGATACTGCCTGATGGGACAGCTGTGTGCTCTTGAGGCTTACAAGTAGGCCAAAGAGAGTGGAGTGGGACAGTGGTCCTATATTTGGTGGTTTTTTTAGCTGGTTTTCTTTTCTTTGTTTTTTCCAAAAGACATTTTCAGTAACATGTCAGGTTTAACATATGGCACTGAGGAATACACCTTCTGTTTAGTTTAAAAATTGCTGCTAAGAAAAATGCTAAGGGAAAGACTTTCTAATTAAAAGTGAAAACACTGGATTGTAAAACAAGCTGACACACAGTGATTTGTGCTGGCTTAAACATCCCAAGAAAAGGAACATGCTTTCCGTTGTTTTCTGCTCCTTCACCCTCATGTCATCTGTATAAATGACCTTTCTTACATGAGTTCATTGTCAGTAAGCACTATTTATGTTTAGTTTATAACTAGAGATGTCCAGATGTCTAGGTACGGCTTTATCTTGGACAAGTTTTGTGTTTCCTTTTTTAAAGGGACAGATACATGAGGAAGGGGCTTGGTGCTTCAGGTAAAGTCCTATGCAGTGAGAAGATAGAAGTTTGCCACAGGACAGAGAGGCTCTGTAGTAACCTTGATCCTTCTCTTCCCCTCCTTCTTCTTTCTCTTATCATTACCTCTTGCTTTCCTGTCAGCTCTGGAGTTGGAAGGAACATCAGAGGAGGCATCAACAGAGCGTTGTCTGGGCACCACCAGGCCCCAGTGCCCACCTGCTGCTTTCTATTCGCCTTGTGCCTTGGAATCACACCATCACCACCCTTTGTAGGGGAATTAACTTCCTTTATTTTCCAGTCCTTTTAAACTACTCAGTACTACCCTACATAATACTTTTTCATTTTTCAAAAGTCAGCATTTTCTTTCTCAATTTTTAGGAGTAGAGTATCTACTTTCATATGAGACCTAAATATTTTAAATTTTCAATTTGGGTGTCTGAAATGTATTCTTTTCCCCAGATGTTCTGTTTTCATATTTATCCACATCTAACCAGCAACTGATTTTCCTTTTTCTTTCTTACATTTCTTTTTCTTCATTACAACAGTAATTTAAGAAGGAAAACAAGTGTCCTCATTCTCCACTAGCAAGTTTTAGTTAAAGTGTATTCCAACTTATTTACAAGGGTTTTTTTCCTCAGTGTTTTTAAACACAGCTTCTTGAAGATACCTTTTTTCCAAGCATGAACCATTGCAACTCCACAAGTTCAATAATGCCACGGTTTTAGTAGTTGAATGTAGAGCATAGATATAATAGTGTTTGTTTCTTTCACTGAATAATTACACTTAAAACTGGCTAATTGGAATCAATTAGTAGTAAGAAGTTAGTCTCAGGGGGACAAGAATAATTATTTGTGGAAACTCCAGATTGTGTTAAGAACCAACATTTACATGCCTAGATTAGGTCTTATCTACTGAACCTTTTTCATTAAAAATACAAGGAACATTGTAGTGGGCAAGGCAAGGGTTTACTTCCATTAAAATTTAGATTAAACCCCATTTTTAAAAACATCTGTGGATAATCTCTTCATCCTTTAAATTCTACAATAAATATTCAGACTTCTATAACTGGATTTTGACACAGAATTTTGTGTGTTTTGTAACATTATAGTAATTATAAACATAATATGCTCTTTTGTTTCTTTCAATGTCCCATTTCCATTTTACAAGGCAAAAATATGGATATATCCTTGTGGGTCTCCTGATTCAGCTTGTCTAGATAGTCCCACCATATGCAAGAATACTTGTGGTTTACCATCACCTGCCTCAGGCCCCATATTTGTGTCTAGTAGACATCATATGAGAATATGAATGTATTTTGTCAGCTCCACTGTAATCTTTTCTATCCTGCTATGGACTCTCTAAGAAAGGGTGTGTGCACTGATGCTCACCTCAGCCTTCAATGATCACCTCCCATGATCTTAACAATCAAAGTACCTTGGAGATCTTTGATTTGCCAAATGTCCAGCATAAGCATAAAATAGGCAATATTTTCAGAAAAGTGGCCAAAATTTTACAGCTGAGGGAAGATCAGCCCACAAGAGTCCTTCAAGAAGAATGATCTGTTAAAACAATCACAAGTGTCTACAAACAATCACTGTGAGATCCCTCAGTCTAAATGCTGATTGATCCCAAACTTTCTCCGAATAAGGACTGCAGGGGAAAAAGTCAGTGTGTTTATGGTTGCTGTGATTTTATAATTCGTTCAAAGAAAGTGCTTTGGTACCTTCCAGAACGTGACTTTCTTTGGGAGGGCCTTTAAAATGGACAAGTGCCAAAGGGGAGTCATATAAGGGGGACACAAATTATGTAAGGGAAGTTCAGCTGACTAGGCAAGATTGTTTGTCTCACTGCTCATTTAAGCCAAAATTATTCTGGGTTTGATTTTACTGGGATCCTGAGGATTAGATGATTCAATTTTCTCACAAAATGAATAATGTGAGTGAATCAAACAAGGTCTTTGAATATAGAATACAAGTTATCGATTTTTAAAAAATGAAACCAAAACAAGTAACTTCTTGTAGTGATAAAACTATTCTAAAGCAGCAGCAGCACTGATAAGTTAACCAACATTTAAAATACATTAAAATATCCTACTTAGTAATAATTCTAGATCCAAGTCTTTCAAACTACCCATGGGTGACTCTTGATTTCCAGGGTGGTTGTAAAGTTGCAATTTCATTAAGGATCAAAATGCATTACCAATATATCGGATCATTTGATGGGCCCCAGAGCCCACTACCAGGTATTCTGTAACACTGCTCAATTCAGAGAAAAATGTTCCATAATAGCTTTAAGGATTCTCTTCTTAATGCATTAGTATTATTTTGAGTTTGTTTCTGCAAGTAAACTCCTGCCCCCTATCGCCCATAATAGTGCTGATACCATAGGCACGCAGCTCAGGAAAATTAAAAGTATTATAACTACTCTGGTTTTAAAGGTCTAAAATTGACTCAGATATAACTTTTTCATTATGTTGTAAGCTTCACATCAGCATTCTACAGAACAGTCTACAGCAGTCATGGCTGCTACTTTCTTGTTAGAAAAGTGTTAATCTAACTACTCACGTAAAACCTGGATCTCAAAAAGAGTTTTAGTAATAAGATGTTTTTGGTGAGGATTCATTTTCATCATCAAAGTGGCAAGATTTAACCCCTGCTGGTATAAAATTCCTGATCACAGAACACAATGCTTCAAATAATTTGCTTATGAAGTAAGACCAGAGCACTTAACAACAAAGCCACAAAAATTAAACAATCTAAGCATTCCAGAAGAAAATACATTTACATTGCAGGCAATACACAATTCCTGGTGTCACATCTCTTACCAATATGACTAATGACTGAAAAGAAGTTTTCAGGTTTTAGTTCATTTGAATTCCTTATTCCTTAGAGAAGAAAATTAATTAAACTACATTTTGATCACAATCACCTTCCTTAAGATTCCGGAGCTGTGATAAGCAGACAGCCTGTGTCTTGCTCATTCTTTTAAAAACTTAACTTTTGATGTGGGATAGGGGCAGTGAACCATCCTCGCTGCTGTGTAGCTTTAAGGTTTTTCACAAAATAAAATTTAACTGACAATAAAGGAACTATGCTCCTAATTAAAATAATATTGATACAGCATATGGTATTTTGCCTTTGGTTTTCAATTTAATAGCCAAGTTGTCACTTTTCTCTTTAGTGCCACCTTGTGGGTCAGCCAGTTATAAAAGCACAAAAATATCTCCTGCACTAATAGTCTGGATCTGGCATTCAGAACATCACAGGGAAGGGGGGGAGGTTTGGTTTAAGGGTTTAGGCCATCTCTTTTTTTAAGAAAAAAAGCAATAATGTATGGTGAAAATGTTTGCTATTCATTTATAATAGGTATGCAAGAAGACAGAACAATCTCTCTGGATTGAAAATAATGGGATCTACAGAAAAAAAATCAATGTTCATTTAAAGGATAATCATCAAACTTACCCTGGAAAATGTAAGTGGCAAGCTCTGACTTGCATGATTTTTGCCAGAAGAAAAATGGTTTTGTATCTTAGTGACATTAATTTTGCAACACCTTTTCAAGAGAAGTAAAGCTAGATAATTGTAAACTCCCACTAATCCCACTTTTGGAGAAGATGAATGATCAGATACAGCATCATAGCATGCTTGCTTAAATTCAGGGTGGATTTGCACACACCAGCTTTTCATTCTGCTGATAAAACACAGAAATTAAAAAACATATATAAAAATTTATAGTGTCAGGAGACCTGCACTGCAAAGGACATTCAGTTGGAAACTTGGCTGGAGTGTGGTCACAGTAGGAATTGTTTAATACAACACTAATGACTCAGCTGTCCCCTCACCTTACAGAACAGCT
This sequence comes from Euphonia xanthogaster, assembly GCA_034509185.1. Lineage (NCBI taxonomy): Eukaryota > Metazoa > Chordata > Aves > Passeriformes > Fringillidae > Euphonia > Euphonia xanthogaster. Next base: position 34,816,207 of record JAYDZK010000056.1, on the reverse strand, counting down.
CAAACGCTCCTCATTCATTACTTGGACAACTGTGGACAGTGGAATTATGGTCAGTCTGTCTTCTTGAAAGGAGCGGGGAGAATGTTTCTGATGTTTCTAATTTTTAAAGAGCCCTTTTTGTTACTTTCAGTAATCCTTTTTGTTACTTTTCTTAATGCTGACAGTTTTGGAAGCTACAAGAAAAACAATTTTTTTGTACATTATAGGCCCCCATTTTGTTCTGCATTAAAAGCACTTGAAGCTTACAGATTCTGGTTTTTATCTAGCCAGCTCCTTTGCATTCTCTCTTACTAAGTACAGGCTTGTAAAGTAAAATAAGTCATCCCTGACAATCTCTTCAATTTAATCAAGCAGTCACATATCAGGTAATCTTTCTGGTAAGGAGAGGGGTTATTTTAAATGGTAGCCCTGGTTTTTAGTGAAATTAGTTATCCTTAAAACACATGATCAGAACAAGTGACAAAAAATAGAAGAGAGAAGAAAATGCAGTTTCCCATTTTCAGATATAGCTATTTCTTAGATGGAAAGAGACTAAGGATATTCACAGAAGCATATGCCACAGCAGGCATTGAAGTTCAAGGAAACTTCCCAAGCATGAAAAGCCCGGTAAACTCCCCTACCAACAAGTAGGTAGGTGTCCAGCAGTTTCTCTGAGCCTTACATAAGTTCAAATACAATAAGTTCAGGTCAAGCAATAGAAAGGATGGGTCAACAGCTGGCTCACTAGCCCAGACTAGAGAAAACTCAGCAGCTGACTTCTGAGTACAGCCACAGCCTTTTTCCATAGCCTCTTTGCTGTCTTCACCCCTCCAAACACTGGAAAAGCCTTTGAGGAAAAGAGCTATTGATGACTGTATGGTGCCTAGATGCTGCACCCCATGGAAACACTGAAATAGCAATGTCTGGAATAGCTGGTCATGTTCCAAAATTCTCTGTGACTTGAACAGCCACCCACTGCAAAACACCGATGGGCAAATGCTTCTCTACTGAGATGATAGGAGGAAGGAAAGGCGTTACAATGAGGTTTAGTAAAGAATGACACTCAGCAAGGGAGAGAGCTTTCACCCTGTGCTCACATTTCAGCAGTTGCAGAGGATACAGCTGCAGAGACATCCATCTCTGCATGACTCCAACACGTGTCAGTTATTCTTATCAATCTTTCCTCACTTTTCCTCCCCAAACTCCAGACTATGATCAATTACCAGGTGCTTCTACATAATTACCAGCACCAGGAGACATAGACTGGCAACCTGCCTGTTGGAACGTTGCACTTACTGTACTGAGAAATGGCTGCATGCTTAAAAATGAGATATGGATATATGTTTGGGGGGGTTTTTACACACTAAAAATCCTGGCATTCTGAAAAAGTATCAATGATGTTTAAATGGTGGGAGTGAGAGTAATGGCACAAAACAAATACTCTAAAGAAAAAGTAATGGAACACCCAGGACTGCAACATCATGTCCTTGTGTAATTTTTGGGAAGTAATTAATAGCACTGAGTTCCATTTCTTATGAGGGGTTTTTAGCTTCTGCTTTATCAGAAACAACAGGCATACACCACGAGCTATGCTTCTGCCAGGTCAGTCTCCTACCAAACAGACCAAGCATGATGCCCTTCAGCCCCAGCTGGGTGCACTCTGATGTTCTCACTGGGAGCTGTGCTCACGTATAGCAAGGTGCGAGTCAGACAGTGACAGAATACAGACCCCAGTTTTGCAAGGGTGTGGCCTTCTTGCCTGCCCCACTCCTGAGACAATTTTCATGTAGCTCCCTTCCTAAAAAAGCTGCTCAATTTGCTTTTGAAAAGTTACACACATAAGTAATTTCCCATGGTTTTATTTGAAGTGCAAGTCCTTCAGACCCCAGGAAGTTCCAATTCTAAGATTATAGGAATATGCAGACAGGAAACTTAATTTTCCAAGTCTGCAGGATAGAGAAGACTAGTAGTGTCACCCTATTTCTGCAAACCCCAGAGCCTTGCTTTTACATTATTTTTAGTCTATCTATATAGCACAGCATCAGCTGGAAGAGCTGTGATCCAGCTGGGGTTAAGAGGTTTAGTTGCTTTAAACACTGTGCTGTTCAGACTGCTCCAACATGTTTTTCAGCAAGATCACCTGTGCAAGAGCAAGCACGACAAAGTTGTCACACAGTGCTGCTGTCAGAGGTAGCCTCAGGGTCTCTGCACAGCACTGAGCTGTATTGTACAGCTGAATCTCCACCAAGACAGCAGAAGCCTGCTGTACATGCTTGCAGTGAAGACAATCATCCCCATTCCATGCCACCCTACCCAATCATAAGAGCACCACCCTGTGACCCTGTACAAGGGCTTGCAAACTTAGTTATGAGCCCTTACTTTAACTTCAAACACCCTAGTCCTTTCAGGTGGGACATCCAGAGATGTTCTTTCCTGACAGCTTTAGAGCAAGCAATAGCAGATCACCCTTCCCTACCTCTCCTTCTTTTGTTGCAACTTCCTATCTCCCTGCTTGGCAGTTTTTCTCTCCACATAGCTTTTTCTACCACTCCTGTCAGCCTGTATCTCTGAAGCCTCCAGGGCAGCCTGCAGCTTCACCATTTGCTGCTCCATAATGCCCAGGCAGCTGTCTCTTACAGCAGCTGGTTTAGATCCACAGCTTGATCTCAGCTAGGGGAGGTAATTAAGCCATTAACCCTTCCTTGGGATTTGGGCACGCCTACTGTGGGGTGCAGTACATCTCTGGGCTACTGTCCTGCATATGAGCCATCACTAAGGAGCCCAGGTGCCAATCAGCTTTACAGAAACATCTTTAGCAATAGCAAAAAGGTCAAATCTGTGTGAGAGTTTGGAAAGAATGTGTTCTTCTTATGAATATCCTTCTGTCCTCCCCTCCTCCCCAAAGCTGATGCTTTTTGCTTCAACCATTTCATTCTACTTTAACTCCCTTGTCAAGCCCCAGACATCTTGCCTCAGTTTTAGTCTCCATTCCTCAGGCTCCTCATCACAGCATCAATCTCTTGGAACACCTCAGTACTGAAAATCATGACATGACATTTACAAATACAGTTTTTATGTGAGATTTCCAATCAGGTCTCAGATTTCACCATGACGCCTAACAGTCTTTGTTAGGCTGAAATTTAGCAAAGCAAATTTTTCTTCTGCCGTTTTGGTTCTGAAATGAATCATAGGAGAGTACAGATTAAATATAAACAAAAAACAGTGCTCAGTTGTAAAGTCTCTCAGAATTAACTTTCTCAAGAAATATTTTTAAGGCTGACAAATCATATGCAAGGTCTTTTCCCACAAGAGAATTTTTCTTGGATTCATTTAGTAGTTGAAGGTTGTGTCATGTGTCACTGGAAAGGTAATTTTTCCTAGTTTATGAAAAATGCCTTGAATTTGACTTTGCTGTCACAGGGGAATAATGATATCTCTACAGGTAATAAACTGGCACACAGAGATTGCTATTGGTAGCTTTGCAAGAGGTGTACTATCTTAAGGAAGATGATAGGAAGTAACAGGGTAAATTAATATCAAATATGCAATTTATTTCTATAATGTCTGCATGACTCAGGTTACCAGCATTTGTAATATTCTTTTAAATATTAATGTGTGAAGCATAACAAACACAAGATCATTTTAGAGGAGCTAATGCACAGCTCTGTAAATTCAGTAAGCGATGGCCATTAATGTTCTCTTTTGTCTTCCAGACAGAAAATCAAAGCTATTTAAATTAAAGGATGTGTATAAAATCAATGTATGTTGATAAGGTGTGCACATTAACTATAATGTTTGCAAACATTCTTTGTAACTTGTGTATATAATCTTTTTATGGATAGGTAGGCACATTAGCTAGCATAATCAGGAGCTCTTTAAATTAATTTCTTCCTTTATTTTTTTACATTATTAATTTTAAGCCTGTATGGTAGCAGCGTAAGAGAGGCTATAGTGGGGCAGGTGTTATGGTGACACAACTGCATGTGCTCTTGGATGAGTATGTTCCCATACAGCCTTTTTGTCCAGGCTGAGGCTGGAAGCCAAGGAAGCTGGTTCGTGGTGAGCTTGGATTTGGACCCAGGCAAGCCCTGCAGCTGAGGTCAGCCAACCTTGGCCCCACTGCCAGGCAGTGACCACTGCCAGCTCCTGCTCCCGGCTGAGATCCCCACCAGCCCAGGGAATGATTCCCAACACAGCACCCCTAAGCAGCTGTGACCCATTGGTCAGGCCCTCATGGCTTTGCTGGAGGCAGCTGGTCACTGCTCATATGACATGCAATTCCAATGGCAAAAGCACAGGACATCTTGTTTCCTAAGCTGGATTGAGTCCAGGGTGAGGGGAGCAAAGTGTAGACACTAACTGGGTGGAAAACCAGGCAATTAAGAGTATAAATACAGGCTGAGACCAAGATCAAATGTGCAAAATAGGCTTAGCTTTAGCTTAGAAAGTGATTATTTAAATCCTGAACACACAGCTTTGGCACATGACAGCTACAGTATAAATTTAACAAACTAAAAAGAACAAGAATAAAATAGTGGTTCTTTTTCAAATTATTATCTGTGCATTCATCACATCCACACTTGCATCCACATTTTGTAATTAAAACTAGTTAGAGAAGGTTCCATGTAATCACTATTTATCCATGTGGTATGGTCCAGCTAGAGGTTGTAGCTGGTTGCATAAACCTCAGCCTTAACATTCATAGTTTACCTGTGATCTGTATAGGTGTAAAATTCGCCCCACACCAACTTGCCACCAGGTTAGAGGCAAAGCTTCCAGTGCAGAACGTTTGTGCCTAAGCCTTCTGCTAGCAAAAATATCTTGGATGAAAGGATGAAAATAGAGTGAGAGGGCCTTTTGTTCACTAGTAAGTCACTGAATCAGAAGAGATCATAAATGACTTGGCAAGGCAGCTTGACAGAATCAAAACAAAAGCCATACAAGGCATCATTCCGCAAGAAAAGGAGCTCCGTTGACTGTGGGCAATGGAACTGCAGGATGTCATTACTGGGGTGTGCACAGAAAGGCACTGGCACTGAGATAGCTCCCCAGAGCAAGGAACATCCTAAGAGGTTTTGAGGAGGGCTGCAGCCCAAATATGTAAAAGATAAACACACCAGATATAACCATATTAACATGAAGAATTTATTTTTTTCAGCTTCTGCATGGGCTGAAACCCTTTTACTCCAAAGCAAATGTTCCCCAAACAAAAACCATCAGAATTGATCTTCTGAAAAGCTTTTTGATATGAATAATTACACCTTAAGAAAACCATGACAGGTCTATTTATCTGTGGTCAAATTTACTGGAAATATTTGAAACACAATATATTCTTCAGTGAGAGATGCAGGAACAAAACCCCATGTTCCAATGTCAACCTTAAAGCTTCAGAATTTTATTTCTGGAATAACCAGGAACGCTCTGTTGCCTTCCAAACTTGAGCCCAGACACATGAGCAAAATATCAGATCTCACTTTCAAAGGTGCCGCTTTGAAAGAGACGGTTTGACAGGAAAGTTGAATCAGCCTTTCTCTCCTTGGCAAAGTGCCTAATGATGTACAGAAAAAAAAAGGTTACACCTGTTTAGAAGCCAAAAGCCTTTTTACAGAAATAGAAAGGGATGCTCAATAAGAATGAGAACCTGAATCATTACTGTCAGGAGCTTGACTGGGTGACAGGAACAGGGCTACAATGGAAAAGTCACAGCCGCATAATCAATGCCACATCTAAGGCATACCACAGACTGTGGATTATTTTATTGCCATCTTCTTGTACTACCTTCCCAAACTGAAGATAAATGTAATAATCATTATCAAAAGAGTATATTATCCAGTGCCAAATTTTGAAAATAGTTTCTTACAAATGGCTTTTTGCTCAATAAAAATTAATTAAGCAAATTATTAAAAAAAATATGTCCCTGGGTAGGACATGTCCAATACAATGAAAACAATCCATCCTTTAGAACAGAATCTGTTGGCAATAACCCTCAATACCACTATTCCCAGCAGATGTAAGACTTGTCACTTACACAGTAGCCACTATATGAAGTTGCAGATTTGTCCATCATCTGTTAATATGCTTTCCTATGGCAGATGTAAAGTTCAAAATCAATTTGAGCTTTGCCAGTGGCTCCAAAATGAACACTCATGCATAGAACTTCATATAATGACATTTAGAGTGTGCACAGACACATACATTTCACATCCACTTTAAATCTTATATTTAAAAAGAGTTGAGGAAAAGTATTAACTATTTCATATATTTTTCCGAGACTGCTGCAGGAAATAGCAGATAGTTTAAAGTTAAAACAAAATTATTGTATGATTTTATTCACAAATCAGGAAATTATTCACATTATATGAATGTCTATGGACAAAGCAATATTATTGTGATGATTATTGTATTTAGCATGCAGTTAAAATTTGTGTGCTTTTTACTCTGAGCACAATGTAAAAATGGATATTTTTGGGAAGGAGGGAGAAGAAGGGAGAATCAGACTGTGCCAGATTTAGTATATATAAAGGACTTGACCAAAAATGTTTCCAGTTTTGGTCAGTACTCATTGAAGCTACTGTATGCATGTATGTAAGTTAATAGTGCTAAGGAATAAGAAAGCAAATCTATAGTACCATTCACTTTTCTCTTCATGTATTGAAGCATTTCCTCTCCAGTTCTTTTGAATTTGGTTTTTCATACACCTGTTCTGAATATCTGAGTGGATTATCTGTGTCCATTAATTTTCTAATTTTATCTGTCAAATATGCTCTCCAATTTCCTTTACTTTTTAATAAGACTGTGCACGAAAATATGGCTTACTGGAAATTGCTTCTGGAGAATGCTATAATAGATGTTTGTCAGGTATATTGTATGGGAAAGGCTTTGTTTATTTCTCCATGTAATCTGACACAATTAGGATATAACCAATTAGAATATAATTCGTGTCCTGTGTCTCATGAGGTCCTTTGAGGGAGCTGAATACTGTGTAACTCTTTACTTTCCCCTAAACACAGAATCTACCATTTTTTTCTGAAAGAAGTCATTACGTCTTGATTATTGAAAAATATGTTACAGGACAAATATTTTCTCCTCAACAGGGTTAAACCTTATTAGCCTTTGGTAATGGTCTTTTCTAAAGGGTAATTAATGTGTGACCAGCAGCTGCTCCAAGGAAAACTGGACAGTGTTTTTTATGAATAATTGCAAAAAAGAACCTTTATCTTTGTGAGCAGCTTTCTCATCAGTGTGCGTTTCACTAGCTCTCAGCACCCCAGACATGTCAGCTGGTCATCAATCATCCTCTAGCACAGGCTATCTGAGGCCCTTAAGATGGAAAACCTCAATAGAGCTGTTTTAGCAATCCAAAATTGTGGTTATTAAAATCTAACAGATTTCAGTAATAATGAGTCCCAAAGTGGCAGGATCTGGGATGAACCACCCTTGAGCAGTAGAAGGGGTAAGTGACAAAAATTAAGTCTTTCTGCATAGCTGCTTGGTCCAAAAGTTCCTGTGTCAGAGGAGAATTATTGGAAATTGATCATTGTTTCTTTGCTCTGGGAATTAGTTTTGTTGGTGTGGCCAGATGTAGGAGGGCAAGCATGAGTCATGCAGTTGAACTCACCAGATTATGGGCTCAGTGCTTAGTCTGGCCAACGAGGAGTGAAGGTCAAAACTGTGCTCAGCATGGCTGACTCCCAGGTCAGGTGTTTAGGAAAAGGATGATATCTTATGGAGGGCAGCCCTGCTCATTCATCCGGGCTACCAAAGCTTCATTGACAAAGAGCCACAGGGGCTTACTCTTTGCTTTACTTTTGTGACTTTGATCCACCAAGCTGGACGAAAATTGATAGTAGGTTTCTTTTACTTTCTAGATGAAAAGTCTATGTAATTATGTTGGCATCCTTGAAAAGTAATGCTTCAGTGTTATACACTATTTCAGAAATCTGAGGGTTTGAGTCAGTTGGACCTTTACAACACCCACACTCACCTACCCTGTTATCTGCTTGATAAAGTAGCTGCAAAGCAGTGTAGGAAGACAGAAACAATTGCTATTTACTTTGCTTACTCTTAATTGATTTTTTTCTTCTTTATTCTCTGTGTCTTACAAATGAGTCTTTTATGGTTCTCGGATATGATAATCTAGTTTTACAACTTTATGTCACCTCACACTTTCATTGTTTCCCTCGCCCCTTTGTAATATATGTATTACACAAACAATGTGCATTGCAGAATATTAGACAATTCCCTCTTTCCTTGCTAGGTTAAAGAATGATATACTATTTCAATTTATTTTCAATGAAAGTTAGGAAATGACAGCTGTATTTGATTTTTGTTATGTAAAGTGAATGATAGTGGCTCACCAACTGATTTATTTATTTCTGTTCTTTCCACACTGTGCTACAATTGTAAAATACTAGTCTGGTTTAGCTTGGAAGAACAATACTTGCCTATAATGAGTCCTTTGCTTTTGAAATTCAAAAGTATATCAATAAATGATAGTAATTCTGGGCAGAATAAACTCGCACAAGGGGCTTAAATCTACACAGAATTATCCTAATTATTCCTTACAGATCCCTAAGAGTAAGGATGCGGCAAAAGGGATGTTTTACAGGGGTTACAAGATTACAGAGAGGTTGCTCATCTTTCTTCAAATACATAGGGATTATTAAAAGGACCTTAACTGTTTCTTTATATTTAAGAAATGGTTTAGAATTTTCTCTGTAATTGCCTTAATGTCAATCAAAATGATGTAAAAGTCTTGAAAGGAAAAATGTATAAGATCTATTAAAACAACTCTATTTATAATGTATGGGTTGACAGGAGAGGATGTGAGGAGGCTGAGGAGGGACATTACAATTTCTCATCAAAAACTCTTCCTGCACACAGTTATCTTTTTCTTGTCATATACCAAAAGTTCCTTCTCTTCAACGGCTCTCCCAGAAGAGGTGTCAAAGGAGATTAGACAAGTATACTACAGTCAAAACCATAGATTTGCTGCAGTACTGCTATATCAGCTTAGCAATGTTGCTATCTCTGTATTCATGGGACTCTGTCCTGGGTACCCACAAGGTAATTAAAGTGCAGCCTGCAAGCTTATACTCAAAATTTCAATGATAAATGCTGCTCTGAAGCAGGTGTTTTCCCAAAAAATGTTTAGATCGGTATCTCCCAAAATAAATCATAACAATATTCTCTCCTTGCTTATGAAGATGTGGCTTTCAATACCTCCAAAGGGAGGAGTGTTGGCCCTCTATTTCACACCTTGGCTGGAGACTCTATCTATTGAACAGGTTTCATCTGTGTTGCTTCAGAGACGTTGTGTGACATGGGCTATACAAGGAAAGGGGCACAGAAGGAGTGAAAATTTGGCACAAATTCCTTTCAGGCCTTCCAAACAGAGTAAGAAAGACTTCAGGGAGTATTTACAAGAGCTGCCAATGCTGTTCTGCCTCCATGGTCTCTGCAGACCTTGCAGAGAGGAACGCAACCCCCATTCTGCCCCCCAGACTGGTGCCTGCTCTGACTTGGCTCCTTGAGCAGCCCCTTTTGCCCATAGATGTTAAGCAGGAGCTGGGTACCATTATCTTCTTCAGGCTGCTGATGACTGACACAAATCCCCTGTAAGGTGAACAAATCCCACAGAAGAGAATGAAGAGACCAGAGATTCCAACTGGATATCCAAATTCCAGTCATGTTCCCAACCCAAATCAACCACAGTGGCCACTGCACAGATGTAATAATTGAAGAATAGGCTGCATAAATATAAAGGTGTGTGATTTTTATATTTGCCATTTTAAAAACCAGTGATAGTCTCACAGCGAGGAAAATGCTGCATTTTATGAGTCATTAGCCCCCTTTATGAGATACATTTTGGACTGTATATCACTGTATTGCAAGAGAAAGCATTTCAATAAGATTAATTAGCTGATGTTTGTAAAACATTTGAATCTGGGAAGCATCGTATAAACATGAGCTATTATTATTGTTATTTATTATAAGGGAGATGCAAATCCTCTCTAACTGTTGACTAAAGCCTTGCAATTTTTATGGTCACAACTTTGTCAAAAAGATTTTTATCTTCCTAGCAGCAATGCGCTCCCAAAGATGTTGAGTCTTTAATCAACAGCTGTGATACCTCAAGCAAGTTATGAATTTTACTTGATTTACAGCAACTGGGTTCTTTAAAATTTATTTTAGGGATGGGGAGGGGAGAAGTGTGTCCTTTTCAAAACATGTAACATAAGGCCAAAAGCTCCTTGGAGGAAAGCCACGTCCACCACAGTGAGGCTATTAAATCCATGTTCAGGCACTCAGTGAATGACCTGATTTTCATCACACAAAGGAGGTAGTGATTCCCACTGAACCTGCCAGGAGCTGCTCTGGGAACATACAGCCTTAACAACATCACTTATTTTCTTGTCTAAGTCTGGCTGCAGGATCCTCTGTTTAGACAGAACTAGATTGTTTTTTTGATTGTTTTTTCTGTTTGTAGCTACCTGCTTGTTTGCTTTAAATCCTGGTCCTTCATACAGAGAGAGCTGTGCAAATACCAAGGGAGCTTGAGTTATTCAACAGAGGAAAAGGAAGGGAAAGGGAAAGGAAGGGAAAGGAAGCTCCCCCACAACTTCCCCAGAGCCCTGATAATTATTCCACATGGTAAGAATTCCTAAGGGAATCCCTAAGGGGAGTTGTCAGCAGCATTTTTATACTCTCTTAACTTGGTGCAGACAGCAACACATGTGCAAGCCAAGGACAGATAGAAACTGATTCTTCTGTCAGATTCCCCCTCAGGCTGTCATCATGGGCAAAGTTTACTGGACATTGAGGCCACTTGTGTGAAGAAAAGCTATTGTCTACATCAGTATTATTGAAAAACACCAGGAAGGAGCAAAGGATAAAATTTGTGGTATTCAGCCAATAGGATCACTTAGAAAGGAGTTCTGGGAAGCCGTGATTCTCCTATAGCTGATGGCAGTGTTTCACATTTTTCACATGCATACATACAACCTACTCTTTCAGTTGTGCACTTTGATCAGAAAAGTTTTAAAACACTGGCTTTTTGCACACCTGCAGTGTGACATTTGCAATACTACAGACTTGACGCAGAGTGGCTGGGGAGTTGCCTGGCAGAAAAGGACCTTGGAGCACTGGTTCACAGCAACTGCACGTGAGCCAATGTGTGCCAAGAAGGCCGATGGCATCCTGGCCTGTGTCAGCAATAGTGAGGCCAGGGGGACCAGGGCAGTGACTGCCCCTGTACTTGGCACTGGTGAGGCTATACCTCGAATATTGTTTTGGACCTCTCACTGCAAGGACATCAAGGTGCTGAAGCAAGTCCAGAGAAGGGCAACAAAGCTGATGAAGGGTCTGGAGCACAAGTGTGATGAGAGGCAGCTGAGGAAAATGGGGGTGTTTAATCTGGAGGAAAGGAGGCTCAGGAGAGAACCTATCACTCTCTACAACTGCCTGAAAGGAGGCTGTAGTCAGGTGGGGTTGGTTCCTTCTCCCAGACAACAAGTGCCAGGACATGAGGAAATGGTCTCAAGCTGCACTTAGGGAGATTTAGATTGGATATTAGGAAAAATTTAATAACAGACAGGATTGTCAATCACTTGAACAGACTGCTCAGGGGAGTGGTTGAATCACCAAATCTGGATGTATTTACAAGATGTGTAAATGTGGCACTTGAAGCTGTGGTCTGTTGGTGGACTTGGCAGTGCTGGATTGACGGTTGGAAACCAGGACCCTAAAGGTCTTTTCCAAACTAAATGATGCTGTGGTTATTTTCTAGGGAAGATGCTGTCATTATTGTCTAGGGAAGATGCACATCATACATGATACATGAAATCGATTTGAAATTGTGAGTCACACATATACTTTCCAATCATATCTCGTTTTCTGCATAACCAACATTTCTATCCAGCAATTCTCTTTAAAGACATCAGTGGAGAACTTTGCCAGATTATTGCTGGAACAGGTTAGGTCACTGAGAGGGCCACATCTCTTATAAATGCCAGACGAATACACCATCTTATCAGTGAAATACTGCATTTAAATAATAATATTTAAATCAATATTAATCACTATTACATTTATTTTTATTAATAATAATATATTTATATATTATATATACATGAGTCTACCAGGAGGTCCATCTCCCACTAACAGAATCTTCTGCAGACCCATGGTAACCTCAATCCTGACCCAAAACTCCATGAACCCTCATAAATCATCCGTCCACAACTGAGTTACAGGCATCTACTTACACACAGGAAGGTTATTGCACCAACTGTTTTGGGCCAAACCTTGCCAATCTCTCATACGCATGGCTGTAACTTGGTGGCAGTGAAATGCATGTAAAAGGTAAGGCAGAAAAGGTTTTGTTGCAGGTTTTATATTGAAAGAAAATTAAAACTTGCAGATTTTTAAATTCAATTCTGTGAATATGTGGATCAACCAGCCATTCCCCAAGGGAGAAAAGAAGGTGGCATTGAGAGATAGAGGAGTTGCATGTGGATATTACTGGCTTCTCCCATCCCATAGCACAAACTCCTCATCCACAGGGATCTCCTCTAGTGCTTCTTGAATTTGACCCATAAATAATACTTCAAAGCATACATACAGTAAAGGTGAACTTCAAAATTGTGTTGTCTTATTTATTTTGCCTGCATAGTGTAGCACTGGCATATCAGGACAAATGCAATTTTTTTTTTAAATAAGCATATTTTAATTAAATCCTGCAGTAAATAATTACAATTTTACTCCAGGGCTGTCAAATACTTCATTAAAAAATCAACCTAAAATAAATACTTCTGTTGAAAATGTTGTTTTTCCTTAACTCCGGTTTGCCTCTATAGCTATACTGAAAGACATTAATATTTCTCTCTGACATGTATTTAGCTGAGAGGGTAATATTTTGCTCTAAATGTTTCCCACTAAACATTGTGACAAAGTTATGTGGATGTTGCATGGCAATTTGATGTTTCAACTGAAATTTAAAAGCTGCTGTATATGCATATCTTTATGCTTCACTAGATTGTGACACAAAAGCCCCTGTCTCTCAGTATTCTACTGAATCCACAGCTACCTTAAATTTATAGACATTATTATCCTTGCATAGAAATCACCCATTAAATTGGGATGATTGGAGAACTATTTTTGGGCTTTTCAGAGATTAACCAGACTTTACTTCCCACCATTGAAAAGGTTTCTGTGACATGCTGTGCATTGGCAATGGAATAAGATTTTGACAGGTGCAAAAAATTGCTATGTCCCCTCAGATGTTCATTGGGTTTTTACAAGATGAGCTCTCAGAAAGCTGCTGGGTGCTGCTGTATGGGAGCAGTTACTGTGAGTACTAGAGAAACGTGTTAACTAAGCAATCTGCACATACTTAGCAGTAGGGACTCCAAGGGAATGGAACTTCTCCCACAGATCTCAAAGAACAGAGTGTGCAGTTCCCATCCCACAAACCCGGCTGTGCAGGATAGGGGAAGAGGCAGGGAAGAACTGAGCCACTGTAATTTCTTCTTCATCCCCTTCACCCCATTCAAGTTCATGATAGTTTAAGGAATGGGAATGAGTTTGGTAGAAGCAACCTCCCTTCTGAAGCTAAACTCTTACATCTTACACAGTAAAATATTCTGTATTCAACAACACAGTCATGCAGTGACTGGAAGAAAGGTTTTCTGTGCTGGGCAGGCACACACAGCTAATTTATCTGTGAAGATAGCCAGCCTCACTGCATACAACCTTGCCAGAGGTGCACTGAATGGGTCCGTGCACATATTTTGTATCTCTCAGTATTGACATTCAGGTGGAAGAATACAAGCATGTTTCCTTCCAAGATAACATCTTTTGAATTTCTTTTTAAATTATAAAAATACCTTTGCTGAACATAAACAGTGTTTTCACATGATGCGTTGTGTGCTCAAAATTTTTATAGGCACCCGCTATGCTGCAGAAAAGTCTTGCACTGAAGGAACCAGCTCTTTTCTCAAAACGCTTGTGTGACTCTGTGCTGAGACTGTGAACCCAGGTCAGGATATCCCTTGCATGTAACTGGTTATTTCCCATAAAGCCTGGGCTTGCAATTCAATTTCTTGCATTCACAGTCATGAGTCCCAGGCAGCCTACTTAGATCACACCTGCCTGAGTAACCCCTCTTTTCCCAATTCCCCCTGACCTCCAGCATCAGCACCAATGTCTGTGTTGAGTACCCAACAACAGAGGAGGGAAAGAGCAGCGAAGAAATAGTCCTTCTGATTCCTCTCTTTTTCCTGGATCTCAGAAGGGGTCAGGGACACATCTTCATCAACAGAGATACTAAGAAATTGACTGGACAAGATCCTGAGCAGCGTGATTTCAATGGTCCTGCATCAAATCAGGGCTTGGACAAGATAACCAAGAAGTGATTCACCACAGGTGAAACTAACCACCCTATTGTGCCTCCAATAATAACCACCTCCAAGGGAACTGATATAAGGGGAGATGCCACATATGCTGGGTAGCTTTAATGCTTTGTACAAATTTCAAGCCCCAGAGTGGAGTTATCACTTGGGTTTCATGTCTGATGAGGATGTGCCTCGGCAAGCATCCCAAACGCATGCTGATAAAGGTTTGCACGCAATTGTTCTATAGCTATCTATCTATGAGAAGACTTATGTGGTAATTTAATGCTTGATGGCAAGTGTCTGATAGTAAATGAAGCAATCAAAACCCACCAAATATTCTGCTAGGCAGTAACAGGGAAGAGTTACCAGGGTCTTGTGTGTCATTATCTCCCCCACTGATCCTTTGGGATTTCTTTTTACCATTTCTGTCTCCATAGCAAAAACGTTGTCCTCTTCCTACTATTCACTTCATTAGTTACCGCTGCACCGACACAGCACTTGACTATAACAAAATTAGGGAAGCAGCCTTGTCCCCCTGAATGTCATGGTGCTAGTACAACCTCCTTCTGCAAGCAGGATGACCTTACTTCCTATGCTTGTGATCCTAAAGCCATCAAAGTATGCGGAGACGAGTCATTGTTTCCTTTCAATGACATTCCACTGGAACAAAACACCAAGCATTTGTTTGTCATAGGAAATGTCATAGGAAATGCACCTATCCATGATGAATTAAATAGTAATTTACTCAATAAATTGCAGGCATTAATGGAAATCTCAAAACAAATGTAAATGGCCCTGGTGGGAAAACAGAAATCTGGAAATCACATTGCCTTTAGTTAATTCAAATCTATCTGCATTGACTGGAAAACATGTGCAAATATGTATCACTTAAGTAAATTCATCCTTCTCCACTAAAATCTATCAATCACAGGAACAATGAATATTGCTGGATGACGGCATTTTGAATGCTGAGTGCATTTGGTACTAATTGTAGTATTTTATTATGTCATCAAGTGAAGGAAAACTGCCAGTATTCTCAATAGCTGTGTACACAATAAATGCCTGAGAGATTGTTGCCATGAGTATTATCTGTCAAGCAAATATCTGTGCCTCAATTACTGTTTCCCTTCAGCGAATATAGAATCAACCCACAAAGAGTGACAGTGGAAGAGCACTGCCACATTTATAGCTCTGTAATTCTGCCAGGGAATGATTTAGCCAAATACCCATATGGTGTGAATCAACACAGCTCCAGAATTCTTCAGAACTAAACTACTTTAGACTATCTAAAAACATGGCTCATGGAAATCACCAGTAGGTCTTCTGGTCACACGAGCGTGGAAGTGTCCACTGCACTATCAGCATTCCAGCCTCTCTCAGACTTAGCCTAAATCACCCTCGATCTGATGCTTCCCAGGAAGTGCCACTACTGATAGGGAATCTCAGCATCCATGTGAAAAAAATAATATGCTATTGATAGCCTAAATGCTTGAAGAAGCTTGGTCTAAGAATTTTTTAAATCATAAATAATAATTTTAAAAGAACAGAAATCAAAAGAGTAATAAAAGAGGAAATTTTTAGCTACAGATATTATCTCCTAATTTGTAAACTGTATCTCCTCATTTTTTGGACGTGACACAGTCCTGCTACTATGTTTTGATTGGTTTAGATAGTAAGACAAAAAATACTGCTGCTTTCCCATTTTCTGCAAGAAACCAACATGTAATTGAACCTCTTCCTTCTTCAGGACATTTTTCCTGACAGTGTCATAATTTTCTTCGTCACAATTTCTCTTCTCTAAGCAGTTGGGAGCATTTCAGATTTCAGGCACTTGATATTACCTATTGTTTGAGACTCTCTTTCAGAAGTTGATTGCAGTCCATTTATTGGAAAAATGGACCAAGAAAGGAAGTGCATTCAAGAAAAAACTTCCACGTCCAGAGTTTTGCAGAGCTACAAATGCATCATCCACACAGAAATATAACTTAATCCTCAGTTGTAATGGTTGCAGTAGCTGGTAGTACTGATGCACTTTATCCATTTTCAAAATCTCTATGACTTTCTTCTATGTGCAATATCCCCTTCCACAAAATCTTCAATTTTGATCAAGTTGTGTTTATGAAAAGAGAGATGGCTCCTAAAATCAGGACCCACTTTTTGAAGTAAATTCCTCTGTCTTCTATGTACATAGGCTACAATAAACCAGCCTTAGCAAGGTTGATTCCTACTGAAATACATAGGAGAAAATGTAAAGCACTGAGAGGGCATTATGAACTCCTGGTAAATCTGTTGCCCCACATGGATAAGTTTGCAAGATGTCTTTGCAATAGTTTGTCTCAGTAAAAAGTTCTTTAACATGTTAAAGAGCCATTGTTGTCTATTTCAGTGGTTTTCTGCCATGTTATAATTAATGACTTTCTGTGCTGATTCATTTTTTCTGTATTCATTAAAATGATACAATCAAGTCATTTGGGCAAAATATTTAATAAAGTTTTTTGAAAGGGAATATAGGCTTTAATTTTCATGCTATTGAATAATTACAGAGAAAAAAATCAAATAAGAGCTTGTTTACATGAAAAATTAGAACAGCTATTTCCCTTTAAATTCATGTCCTTCCTTAAGCCTAAATAACTCTCAAAAAGGCCTAATTTAGGGATTGAGTAGAACAATGAACTTATGCCTGTGTAACTTGGTTTATACACAGGACCTAAATTGCCTGCATTTCTCAATTTTAGTGAAATGCTATTACAAATAGGGGATTTTCTAGGCATATGTTCCCAGCCATGTGCAGGCCCATCCCATCACCATTTTGTCAGTCCTATCCTAACACACTGTGCCTTTGTACATATATGTGAGTACACACAGAGCACCTCCTATTGCCTCAGATGCCTGGTGTGCACTTTATGTGTCTGACTGTCGCTAGATATGGAGCACCATGCTGTGGCAGCTAATGAATTTTTTCCTGGTCGAGGGATTGTGGGGTCTTCTCCAGCAGCAGGTTTTGTGCTAACCTAGGTTATGCTAACACCATACAAAACTAGATGAAAGACTCGGTCACTGTATTTCAAGTATTTCAAGAATACCTTGGAATACCTGAGCACATTCTTTCTCCCTTTAATGTATTTAAATTTCTGTCCTGAATGATTCAAGAGCAACCTCTGAATTCAATTGTATAATTTCAATTGATTCCCAGTATACTTCCAACCCTGCTTGAGGTCAAGTTCAAATAATGGGCCAACAGAAGCCTTATGAAATTCAACAAGGACAATCGCAATGTGGTTCTCCTGGGAGGAAGAAGTCCTTGCAACAAGGTGTCTGGGGAGCAGCTCTGCACAGGAGCTCCTGGGCACAGCAGTGGGTCAGCCCAGGCCAGCAGTGAGCCTTGGCAGCAGTGGTGCCCTGGGCTACATCAGCAGGAGCACAGCCAGCAGATCAAGGAGAGAGATTCTTCCCTGTGTCCAGCAGCTGTTGGACCACATCTGGAGTCCTGCGTCCAGTTTGGGGCTCCACAGTGCAGGAAAGGCATCGACAAACTGGAGCAAGCCCAGGGCGGGGAACACTGTGATGGGCAGGGATGGAGCACGTGCCCTGAGAGGACAAGCTGTGAGGGACCAGGGCTTGCTCACCCAGAGAAATGTCTCTGAGGGCACCACAGAAAAGCCCCCAGCACCAGTGAGGAGCTTGTCAAGGACATGGAGCCACTGTCAAATTAGGATCCTTATGTTTTAGGGACAGAATTCACAGGGAGGATATGAATAAGGATATACTCTTGCCAGCAGTGGACATGACCAGTAAAGAGTCACTTGTCGAGATGCAGCTTTTTGGGTATCTGGTTACCAGCTCCTGCCATGGGAGTGGCTCCATGCCACTTCTCCCAGTGGCATGTGTCTGGAGGATGAGAGGCAAAGGACATTAAGTGAAACCACAGAGGTTCAGAACAGATAGAAGAAATATTTCCTGTAAGGACAACCAAGCAGAGGAGCCAGGTTGCCAAAGGACATCTACAGTCTCTCTCCCTGGAGCTTTTGAAGTGCACACTCTGGGTACAGTCCAGAGCAATCTGTTCTGAACTTTCAAGCATGGGGGCCTCCTGAGACCCCGTTCCAGTCCAAATTACCCTATAATCCAGCATGGGCCAGAGAGGAATTAAGATATGCAATATATTCCCTTTGTGATTAGGGCAATATGAAATGTCACTGATGTTCTTCTCCCCCTCAAGACATCCATTATTTCAAATTCTGCAGGCATGTCACAAATCTTACCTAAGCAAGTCTTGGATATAAGCTGAAAAAATTCTTCCTTTTTTTTTTTTTTTTTTTTTGATTCTGAAAGTTATGAAACATGAGAAAAAGATGAAATAATGCATTGCTAAAACCAGAATAATTTGCAGCAGCATTCAATCAGACAGTTTAGAGGAAGTAAAGCCCTAGTATTAGGTTATGCTAAATATAAAGAGCCAAACTAAGTCTGGATGTAACTCCTTAGAGTTTTGATTCAATAACTTGATATCTGAATAGAATATGAAAATACTTTTGAGTTTTTCACATAGCTAATGCCCTGATGGCCTGGAAAAGGGATTAGAAATTCAAAGACACAAGGTGAATTGTGTCAGAGCAAGAATTTGGCTGTAGGGAAACCTCAGAGCATCTCGTAGATGCTTTCACTTAGTGATCTGCCTATGACTAAATGTCTCCCCCAAACATAAAGAGCAGACAGGACATTGAATTAATTATAAATTATTAGAAGTATTATCTGTCTGACCTGACTTGGATTTTTAGACTGAAAATTTCAGACCAGTCAAAAAGTGAGTTATTAGTTATTTTTATTACTTATTAACTATTATTAATTATTATGCATTATTAGCATCCTACAATGCTACTATTAATTCTTATATTTTGAAATTCAGCTGTCTTTTACCAGAATCTAGCAAGAGTTCTGAATCTCCACATCATCGAGAAGGCATGTAAACGGAGCTATTTAATTATACTATAAAATCATCTCTATACTTCATTAGCAAAGAAATCATTCAGTGTAAGCTATTGGAAGCAGAGACCCTTTCCTGTTAGTACCATTAGCATTCCTACTACTTAGCAAAAATATTAAAACAAATATAAAAGTACCTTGGCCTGAAGTGAGAAAAAAAATGAAATGCAGCAAAAAGCAATCTTCTCAAGTTCTTGACATGTCAAAAATAGTTAACTGCTCAGCAGTCCCAGCCCTAACTTCTAATGGGATAAATCTAAAACCTTTGTCAATTAATTAACTTATCCCCACATCACAAATTAAGAAATCAAATAAAGATAAACATGTAATTTTCTTTTCTTCCATGCTTCAGTTCCCAAAAGTAATGCAAGCACATTTTCTATGAACAGCCTCAAATGATGCAAATGATGCAAAAGGTACAGTAGATAAGTACAGACAGAAACAAACATCTGAAATGCTGTTCTCTATTTTTCTAGAAGAATAAAAGAGGAAGTGTTGAAGTACAGAGGTGTTCAAAAGTAGGCAAATAAGACTCTGCCTCTAAAAACTGACTGCAAAATTCCCAGTGAAGTTACTTCTGCACAGAAAAGGAAGCAAATACAGAGGGCACCCTCCAGTGCCTGCTTAATAAAATGCCAAATGGGGCTCTTCCTTCTGTTCACTTCTAACAAAAAGATAAAGAGACGCTTGTTATCCTCTTCTTCAAAATCCTTATCAACTTAGGATATCCTTACCCAGAAGTGACTTGTGTCCACATCTGCTGCAAGAGTCCAAACCCAAGTCCCCAAACAGTTTTTCGGGGAGGTTGACAAAATGTAGCGAAACTGGGACATTTTCTTTTAAAAAGGAGGAAAATAAGTGTTGCTATCAGTGGATGTTCTGCTGCTCTTCTCATGCAGGTGTGTCATGGAGCCAATGGGAAGAACAGCAGGGCATGGCAGTCACAGGGACCACCACCATGTGTCCCATCTCTATACTTCCTTAGCAAAGAAATCATTCAGCATAAGCTGTTGGAAGCAGAGATCCTTTCCTGTTAGTACCATCAGCATTCCTACTACTTAGCAAAAGTATTAAAACAATGTGTCCCACCATCTTAATGGTGGTGCAGCTCTGTTCAGCCTGTGGCTCTGTACTTGGGACCTTCAGTCCAGAGATGCCATTAGCTGGACTTCTGATCCTGGGACTTGCTCTTTTACACAAATGTCTCTTGTTAATTCCAAATTTCAAGAAAAGAGAGTTGCTAGCCCCATTCTTTGATCAAATGGGTGCCAGAGAGACAGATTTACACTGAGAATGGTGGTGCATTTCTATCACCTTGAGTTCAGCACTGGAGCTCCAGATTGATGTTGGAAAAGCAATTTTAGATGGGTTCCTCTTGTGTGATTCTGAACTGGTTCCTGTGAGTAACTCTGCTTGGTTTTCCACTTTAGCAGAGGGATCTTCATTTACCACTATGCAGCATGGTGTACATGCAAGTTAAGGACTTCAGGAGCTGGTAATCAGATATCCAAAAAGTTGCATCTCAACAAGTGTCTTTACTGGTCATGTCCACTGCTTGCAAGAATATATCCTTATTCATATCCTCCCTGTGAATTCTGTCCCTAAAACATAAGGATCCTAATTTGACACTGGGGACTTCAAATGCAGGGGTTTTTTGTTTTTTGGTTTTTTTTTCTTACTGAGAAGATAAAAAGAAAGATTGTGGAAGGGAGAAGTATGGGGGGAAAGTACTTGCTTATGAATTAATGGATAATCAAACAGAATGGGTTTGTATGTGAAAATCCAGCTGAAATAAAGAAATTCTTAATCTACCTAATTTTAACAGGATGATAGTAGGTTTTATAGGTTTCTTTTTTCTTCAGGGAGCCCATTTGCCATTTCTTCTGCATACCAAAAGCCTCCATCAACCAGTGGTTGTTCTTGAGATGCCTCTTGAGATATCTCAGGGAGAACCCCTGTTGCAATTTAAGTCATCTTCTTTCTAACATGCAGATGACAAAACTGAAGGTGAGACTCTTCTATTTCTCAGTGTAAGGTAAGGATGTAACTAATTCATATCAGCAGTCACTATATAAAACAGAAATTATTTCAGTTCTTTTAGGAATTTTCTAAACCTAAGCCTATCAGCCCAGCAAGGTATTTGGACATCTCAGCTTAAAGCATATGAGCTACCCTAGGATTTCATGTGATTAAGATAACTTGAGTTCATTTACTGAATCAGTTTGTCATGAAACACTAATCCTTCTCTTGCCTCCCTCTGACATGTATTACTGTGGATGGCAGGTACTCCAGTTTCATAACAGGGCACAGAATTTCAACAATAGTTGTGGTTTTTGGATAAATAGCATTAAAAATTATGCCCAGGAACAGTTTTACCTGTTACTGTATTTTAAAAGGTGGCATACAATTATAGGATTTATACCTAGTGTAAAATTGTACATGCATTATATGTTTGTAGAAGAGATCATACTTTCTGGCTATTCAACAACAACTCACAGCAAAAGCCCTGCTCCCCAGTGTGAACAGACTCCCTCGAGTTTTCCAATGAGGGAGCTTCAGTTTATGGCAGAAATGGCCCTACTATTTTGACAGGTCCCACAGACTACAGCCCTACTACCATTTTTCTTTGTGTTTTCTGTTTTGTTTAGTGGAGGTTTTTTGTTTCATTTGTTTGATGGGGTTTGTTTGTTTGTTTTGTTGGGGTTTTTTTCTTTGGTTGTTCTGGGTTTGTTGGGGTTTGCAGGGGGATGGAGGGTTTGCGGTTTTTTAGTGGTTTTTTGGGGGTGGGATCATTTTTTGTTTGGTTAGTTTTTTGTTGCAATTACATCCCAAGGTATAATAGATACCTACAGAAAGAAGCTGTGATGATGGACACAATGGACACAGCCTGTGTGTTTCTTCAGGCACAGCATGCCTGAGGAGCTGGGCTGATATCTAAAAGATGAAGCTGCCACCTGGGAGACTGCTGCCACCTGGGAGACTGCTGCCTCCCCTCCTGGCCTAGGGGTCAGACAGGCTCTTCTGGGTGCTCAGGGTGGCACAGCCCAGGTAAGCAAAGGTGCAGTTAAGCAGGGAGACATTTTGTGCAGGGGGTGGGTGGCCCTCACTTATCTCCATATTCAGAAACCCATTTCTACACAAAATGGGTTTTTGCTGTAGCCTGTGCCTGCCTGAAGATGTGATCTGCAGGACAATTTTGATGTCATTAATGGTCAGATTTTCTTGTGCTGGCTTACACCAATATACGTGCCCTGTGTACCACCATGTTGTTGGAAATCTGGAACACATGCCAACTAAGATTCTCCACAAGTAAAGTTTTTCTATTATGTTTATCATAGGAAAAGGCAAGCTGCACCTGACAGGAACACCTCGTTGTACATTGAAGATAGCAACCTCCAGTCCCTATGAATGATCTGTTTTAACACAAAAACTGAATCTGGCCCAAGACCCGATCCCATCCCTTCTCTTGGGACGTTGAATTGTTTTGCCAGCCCTGCTGCCCTCTTTGCCCATGGCCCCACGCCATGCCTTCCCAAGGCCAGAAGGAAACACTTTCACCACGTAACCAAAACACCAAGGCTGGCTGGCAGGTGCCAGCTCTGTGAGCTCTCTGTGGCCAGTACTGTGTGGTGGCAGTGGAGGTGTCCCCTCATCTGGCTGGAAACACAACACTTATGTAATGAGAGTACATGGCTGAGGCTGGGGACCTCCCTGTCACATGGGAAATGATGACCAATGTGCCCACATGATGGAGACACATCCTGGCCTGTGATGACAAGGGCTGGAGTACTCCACTAGGAAACCTTACCCAACCTGCTCCAGTTGAAATATTCCTGCCAATGATGCACATCCTGATGCAATTTTTATTCTTTTGTCAGCTCCTTCCAAGCCACTGCTTATATACTAAGTGTGTCTTTGGGGCTTGATTGTGCATTCAAAAGCCCATTTTTATACTAAAATCCTTGTTCAGTCACATGAGAATCGAGCATGTGCTCAGGGC
Source organism: Euphonia xanthogaster (assembly GCA_034509185.1). Taxonomy (NCBI): domain Eukaryota; kingdom Metazoa; phylum Chordata; class Aves; order Passeriformes; family Fringillidae; genus Euphonia; species Euphonia xanthogaster. The sequence goes on along the minus strand of JAYDZK010000056.1, from coordinate 34,792,855 downwards.
ATTGTGTGAATGAGATCAGGTTATTAAGAGAGCAGAATGACCAAATCCTACAGAAATACGTGCCCAAACCACTCTTTCCAGCCTTCTTTCTCCACAGAAAGGAGGATGCATATTTGCACTACAAGTCAATCGGCACCTTTTTTCATCAATGGACCCAACTCTTAGACAGAATTCAGCACAGACCACAAGCTTCACACCATTCCTTTAACAAGTGCAGCCACTTAATCAGAGAGTTTAAAGGATCAAGCAACTGAAGCAAATTTATTGAAGTGAAGGCACAGAAATTTCAATTAATGATGGTTGGCATCACACAAATTGCTCCTTTTATGAAATACATGCTAAAAAGTGTCTTCAAAGGAATTATTTGACAGTTTCATTAATACATTTTTATGATTATAGCTCCCAGACTTATCTCTCAACCTTCTTTCTTTCCATTCACAACAAAAAAAAAAATTTAAAAGGTTGTAGGGGTTTTAATTTTTGCAGAGGAGTAGAGTTTATATCTCAGAGTTTGTTTTGACAGAATAAAAATCGGGGTAAGCCTAGTAAACAGTACAAAAGAGTTCATAGGAGAGGAGGTTCCACTTGCTAAAAAGTGGCAATTATACACCACATGAATAAATTGACTCTGGATACACCATGTCATATACATTTCCTTGTCAGATACAAGTAAGTGCTTACTTCTTCGTGCACATGAAAACCTTAAAACATTCACTTTTAGTGAAAGAAAATAATCTTACTTCTAAAGCAGGTGGGTTGTGGTAGCATAAAGTAATCTGCAAAGCAGAAAATGCCTCAGTATTTTGTTATTCAATGCATGTGCATTGTTCAATATAGAATCATAGAACATCTCATATGTACTAAGCACATAAATATTTATTATAGTTTTATAATTGCACTTTTACTGCCTGGTTCACTGACACAGGGCTTAGAAATGTTTTGTTTCCCAGTTTTGCATTTAATAAAATGTATGCCAAAGTCCAATTCTCAGATTGAATAGTGCTGAGTGAACTGAGATGTACAGACACTCATGTCTGGCTCTCCGTGCACTACATAAAATTGCCAAAGTGTATTTACAAGACAGAAAGAGAGCATCTCAGAGGAACTGCTCTCACGCCTTCTAACAACACTGCAGATTTGTTTCAAGTTGAAACCTTTCTTGCTGGCTACTTCTTCTAGAACTGTAAATATAAACAAACACGTTTAGTAGTGACAGATGTTGCCTTCCCCATACCAATCATATCTGTTGTTAGTTACTGCAATTTCTACCAAAAAAAAAAAAAAAGCCCACAAACCACTGCAGCTATATAGATACTTATCATTTTTAAGACTTGGAGTAAAGCCAGTCACTTGAATTGTGGAGATGTCCATTGCAAGTATATTTTCTGTAGTGATCATTGCTGACTTGTCATCAAAATCTAATGGCCTTCTCCAGTTTCTTTACTGCTGAAAAATAATTTTATTTTTCAGTATTTAAGCTCTTCCTTTTATAAGCTTTCTGATTTTGTTCACAATATTATTTAACTCATTCTCCTAAATAAATCTGGAGGAACCTTTGCTCAAAATCACAATGCCAATTTTATCTCCTTTAGCATCCTTTCAGCTGGAGTACAAGCTTTCAGACTGAGTCAAATTCCCAAGTTTTCATGGCACATTGAACAGTAAGTTCTTAATTAATCTCTTCAACAGCAAGTGAAAAAAGGACTTTAATGCAATCCACTCTGACACATACTCAGAGAATAGTGTGCACTCAGCTCAGAACTGGTCTGAAAAAGGAGCCAGCAGTTTCCACTCTTTATACCGGAGTCCAACAATTCATGACTAATGATAAGTTGCAAAAAGGCCTCTGCTTTGCATCTGCACAATGACAGCAAGTAGGGAGGTGTCCAGGCCACCACTGCATCATCATGAATACCTGCCTTTACAAGAAAGTTATAAATCACTGGGCACTGAAATCCTCAAAATACTGAGTGAACAAGAAAAAGGATGAGAAAATGGAAGCACTGTGGGCCTGACACTTGGGATCATATGAATGCTTAAAAATGTGAGGCTTACACTTGCTGTAAGGCAAACCTGTGCATAGAAATTGCTATTTGCCAAATACAATAAATATATCTTCAGCCTCTGCCTTGGTTTTCTTTTATAATAATGGAATGTTTCAAGAGAAAAAGAAGTCCTAGGGGCAGAATATATGCACTTTATTCAGAATGCCCTAAAAATCTGAGATATGCAAAGTCCAAAATCACAGCAAAGGACAGGAACAAAAACTCTCAACTCATTTTGAAAATGTTATTGGCCACAGTGTATCATTCCAAGAAATAAACACGCTTGAGAAAGGGTCTGTGTCAGCGAAGAAACCATCCTCTTTTGACCAGATAGCTATATTCTTGATAACAGTGTATCAAAGAACTTAATTTCCTCAACTTCCTTTAACATTTTTTATACACAGATTAATATTTAGTCACTGGGAAAGCAAAAGCCACACATGCAAGCAAAGCACAACAAGGAATGGGTTCATCACTTCCCATGGGCAGGCTGCTGTTCAGCCATCTCCAGGAGAGCAGGGTCCCATTACCTGTGACATTTACTTGGGAAGACAAAAGCCACCATTCCAAATGTCATCCCCTTTCTCCCTCTTTCCCCCACTTTATACACTGAGCGTGATGTCAGGTGGTCTGGAGTATCCCTTTGGTCAGCTGGGATCACCTGTCCCAGCTGTGTCTCCTCCCAATCTCCCACACACCCTGAGTCTCCTCACCAGCATGGCAGTATGAAAAGCTGGAAAGGCCTTGTCTCTGTAAAAGCTTTTCTGTATTATAATCACTGTGTTCAGCATAAATCCAAAATACAGCCCCATACCATTCACTGTGAAGAAAATTAACTCTACGCCAGCCTAAACCAGCACAGCATGATATACAAACTGCTACCCCCCTTCTCTGCACGTGGGCGGAGAATTGCAAGTGGACCAAATAACATGTCAGAAAACCATCAAAAAGGCATGTACATGATTTTCTCTTCCTTCAGAAATTTGTAAACCCAGACAATGACTGTGAATCTCTAGGAGATTATTCATTAAATCAGACTACAGCCATTAGCACAGCTTAAATAGACTCCAAGCAAGTTCAGCGTAAACAAAGAATAAAGGGTTGAATACAAACACAGGAATTCAGCTGCCATCAGATATGAAGAAAGGGAGCTGAGCTATGATGCTCCAAAGGGAGCACAGCTCCTGCAGTGACTCAGCTCTGAGTGGGGAGAGAGGCACAGCAGCTGTATCTCTTTTTCTCTGACAATACTTATAACAGTTTGCTATGCTAATTTCCCGCAGGTCCACCTGGATTTTATCAGCTTATATATTTTGCCAAAAAACAGTTTTTACTTTATCTGCTTTACTAACATTGTGATTTACAGCAAGTGGCTTTGCTTCAGTCTAGGGATTTCTTAAGTCTTAACTTTTCATGCTTCCTCAAATAAAGATTCAGTTCTCCAACCGAATAAACATATAAATAGTGCAGCTTGTGGTCTAGTGATCGTGTCGTCACAAAACTATTTTTAAAGAAAACAAGGAATCATTGAAAATCATCTTTTCCCTTTAGAACCAATTATTCTTTCAGCTCTGCTCATCCCAGCTAAGAAAGCCCTTTCATTTAAGATTTAAATCACATGCAAACAGCATGATCTGCCCGTGCTATGTTTTTAACTGAAAAGTGTTTACGGAAGGTATTTTCATTCCTCCCTTCTTTCCTTAGTGTTCTTTAGCAGTCTTGTCCAAGAATAGCACCAACTTTAGTAATACTCACTATACTGAGAAGTAAATGAGAGTCCCACTCAGAAGTAGAAAATTGATGTGCAATACCATCTGACATGTTTATAGCAGCATTTAATTATTTAATCAATTTAATAACAGAATATTTGAACCACCATTAAAAAAAATCACTGGGCATAACCAATTCAGACTATAAATCAGACATTTTGCTCTCTATTTTCATTCTTCAATTACATTCTGTGAACTAATTGGCAACAGTTGATGGGAATATAGGATGTAGACAGACTATAACAGGTGGAGCAATCAGCTCTTCACAAGAAATTAATTTGTACAGCCGCTATTACTCTCTCATACACACAAATTCTGATTTGCACACATAGCCAAGCAAATAGCCCTGAGTATTGCTAATTGTGATTACAGCCAAAAGTCGTAAAACACATTTCATTATATTCAGGAGAATGATGGCTTTGCTCATTCATTTATCTTTCTGTGGTCTTTGAAGTTATTTTTGTAATCTTCAGATATACTTTTTGATTTTCTTCCCCATTTTTGAACAAAATAATTGTGTAGTATCCCAGTATTCATACTGGGTTTATTTGAACTTCATTAAAACCACACTGTTAATTTCTGAATTGAATAAAAAGTATGTCAAAAGTCTAATGATAGTTCTCTTGAGACATGATGAGCCACTTCAGTGCAAAAAGTAATAATAAAATGTTTATAACAATATTCCATCAAGACTAATTTTTTCCCATCATGTATCCTCATTTCAACCAGCTAAAATTCTTCCTTTTATTAAAGCAAGAAATTCTGGCCCTGGGAAACACTCTTAGGCATTAAGATTATCTCTCTGGGTGGGGTGCATTCTTTCTGAAGCCCCCAGGTGCCTCTTCGTACTCATAGCACATCTGCTGCTTGGCCCCTCCAGCAGGAGCTGGTGCCTTGCCCATGGGCTGGACCTCCTCCAGCAAACATCAAAACCTGGCAGGCACTGGCCTGTAAACACTGCTTGAGAGGGTTCAGCAGCTCAGAAAAAAGCCTCTTCCAAGGCAAACTGTAATTGAACCTCTTTTTCAGAAAGCTGTTAAAAACAGCATGCAAAAGATAGCACCGCATGCAAGGTGTCCTGGGCTGGGTTTGCTGTTCCCAGGGACTCACACTTCCTAATGAGCTGAACTGGGATTTGAAGGATTGTCTGGGTAATTTAAATTTTGAGGAGCAAAGTGGTTAGTTAAAGAACCTTCTGTGGATTGGCTCCTCAGAACTTCAGCACAAGAATCTGCCAGCCAGCCATTCAGTATGGAATTACATGGCAATGCTTAAGTCTCTGTTCTGAGTAAAAGCTAGATATCTCCTTCATGCAGTGCCACTACACTGGAGCAGGCTGCTGCAGAACCCTTGAGAGCTCAAAAGAACAGATACAAGATGTACATCTGTAGCCCAGACAAAAGGACTGGAAACCACTTGTTGCTTCTAACTCTCACCGTCTCTCAGGCCCCAGGCATCCCTTCTCAGTTCAGCCACACTGCACATCTCCATTCCTGGAGGGGCTCTCTAACAGAAGGGCTCACTGGGACTTTCAGGCATCTGAAGGGACAAAACCCTTTGCACTTTGTGTTTGAATAGCATCTGGTCTTCTGCATCACCCAAACACATCTTCTCTTTAAATTATCATCACTGTTCAAGAAAGAAGGAAGCATTTACCTTATAATCAGCTGTCTGGATAATAAAAAGCCACATCAGTCATCAGTTTTGTATCTTTATGCATATTTCAAGTTGCAAGACAGCTGGTTGCCCAGGGACTCTTTATTGGGGTTTATCTTTCATTCTTTCTACCTGCTATTAAGAAAAAGAAAATTGAAGAATATTCTTGTCACCATTGAGTCAAGAATGACACAGACTCCAGGAGAGAAGGCTAAAAGACTAAAAGTCCCATGTTTATTGAAACTCCTACTTTTATACCTGGTCTGATACAGGTGGACCTGATTGGTCATTGAATCAACACATTTCACATGATGGGCTAATTAAGAAGACACCCTTTGGGGTAAAACATCTTATGAGAAACAACTTGTTACAAACAAACACCACCTGCAGTGGTGTTTAGTTTATAATTCTTTCTCTCCAGCTCCCTAAAACTTCCCAGACCAACTCATGTGAAAGCTTATTTAGCTTTCTCTCTGTCTGACCAGACTGTCATATCCATGTATTCTAATATTCTGTGCATAGAAGGAAAAAAAGGAATAAACCAGAAGGTGACCAAGACTCTTCTGACACAACAGGAGGAACGGGAAACAATGCTCAACAGAGCTGAAGAAGAAAAAATCCTTGTCGTAGGTATGTGTCTATCTGAATTTCCAGCAGAGCAGGGACATGTTATTAGGAAAGTTGTGCCGAGGGATTCTCTGAAACCTGTGCATGTAGGTAGTAGTAGCTCACATTCAGCCTAAGGTTTGTTATTGCTGTAGCTCAGCAGGATGCTCTGTCTTCCCCTCTCACAAACCTCCCATTTTGGCTGACATTGCTGACATTTCCAAGGTAGTCAGAACTACAGACAGAGCCTGGCTGGCAGTCAGCTCCAGTTCCAAGAAATACCTTTGTGCTGAGCATGGCCTCCCAGAGGGCCCTTCCAGCAGGGCCTTCTCAACACTGAACATCACTCTTCCATCATTTGGTAGTCCATAGTTCATTGTTCTCCAAAGCATAAAGAGAAGCCCATATGTCTGCTGTCAGGGGGGGGAAATGACAGAATTCTCTCATAATACCACCCAGATCACATCCATCCTTGTGGCTATGTTACAACACATGCAGCTTATTTGCTAAGAAGTAATCAGTTTTTATAACCAGGTCTATACACAAGTGCTGGAGCACCTATAGCAGAGAACTGAGGCTGCCTGTTTCCATTTTATGAGTGTGCAAATACAAATAAACACATTTGAGACCCGAATTTACAGCAGCTGCAATAAAGGCCTTTTGGTTTCACTTTCAACTAAGCTCATCAGGGGACAGAGCACAGTCAAGCTGACTTACTAAAATAACTATTGCACTTAATTAGTAGAAAACAGAATGGCTGCAAGTGATAAATCGTCCAGACCCAGGGATGCAGAGTGAAGTCTGACATGGTGTCTCTGCTTCACACCATTAAGTTTTTGTCACAGCTTTGGGGTTAGAGACAGATATTCAGTCTTAGCTCTAAAATAGAAAATATATCTCATTCTTCACATTGTTTCAGTTTAGCCTTTATGTTTAACTGTAGATTACCCTTCTCATGCAGAGAGCTTATTACAGTTTTCATTTTCTCTTGTTTTCATATCAATTTTTTCTCACCATTCTGCAATTTAGAGGATGTTCAATGACACTAATGTTAATGGCATGTATTACACTTCTGTTCCACAACAGTGCATGTTTTTTAAAAACATAAAGTGCCCGTTTTGCAGATGCTCCAACAGTTTCATACTTTTTTCCCTGTCTCCACTCTGCAGTTATAAAGAATCTTGACTTAACCAAAAGGGATGTCAAAAGATCAGAAATGCCTAAATTAATTCCACCTAAGATCTTTCACAGTCTCACTCCTCAGATGGAGGGTGGTTATCCACAGCTTTGTTGGTGCAAGCAAACAGCATTCAAAGAGCTAAGCAAATGTGGAAGAGCAGATGTCAACAGGAGGAATTGTCTCCCAGTTTATCACTGAGGAGCTCTCCAGTGTCAGGATGTCATTGGAGATCAGAGCAGAACCATGGAGGGAATAAGATGCAGGCAGAACATCTGCCTTCATAGCTTAACACTCAGGCAAGTCCAGGTGGGAAGGGCTATCATGTTTTCAATAAGGAGATTAAGGTCTTCACCACTCAACCTGAGTATTCTCCCTAAACAAGCCTGTGAAAACAAAGAGATTAAAATCCCACTGTGCTTTATACCCCAGAGTGAGAGCTTTTCTAAAGCACTCACAAAGCTTTCTGAGAATTTGTAGAAGCCATTTCACAAAAGATCCTCATTCCACAGGATATTTTTAAACTGCTGTGTGAGGCCAATACAAAGACTTTACCCAGTGTACAAACAGGAGAGCTGTAGCTATTCTTACTGCTGAGCACCAAGATTAGATCTGGTCACACTGAAAAACTATCCGGAACCTATTCCAAGGTAAACAGATGTTCACTTTTATTAGTCTTTTACATAGTAGTGGTCACATCTGATGGTTGAGGCTCTTGTTCCTTCATAGAAACTGGAGTTCCCACATAGGTGTTTGCAAAAGGGCTTGGGAGGGGAATGTTAGGGGCTTTTGTGGGAAGAAACGTGTCATAAAACTGCTTCTTTTTACAGAGTTAAAATCCTAAACATTGAAATATTTTGTATCTAAAACTAAGAAATAAAAGGTCTGTTCTTCTTCTCATGGCTCTCATAATGTCCCTTTTTTCCCTATCTTTTCAATGTGTATGTGTATTCCTCCCTTTCCCTTATATGCTCATCAGAATAGGTGGGTTCACAAGAGACTAATTTATTCCTTCACAGAGGAGATGGGATGCAGTTTTCCCACTGCTGCACCTAAGAAACCATTTGCAAATGCCTTTTGTATATGTCACTGCTAACATGGGGTATTTTGACTAATAGATTCCACTGGCTCTTTCAGGAATATAATTTTTTCCCCATTTTTGAGGAAAACCAGTGGACTACATCAGAGGTTCAGACCATGATGTGTATAACACTGTGGGGAAAGGGATACAGTGTGCATGGATGTACCAAATGTTCTCCAGAGGCTTGATCTTACCTCTCATTAAGGAAAATACAAGATCCCAGCTGTGCTAGCACTGACCAGGTCAAACAGGAGAAATGCTGTTTGCTGGTTTACTGGTTCAGCAGCAGATTTTTCCAAGGTATTGCTTAAAGTATGAACAGCTGCCTACACACATTCACAGCGGGCTTGTCCCTGTTTCTCATTTCACCCACCTGCCTGCAGCTGTGGAGACACAAACTACGGGTTTTTCTGTTATTTTGCACTAACCTTTCCCATTTCATCCAGGCAGTTTCTCCCTTTTATTTATTTTTTTAATTAGTTTTGGTGAGGCCCATTAGAGGCAATAATTAAGACAGTCTTATTTTAAGGTTACGCCAGATACAGGTCACTGGCAGAGTTTTAGTTCTTTTAAAATGAAATGCAATTCCTCATACCACTACCATTGAAAAAACATTTGCTATCCCAATTTTTTTCAAATTCCCATTTTTTTTCTTGTAAAACTACCAAAGGCAAGGACACGAAAGCGATATACCGTGGTCCACACACTGCAGCAAGATATAAACACTTGATTGTGTCCAACCAACCCGGCTATTTTAGGCTTTAATTATATGAGTTGTCCTTGCTCATTAGCCATATACTACTGAAGTGCAGCAAAAATAAGTGATTCATTGCTGACACATGGCATTTCATGAGCAGTCATTAATTAGCAAAGTAGCACTTGGATACAAATTGGTGAAGAGCATCAGCAAATGGAACGTTAATCAGAGATCACCCTTAACCCTCCTCTCCTTGTGCACCTCCGTGGCATCCAGAGGCTGATCTCCAGTGGAAGCACGGCCAGCCTCCAGCAGCAGCCTACTCCTTGCAAATCATCACCCGAGCTGCGAGCCACCAGCACTCCACCCGCAGCTGTGCTCACTTACACCAGTCAGCACCAACACCTGCTGGAATGGGGCAAGCCCACCGTGCAGAAAAAGGAGTGTTTTCTTTCTGAAATCAAGAAGAAAGTAAATTTAATCCTAGTGAAAGTGCTCCTAGTTAAGGGCTTGCCTGCTGCATGCAGTCCTTTGCTCCTCTGCAATCCTTCTGAAGACTGGTAAACGTGTTCATTCGGCATTGATGCATTTGCAATTTTGACATGAAGTGCATTGAGTGCAATGGAGAAGAACAAGCAGAAGGCTTCACAGTAAACCACTTTAAGTTCTTTACAAGGTACACAAAGCATGCTCCTCTGCCTAAGTGGGGGTAAAACAGCTCAGACTTTACCCTATTTGCATCAGTGGACACAGAAGGGAGGACATGCTGCTTTTGATGTTGAAGAATGCTGAGACCAGACTGAAAACAATGCCAAAGTTAAACACTTTGAGAATGTGAAAAACAATGTATCCTGACAGGAGCTTTCACTAGTGAGGATGTGGCAGAAAAAGTTCCTGATAAAGGAACCAACAAGTGATAGTACTGATAACTTATCTAAAGCTGCTGAGCTAAAGGCTGCAGAGCTGATACAGCTGGCCAAGAAACACGTGACTGACAGTCATTCACTTCATATAATTAAGGCACAGTCTCACTTTCTAACAGCAGGGACTTCTAGCATACTCCTGCTAGGAGTGCATGTGGAGATTCCTCCTTTGAGAGGGGATGCCCCTCAAGGTTACACCTCAAGGCTGAATGAAAGATATTTGACCACAGTCAATGGTAGTGGTAGCATCAATCTCTCTTAATAATTCTTTTGCAAGCTTGGAAATTATTTATTGAATTAATAGTTTACTATACTTGTAACTATTACTATCTATACTATAGTAACTTATTCAGACTAAAGTCTTTTAGTCAAAGCATTATTATCATCAATTTAAATAAATGATTCATTGGTTTGCCATCCTTAATCCTGCGGGATGAAGTAGTATAAAGGCTCTGTTATGCCTATATAATCCTTTAGACATAAACCATTGACCAAGCCTGGGTCTAGAACTGGATCCCACCACACATAGACTCTACTCTGAGAAGGAGTTCAGACAGCCAGGGGGTCCTTTCTGCACCTCATGACTCAACAGGAGATTCTCTACTGATAATCTTTGTCTGAAGCTTCTATGAACATGAGTGTATGTAACAGTGCTTTAAAAAGATCAAATAAATAAAGTGGAAGTATAAAAGCAAAAGCATGAGAAGAGATCTTTCAATGCCATGGCATGTAATCATTTTTGCTAATACAAATGGACTTCTGTTTGATAAATTTCACTACCGTGGAAATCAATGGAATTAATGATTTGTCAATTCTGCCAGAAGGCTAGGACAAGTCTCTATTCTATTTTCCAGTCCCAAGAATTGGAAAATCAAACTTTTACAACACCAGAGCTTTGTAATCCCCTCACAGTTAGTGAAAGAGGCATTTATCCACATGACATTACAAAACTGGAGAATGTAGTTTACTCAAAATAACTATACTTTAAAGGGTTTCAGAGCACTTTGGAAGTTCATGCAGTGATTTGGCGTATTGCAGTTGGGCAACCTTTGTAGGAATTGTATTTACAAGAGAGATATGAAAACTGTGCTGGTTTCAGCATAGACTGATTATGTATTCAGGATATATTTGCAGATACCTAAGGCTACCGGGTATTGAACCAGAAGAGTATAAAAATCAAATCTTCTTTCAAAAGTTACTGTTATTTTTCTCAGCTGGAACATCAATTTAAAATTTTAGGGGAACTACTTTCTTTTTAAAGTGATGCTGTGAAGACAAATTTCCACTGGTAGGTGACTGAGAACAACTTATTCATCCTGTTGTAGCTATGCTAAGTTCTATCATAGATGAAGAGTTATTAGACAGCAGAACCAGGCAACCCCCCTTCATGCAATGGTCCTACTCGCTCTGCAGGAACTTATCACATAGAAAACCTCAGGGAGATTTTTAGAGGAGTTGTGAGGAGCAGGCATTCCTTCAGAAGAAACTACAGGTTCCACTAAACAACAGCAAAAGCAGGAGAGATCTCATCATGTGAGTAGGGAATTTTGGTAGTTCTTGCCCTGAGCTGACCTTTAAAGTGCTATTCTGGACTAACAGAGGAGAGAAGATGTTTACAGATGCCACAGCATACTAAATCTGCAAGTAAACAGTTTGTTATTTGAGAATTCATACTGTAACATCATGGCTATATACATAAACAGTGGGATCTAAAGCAGAGACACCTGCAAAGGATCTATGCAGTAAGCACTGGCTCATGGGTTTCATCAAAGGCAGCCCCAGGTGCAGTTTGGAGAATAGCCAGTCTATTCTGACAGGGAGGACCAGGAAAAGTCAGAGACATGAGGTCCAGCTCCATTAGCTACATCAATTCAGATCCATAGCAAAGGTTAGCCATCACAATGAGATGTGGCTCAGCCTGGGGAGATCAGGGGATCAACAAGCAAATGCAAACACCTTTACCTTCAAACAACCAGTTAAATTCTTTTTCTAAATGTTGTCATCACTGACCCAAGCCTTTCATTTGCTTTCTGAGCCAGAGTGAGGGTGTTTTGAAATCAGCTTCACAGACCGATGCAATGCCATGGCTGCAGACCCTGAATGGCAAGGGAAAGACAGAGACCAATGATTTAACAAACACAAAAACACT
>JAYDZK010000056.1:34740012-34780741 GCA_034509185.1 Euphonia xanthogaster | reverse complement strand
GGTGGATAATGAAAAATAAAGGTGATGTTTATAGAGTCATGCATGGATTCAAATTTGGCTTCCTTGCACAGACACCCTTCTTTTCCAGACTGCCTCACAGTACAATTCCTCTTTTACAAATCTGGAGAACGAACAGGCCTGCATTTCCAACTCTCCAATACTCCCTAAAAAAGCCAAAGCTATATAAGAAACACTGGTATAGAACTCTGCAATATTTTTATTCAAAACAAACTGCCTGAGGAGTGAAATTTAATTGCTACACTTGTGGCAGTGATTCATCAAATGGTTGCTACTTACTTCTGTGCAAGAAAAAAATCTTTTTACTGTGTGTTATTATCCTTAAAACTAAATAGCATGCAAGAAAAAGATACTTTTTTTTCCTCCAACATAATGATCAATCCTGTAAAAACCCAGGGAGGGCTACTATTGAAGTTTCACACTAAATGAAAAGTTTACTGTCTTTTGATACAGCCTGAGGCACATTTACCTCCCCATTAAAATGGACCAGGAGTACTCTCAGGTCAGTAATTATTAAGACAAAAAAATAAACAGTATAGGTCAGTTCTAAACTTTGCACTAAAATTTTAGCAAACAGCTAAGTTCAAACCCCTGTGTTTCCTGAAGACATAGGGCAGCCTCTGCAAATTAGTAAGAAATACACTTCATAATCAGTACATTTTTGTGCACATACATTATAAAGTTTGTTAGTTTATGAATGACTCATTTCACCAGAAATGGAAGACATTTTATAAAATAAAGACCAGGGAAATTCAGCACATCAACCTGTAATTGAGGCTAGGCAAATATCACAATTCAGAACTTATTTCTCTATGAGTTTGTAAAGATGTTGCTTTAAGATCATACAGATCTCTATTTGAGACAGATGAGATATCATATGGAAGCCAAGTCCTACACCTGTTTGCTACAGAATTGCTTCACCTGCCTTTAAGGCACACAGGACTGTAAATCAATATTTAGAGATATTCTTATTCTTGGAAACTCATTAATGGTTTCCATAAATGCATTGCATTATCATGTTGTAAACTAGTGTTCAAACACACACAGGCTAAACCACAAATACCCTCATATTCTGTTCTTGTTGGCTTCTGGCAGTCACAGACATATATCTAAAGATCTACCAAAGAAATTCACTGCAGCTCCTGTGCCTGCTGAAACACCACATGTGACTTTAGGGAATGCATTTGCTGCATCTCAGTTATTGTGGCCTTTTGTGAGGCTGAACGGAACATCCCACCCAGATGCCTGGAGACTGCACTCACTCATGTGCTGTGTATATTGTGAGTATAATCAAGAAACAGGGAATGGGTAGATTTCAGTATGACAACTTGTCCAAATCTAAGCATGACACTTAGATAAGTACCACAATAGTGATAACAAATAGGCAGGTAGACAACAGGCAGACAGAACAAGTGCACCTGAACAGGCAGATAAACAAATACACTTGGAAGAGCCACAAACAGCTTAAAACAACAACCCTTTCAAAAAACTTTGAAAACTATCACACAGATCTTTGTTGAAAAAATGGGCCAATCTCCTTGTACTCTGTGTCACCATGTCCCCCCACCACCATCTCAGGAGGATGAAGTTATATATTATCTTAGCACTTGACATGTCTCAAACATGAACTCTGCAGCTGTTCAGCCAGAAGACACAGCAGGCAGAGGAGACTGAAAATGTGAAACAGGACAAAAATACAGCATTAGCCAAAATTGTGCAAAGAGCTCTGCCTCTGAAATGTTCCTTGTCCCTGCATCTGAGCTAACAATGGTGAGTTTCAAAGAGAAAAGCATGGCCACTATGAAATGACATCAGAGTAAACCCCAGAGAAAGGAAATATGAGACCAATGCTGATACATCCTAGATATATCTATTTTATTTCTCTGATGGAAAGCTGTATTCCCTGAATGTATGAAGTATTTTCTAACCCTCTTGCAGACAACTGATTTGAATTATACAGAGGTCTCATGGGGTATATGTATTGTTTCTCTTCTTTATTTTTGATGCATATATCCTTATTTTCATCTGTGATATAGGAACTATTGTTCCAAGAAGGCAGATTTGCCACTAAGTCTCTACATGTTTACTAGTCATATCCTAAGAAACTAGCATATATTCCCCCAGTCGCATATTTAAGAGAGATTGAGTGTGTATTGTTATTCCTTGGTCCATTTTAGATTTTTTCTTTTGCCTATCTTTATGACATTCCATTGTTAAAAGAAAAAGAAAAAAAAGATACTACCAGTAAATCATCTGTTACCATTTACATATACATAGCATAGCTGCAGATAAGTCATCCTGCTCCTCCTGGATTTCAGATTTTATCTTTTTATAACATCTGTACATCCTGAATTCAAAATATAACATGACCTGTATTTCTTAGTCTGCTTTTAACTTCTGGGATAGAACCAATAGCCTTTTTTTTTTATAAAAGCCAATTCAGATGTTAATTGAGCTGGATACAGCAATTGGCTGATTCATATAAGTGAAGTGAACATACAAAGCTCTCAGTCAGAGTCATTTTATGAGTTTACAAAAGAAAAAAATACTGAAAAAATTATACACATCTATTACTGAAACCAGAACTGCACTCATGAAAATGAGTACAATTGACAGATTGGATCCTAGGTTCAAGAAGAGTCCAGATCTAGACCCAGCAGACATGACAATCTATCTGGAAGCTCTCACCACTACCCCACAAATAAACTGACAGATGCTCATCAGAATCACTGCAAAATTTTCTGGCTAATCCCTAGCAATTTCAAAACAGATGCTTAAGTCCCTACTTTAACTCAAGCTGAATCCAACAACTGAGGACATAATAAAACTGGATCAGGTGGGTTTTTAAAAGTATAAATCATAAAATGTTATGTCAAAGGGCTGTTTTCCTAGTGATAAGAGAGTAGGAAAATATAATAGTGGATAAATGGTCTGTGTGGGAAGAAGATACAATACATTGTAGCCAGCTTCCCATTGATGTTAAAAATGAAGGGCATTGAATTTAAAGGAGAGGCAAGAGAAAATACATCTTACAGGATTTAAATGGCACAGTCCAGAGACCATTTCATTAGCAGTTTTGAATAATATGACACTCATTTTGCCAAAGTTTATGACTAAAAAAAAAAATCAAAATAATTTATGAAACCATTATTAAAACATTTCAGCTTCTGAAAACTTCTTTTACAGGGTATCTTTTTTTTCTTTTATTAGACCATAAATATGTCAATGCAATTTCATTAAAGCCATAATGAAAGACATTACTAGCAACGGTGGGAAATAGATTCATTTGACAATTTGGAAAACAAGAACTGTCAGTATTCCTCTTGCTTTTCCTAATGATACTTCAGGTATTTGGACTACTTTCCCAAGGGGAAAAGCAGATAAAATGAATAAATGGCTTCCCCCAAGTACTGTGAGAGTGTGTTGAAAGGCTTTGTGCCTGGGCGCTTTCTAGGAGCAGGCATTTGGCACAGTGGAAGGCAACAACCTCTTCTGAAACAAACCAGGTAAGATTCAGACCCAAAAAGGGGTTTAATACCTGCCTCCTCTCCATGTGGCTCCTCTTCAAGGGAGAAGCACAGCAGCTCATTTCCAAAGGCACAAGGAGCTCTTGGGAAGAGGAGTTCACATGGGCAGAGGAAAGAGGGCTTGGTGAGTGGCAGAGGACCCAAAAGGCCAACATGCACCCCCAGACCAGCTCCCCAGGGAGGAGAGGTGCTCCCCACCAGAGAGGCCGAGCACCAGGAGCTGGGCCACCAGAGCTGGGCGCTGGCAAGACTCTCTAGGGATTTGCCCAGTTTCTTTTGCTCTCTCCCTGAGGTCCCACTGACAGCCACCAGCAGGAACAGGCTATTTGGCACTCTTCATTCCTCACAGGACCATGGCTTGGTAAGACAAACTGTAATTTTTCCATCCCTGAATCCAGAAACTGTAGGACATGGCAAAAGCAGCACAGAATTGCTAGAAAACAATTTTAAAATAATCTCTATTGAATCCAGTGCATTTTAGGGGTCTTGCTTCAACCAAAATGCTCTTAAAATCTTGAAAAACCATCTCCTTTTCTAAATATACTTCTTCTTCCCACTTCCCCTATATCCCAAGGGGGAAACAGTCTAGGATATTAAATGACATTGACTGAAGCTACATTATAGATATAATTTTTCCTACCAGGAGAGAGAAATTAGAGGAAAAGAGAGGAACACAAATTAATTCACAATTCCCTTAGGAGAAATAGCTCCAGCCTCAGCCTCCCCCATATATACTATTACTCCAAGGGTTGCCTTCATTAAAGAATACTCCAAGGGTAAACAAGTAAGTCTTTATTTCCTCAATATTGAAAAAAACCCCACATTTTAGCTCTGATTTATCTGAATTCCTCTGGCCTCTTCTAACCTAAGGAAAATCAAGCAAGAAAGCAGCAAACAAACACATCATACTTCTGCTACCTTTACACTGCACATTTTAATCTTACAATCACTAAATACTTGAAACCTGTCACATCATGAAGCACTACAAAAAGCCAAGCAGAATGAAAATACTGTGTCACTAGACATACACAGCTCAAGCTCAGGCTCATGAAGGAAAATAGTTTTATGTCTTACCCTGAAAAATTACACTTAATTGGATAGCACCTATGGTGGAGCTGCGTCTTTCTCTGCTAGGACTGAACAAACCACTTGCTGCAAGGAATGACTTAGTGTCTGGCAGTAGGATTAGCAATATCCTCTCTGTGTGTTGTGACTGAGATTGGACACGGCCTTTGTGTTGACACATCCTGTGTTTGAGCTCCTGCAGTCCACATGCAGGCAGTTTTTGTGATGGAATTCATTCACGGGAAAGCACAGTTTGGCATGGTTTAGGGTTTGCTTTATGGAAGTTCTCTATTACCACTTACTATGAAATGTATAGAAATTGCCTCAGTGCTGGTCAGATCATTTAAGAATTGACTGTTCTTTTTCCATGAATTTAAAAGTGGAACCATTTTTGGAAGATTTTCTGGTCACATACAGGCAAGATATTAAATTAAATTGGAGAATAATCCAAAGGGCCAGCAAGGAGGTAACATGAGCACTTAGATTGTAGGAAACCTTCAGAATTGTTTGAACACATTTTCAAAACACATATTAGTCCAAAAATACCACCCTCTGCAGCCCAAAATGTGCCAGACGCACATTTCAAGCTTTTGCTTAATGTCCTGACAGTCCTCAGAGATCAGTCATCCTGCCTACTGGCACACCTGCCCCAGAATGGAGATGTTGGAAGCTGTGTGGTCCCTCAGCTGGAGTCAGTCTGCTGGTGGATTCCCCCAGAGTCCCTCTTGGTGGCAGATGCCAGCAGCTGCACTGGGAAATTGGCATTTGCTGCCCATTTGTGCTGGAGGTGGCAGTAAAAGTGACAAGAACATCGGTCTCAGTGAGCTGAAATGCGCTGTTCTGGGAGCTTGTCATTTGGCACAAGTTTCAAAATCAGAAAATTGCTTCTACCCCAAATAATACTCAGATTAAACCCAGAGAGGGAAGGAAGGGGAGGTTGTTTCATATTATGGAAGCTTCTCTGTTAGGTTAGAACTTCTTGGGGTCACAAATATCTCTACAGTACCTGTAGTTTGCGAGCACGCCCTTTGCCTAGCTCCAAAACTGCCATGCCATTTTTCAGTTCCACCCTACTTCCCTCCTCCAAAGAATGAATAGCTTTCCAACTCATCCAAATTAATTTGGACACGATGAATTTCAATCAAACAAAGCTTCCAAAAATGTATTTTTAACAGTTCTGATTGAACAATGCAATGAGTAGAAATGATCAGGAGGACTGACAGAGACTTACCTGGGGAATTTCTCCTGCAAAGGAAATAAATAGAAGGTTGTTAGGTACTTTTGAAGTGCATAATCACTTTGCAATGTTAGCATCCCCAGACAGCAATATGTGTACAGAGGGTGCTGCATTTGGGATCATTACTCCTCACTGGCAAAAGGTGCAGCAGCATCTTTCTGACACCAGTTTCCTGCAAGAGACCCGGAGGACGGAACAGCAGTAGATTATAAAATTGCTGTGAGCATAAAGTTATTGTCCTCTCTCCAGAGTCTGACCTCCACAAGCAAAAGGTCCTGAAGGTGTAGTTAATAAACTTCAGATCTCTATCCTGCCAGTGAGAATGCTGTCCTGGAAAAGGAGACTTGGATCCTACTCCGACTCCAAGGACCATCCACAGATTTTACATGAAACAGTCATTGGGTAAAACACGGAAATAGCCAACAAGCAGGATGACAAGGTGCTGCCAGCCAGGAATCCCCAGAAGTCCTCTCTCTTCCCTGTGCAGCTCCCTCCTGCCCTGCAGAGTCCCAGTGCACTCTCCTTATTTTAGTACCAGATTGTAGCCTCCTCCACTCTGGAAATGTCTCTCCTGCTATTGCACCCTTTTGTGCTGGGCTCCTCCAGGGGCAGAATAAGGGGCTCACTGTGTATATCCAGAGTCCATAGGAAAAGAATTATTTTGCTGTAGCATAGCCTGAGATTTCAAAACAGAACCTCTTTCTGTAGCAGAGTTAAAGCAAAGATTGGAGTCTTTTTGTGGTGCATGCTCCTCTACTAAGTGGAGGGGGTAGGAGCTGGGAATGGATAGGAGCTGGGTCCAAGTCTTTCACCAGCATGCAGAAAAACAAAACCTCCACAACAATATTCCAGATCTATGATGTCATTTTCCTACATTTGCAAACTGCTCCCACTTCATGGCATTTGAACCATGTCTGTCTTCATAACAGAGACTTCCAATCTTCCACATCAATACATTTAATTGTATTGTGTTCTGGTGTCATCAAGGACATTGTGCAGAACTGTTATGAAACATGTCAGTAAAACATATGCCCATTACATAAATTTCTATGAATGCAGCAGAACTAAAACTGTGCCATTATGCTAATAGAAAACATCTATCTATATGTATATGAATAGATATATGTATGTGTGAGTAGCTATATTGATACAGTAAGTGTATGTGCGAAATCCAGCCTACTGCTTCCAGTAGGAAAAATTCCTTGTGGATCCAAATTGCATAGAATTTCATCTTACTTCTAATAAATACATTTACAGGTATCCTAGCTGAGATTTTGAAGACCACTGGGAGGAACTGGCATCCAAATTCCATATGGAATTTCAAGTCTTTGCTTTAAAAATTTGTGTCTGTGTAGTGAACTGCATAAATCAGTTGTCGTATTCTACTCCAGGTTGCTGTCAAATTATTGTTCAGTAGCTGCAGAGAATTTCATGTGCACATTTGTATGAATTTTACTTATGAACATGTTTTCCCAAGAAGCACAGCTGTGAGTGCAAATGTGCACATCCTGTCCTGACAATTTGGTCCTCATCTTGGACCTGCAATTTAGCCCCTTAAAAAAAACCCCATAGCAAACTAACAGAAAAGAATTAAAAAGCTTTCCTCAGAGTTCCCCTGGAGTAATATCCAAAATATACTGCTGGGTTTATCCCTGATGAAATCTCAAAACAAAACAAGAAAATCCCTTAGATGAACTCCCTGGGCCTGAGCAGATTTAGTTTAATCTGCCACAGTCCTTTGTGGAGCTGCTGTTCCCAGGGAAGCAGCAGGTCTTGATCTTGGCCTCTAACAGATGGCCCCAGCAATATGACAGTAATAGCATCTGACATGTGTTGTTCCAATGATCTCCCTAACTCTCGGAGAAGTATGCAAGCGTTACATACCGTGTGCTGCTTCAGATTGCTATTTTTGGCATGCTTCTGCTGGCATATGTTATGATGAACCATTCACAACATCTTACATTTCCATCATAAAATAAAGGGGAAATAAGAGAGTAGGTCCATAAGCCTATCATTTAACCTTGTTCCCAAGGTAACCTTTCCTTCACATAGGGATCAGCTCCACCAAAAGCAAAACCCAAACTGCATTTTAAGGGGTTACATGTATTGCAGAAGTGGAGCCTGGGGGGTGGAAGAGACACAGGTTGATGGAAATATTTATGGCCCAGCTCTTTCAGCATTTCACAGCGAAATATAATCAGAGTTTTCTACAACACATATTAAATAGAGGCAATCTACAATCTGAATGGCACCTAGTGATTAAGGAGCTGTGAGGAAGGTAACTAGAGGGGACTGAGTACCCTGTCAAGATGAAGTCTTCCTGCTAATTACAAGGGTAATGAACATCCCTTTACAAGCCCAGAGGATTTTCTTAAGGAACTTGTGATTTTACTGATTGCCAGGTTTAACAAAATAGGATTTAAGACAGGGAAATTCTTTCAGCTCTGAGCAGAAAAATCTAGCTAAAGGAGAAACATCAAGGATTTTCACTGAGTGTAAGCCAGTGAAATGTCTTAGCATCATAAACTACTCTTGACTGCTTTTTCACAAATGAGCTGCTGCCAAGTAGAGGACAGACGGCAATAGGGAAACCCATCTCAGCTGCTTTCCTCCTCAATTTCCAGTTACACGCCCTACCATGTTTCCCCTTAAAAGCATATCTGGCTCCTCATAAAATTATTTATTGTTATTGCCATGAGGGTTATTTATTGGGTCAATGAAGGACAATCTCCAACAGCCCTCCCTCTCTTATTTCTCCAGGCCCTTACCTCTCCTTGACTTCAGCTGATGCTGCCTCTTCCTCTGCCTTGACTCAGCCTTGCCCAGCTCCATAGCCCCATCTCCCCCTCACAGTCCTGTGCCTTTTTAATCACCTCTTATCCAAAGAAGTAGGGACTCCTTTTAGTGCTTCTGAAGGAGTTCAGTGGAGAGGTGTGAAAAAGCTACAGCACAGAGGGAGAGGAGGAAAAAATCATGGGGTTTGGTTGTTAGCCTTAAAAGAAGAAAGACGAACGGTTTGCAGCATAGCCTTGAATTTTTCTCTGTCATGCATCCAGAGCCAAGTACCAAAGCTGAAGCACACAAATTTACAATATTCACACCTGAAGCATTAGAGAAGCAACTAGATTAGTGTAGCCACTTTCATAATTCTGGGTATAGACCAAGTGAACAGCTAAAAAAGTGAAAACTAAAAGCAAAGGTCCCATTCAAGACTCTCTGACTGCCATGTATTGAAAACCCTCAGGAAAAAGGTGAGGGAAAACCCAGAGGAGAGTGGGGAAGGGGAGGTTTTCTGTAGAAGAACCTGGGCAGGGAAGGAGCCACTGTGATGGAGACACAGGCAAATGCAGACTGCTCTTTGGATACAGGGAAGACAGAAGACTGCTGGGGTGTCACTACCAACATCTCTGATTAGCAGCACCCAGGGTATTCAAACACACCAGTTTCTGTGATGGCTCAAAGCAGCAGAAAGAGTGGGACAAGGCAGAAGGACAAGAGACAACCAGCCCAGATTGCTGGAAGGATGATCTCAGCTGGTACTGGGGAAAGGTTTCTACCTTTAACAGCAGTGGAATATGTGAAGGGGCTGCTCTGAGGGGAGGTTGTGATGGATGAGCTGGTCAGAGCTCCAGCCCCTGTTTGTTCTGCTGTCACCAGAGGGGCTTAATCCATCAACCACATGCAGAGGATGACTGCATGGATGGCCTTCCTTTCCACGGCATTGCTCTTCTTTCCTGTGCTTTCCTACCCTGCATGCTCCTCCAAACCTTCAGATAAAACACCCAGCAATACAAGTGGCACTGATACTGAGTGAAACCAGTTGAGTGAGAGGATTGGTACCCCACTGAGATGAATGGTCTAGAAAGGTTCACCCTTTTCTGATAAGGCTATCTTCAGACTCAGACAATTATGTTAGAGTATGGGAAGATTATCTTGGCAAACAAAATATTTAGAAATTCACTTGTTTTAACAGAAGCCTAGGTTTGGTGCTTTGTGATGCAGTCATGCCAGCCTTGTTAACTTGTTAAATGGCTGATGGACACATTGCAGTTAGAACATCCAGAAATTTTTAATCTTTTTAATCAGGGAAAGTGTCCATGCTAATTCAAATTCCCACTGTACCTCTGGGAGGAATATTCACTGTAAACAGTGATAGTTAAGGTAAAGGAGAAATAAAACTCAAGTAACTCTGTCCTAACATCAGAATTCATCTTGCTCCCTCCAGCTCTTAATCCACAGAGCCCAAGTTCCGGGCATAGATTGGTGGCTGGGATCTCCAGTCCAAATACACAGAGCTGGGTTCTCCTCCTTTAGGCAGAAAACCTCTTATGCCTTTGGTCAATTCTGCTTCCAGACTACTACTGTATTTGGAGGAGGAGGGAGATTTTCCCTGCCTGAGTTTTAAAAAGGGTCACACATTCCTAATTTTGTGAAATTAATTCTCCTGTTCCAATCAAGTCGTTCATGGCTTTTAGGAGACTTGCTAAGGGAGATGCCTGATTGGAAACCCCATTTGAACCTAAGCAATTTCCTAGTCCTAATAATGAGCCTTCTGGGTTTTTCCAGAGATTTGGGCATTGGAAACTGCCAGAGTCAAGCCTTGGGACCCCTAGGGCATTCAAACATCTTCAGTGTGTAAATTTGAAAGAAGGTGGTATTTTCCATGCTTTTTTGACTTAGGTGTCTACACTTCACTTAAACTACACTTTTGCATCCTCTGTTTTGACATTGATGACTAAGTTCAGGAAAAGTCCTGTTGAAGAAACAGCTGTTCTCCTACCAATGGGCTGCCACCTTAACTCCTACATGAGCAGAAAATTGACAGCCTGATGTCAATGCTGTTGATATTAAGGTTGACAGCATGTGCTTCCCTGTTCCATAATGAGATTGGAACTTCACTGCCTCATGAAAGCAATGACCAGGTAAGATTAGGCTGGTGGAAGATGAAAATTTATTGGTAGAAGTAATCAAGAAACATTATACACAATCCTTGAGTAGAAGGAACATTACTGTGGTTTGCAACTGAAAGGCCTGGTTAGCTGCTCAGCCAGCACCTGACAATCATGTAGCTGAATTAGCTAGCATGGGGTCTCTCTACTCCAGCTGGTCAGGAGCTTGCAAAACTACTGTCCATTACACTTATTATCTCCTGATTATTCCATTTACAAGATGCACTCTCCAGGGGCCCCCTGGACAAGCTGCTGCAGAAGCATTGAATGCAGCAGTTGTGCTGGGAAGGCTCCTACTGTAAGCACATGCCTTGGGCACTTAAGAGTGTGCACTGGCAAGCTGTTAGTTTTCACCTATAATTACTAAAATGGCTTGGGATCTGCCTGTCTGTAAGACACTACTCTCCCCAGGTGATCAGACTGTCACAGTGGCACTCAGAGGATGAGCTCAAGCTGTCACCATACCAATTTAAGAAAGGGCAGGACCTGCTTGCTATGATTTTGCTGAAAAGGGCTGCAAGCTCTAATATATTTTACCTTAGCTTGAATAGAAAGGTAAAATTCTCTGGAATCTCTTGACTTTTACAAATACCCCATAAAATCTAACAAAGCTTTTGTAGTGAAGTGCTAAACAGCAGCAGCAGTAAAGAGGAGGCATGCAAACAGTATCTGTGGGTTGGGCAGATTATTGTTTATCTACATTTCTCTAGTCAATACCTAGTCTGTAAATAAAAAGAACACCACTGGATTATGCACCCAAACTAGTGAAACTGAAGGCTTGAATCTTTTTACAGAATTTGAGGGAGAGTTGGTAAGGAAGGAAAAACAGAGCATTGAGAGAAATAAATCTAATCAATGATAAAACTTGCTCTGGCAAAGAGATTTTACATTTAAGAGTGGGACACAAGAGCCCTCCACATTTTCATTAACAAAAGAACTCATCACCTACTATTTCCAAACAATCTGCCCACATACAGACACAGACCAAACACTCAAACTATCAACACAATGTGAAAAAAAAAATTAGCTTGAGCTTAATTTGGTTCAATTTTTTCCTTTGTAAATCACCACACATCTTAGCCTGATATTCATTTTGCCTACAGCTCTCTACCTAATTTACATTCACATGCCAATATACCTGCTATCAAATTTGCTCACACCATTTCCTTGCAGACCCCAAGAGCTGAGCACAGAAAGTTAATGTTGGTAGTTTAATACCTTGAGAAGGGGAATTAAAAGCTGTTCTCCTGGCATCAAATTAACCCCAGGTTGTTTGAATATAAAGTATATAGCAAGGGGTGTGTCCCTTGATCCTTATCAGATGGGTGAAATATGCCCACATGTAAAGATATTGAGATTAGCATGAATTTACATAAACCAATAGGGCCCTGTGTGGAAGTGAGGGCTGTATGAGGGAATTTAAGCACACACACACTGCCCACAGGCAGTTGCTATTCCGTGGGAGCAGTCACATTCCTGCCGTGTGATTCAAGAACAGCAGAGGAACTGGCTTGTTCCAAAAACTGTGTTTTGGAACAGACTGGCTTTGGAACAGACTTTTGAAATTAGCTGAAGTTTAAATAATGGAGTCAAAGAGATTGAGGATATATGAACTTACTGAGTTGAGATAATAATTTTTTCATCAATAAAGCCATATCCTTGCTGTTTGTCCTGCTTCACCACCTCCAGAACTTCATGAGAATGAGGTTCCATCTGTGGCTTTCTGGAAGCTCTGCTAATGCAAGAGATTTGAACTATCTCAGACCAGGACAAAGTGACGTGGCGTTTGGACTTTGGGATTAAGAAAATTCTTCTGAAGAAAATTCTTCTGAACTTTTTCCACTGTGGGGGAATTTTCACAGGATTTCCTTGCTAAGCTGAAGGGGCTGTTAGACTCTTAACTCAAAGCTGCATCACACTCTTAGGAATAAACTAGCACCAGCCCTATAAACTTAATGAGCTCTAACTTGCTGTTTTCTTCTGCAAAATTTTATTGCTCCACACAAAAATTTGTTTCAAATAAATTTAAGTTTTCCCGCATCCACATGAGAAGGAGGAGAGAAGAGGGATGTCCTGGTACCACCTCATGCTGTACCTTCCCACTCCTGTCCAAGCAGACCAGACAGGGAGCAGGAACTAAAAGGTCACCCACCCTTTGTGCTGTTATGGCTGTATTTGATGGTTTCACAGTAACAAAATACAGCCTCCTTACACCTTCGCACATGCATCAGCCCTGTCCAGTCAGCTAAATATTTTCCTCTGAGGATTCCCACAGGGAGAGTTCCCCGCACACAACCCAAGGACATGAACCACTACCTATCATCAGTGGTTCCCTCAGGTTAATTACCTCCTTTAACACAGAGCTCTAAGATCTTCAGGATTACATAAACAATGCCTCTCTCCTTATCTATTGAAGTTCCAATCTAGCCTCTCATCACCGTACTTTCCAGGCTGTAATTGTAACACTATTATTGGTTATCGTTCTTCCGTGAAGTAAAGTAATCTTGACTGCACCAGTTAATCAATACTTGGACCAATGAGCTGAGCCTTTTCTCTGGGCTAGGATAGTAATTGTAATTATGACATGATCAGCTGGCAAAGTATGGTTACCAACACCTGCATCTGACAGAGAAGCGTAGTTTTAAATATCTGTCTGAAGACTCTGGTTTCACAGAGACAGTATTTCTTTAAGTCGAGTTAACTACTTGTCAGAAACCATTAGCTTTAGCTGATCAGTTACCATCCTTCTGAGGAATGACAAGCACAGTCTAGTGGGCTGGCTCTTGAGATTCCTTGTTGGCACCACCGTCCATCTGTCCAAAAGCACTGAGCAGAAGGCATTGCATTTGCAGTGAGGTCACAGGGCATCAAAGGGAAAAGCATCAGAAGGCAGAGTGGAGACAGACCAAAGAAAACTGTATTTTACTACAAGTCCTGAACACTTTGAGGCATCTGGTAGTCAATATGGGTTAGTTACATTACGTTTGCTCTGTTTTCTGCATGAGAACCACGCGTGCAGCTTCTTAGAACCCTGTGCAGCAATTGAGACATAGGAGAACACAAAATCTACTCAGAAAATAATCTGGCCTCTTTTTATTTTACATGTTCATACATGCATACACTGAAAAAATATATTGTCTATCTAAGGAGCCACTGACAAGAGTAATTAGGGCAAATGGCAATTTAAACACTGAAGGAAAAGAGGTCAGTGAAATATCAGCTTGTTTGTTTGCTTTAATCTTCTAAAAAGACCAAAATAGATTAGTTTTTGTTTAGGATTTTACATGTCCCAGAACTGTGAAATGTCCAAGAATGAAGCACTTAGGCAAATGTGTGAAAGTAGATGTACTGGTATCTTACCAAACAACATTTTGACAAACCTGTGAGAAAGAAAGGCCTTTTCTGCAGTACCAAAAATGAAGCCATCTTTGGAAAAGGAAACAGAAGTCACCTTGCACCATGCTCCAGGCAACTGAAAATAAGGTTGATACAGGAAATCACAGGAAACAAGTGCTGTCTACACCAGCTTCTGAGGTGAGAGTGCCAGGGAAGTGGAGCAGTCTCTTGAACTTGCTGATGCTGAAAAGGGAAGTTTTTTGTTTGCACCAGTTGCTTACCAAGAGAAGGGAAACATTTTTTCCCCAGTTTGTGATTTCTGGCCTTATACCATGCCCAGTAGAAAGCCGACACTCAGGAATTTAAGGGAATCCAGAGAAATCTGCTGTAGCTCCTAAGTCAGAGCCATGGTTTTGTGCAAATTCTGCCCAGACAGCTTCAGAGTCACTATAATATATGCTTCTTGGCTCAAAGAGTTACTGCCAAGGCCTACCACAGATTTCTTTGGGCAGATTTCTCCTGCTCCTCCAGATATGTGATTTATTTCAGAGATAACAAAATGGCTGATTTCACTTAAATTCAGACAACTGCCAAGCTTCGCCTGGAACTTGGTAAAGTCAGAAAGACTGAGAGCCAACCAACTGAATGGAGGCACAAACTAATGTTACATTTGCAGGAACTGTACCCAGGACTAACTCTGCAGAGAAAAGCACTCACAGGTTACGTTCCTTTTCACCCTGTAGTAAACACCTAATTTAAATTTGTTCCTGTTGCCCCATATTCAATCCTGTAATTCAAGAAGAGTACTGCATTTCTCTATTTTACTGGGAGCAGATTAATTGTACCAGTGGAAATCTCATCCATGAAGCCAGCACTGCTGGCTTGCCCAGCAAACCCAGACCCAGAGCAGTGCTTCAAGAAAGAGCAGCAGAAAACTCACACAGAGACTCAGCAGCCATTTAACCCAACACCTCTCTCCCTCTCGCCCGGTGTCATTGAGGGAGCCCTGGAACTGAGAATACTTCTCTTCTGCACAGACTCTGGTACTCACAGCTTAGGACTTGCAAGGAATTTTTAAGGACTTTTAAGGATTTTTTAATGAGGATTTTTCTCCTTAATAGGCTAGGATTAGGGAACTTTTCTGCTATTGGTAATCTTAAATTTCTCTCCCCTACCAAAGTCAAGCAGGGCTGTCTGTCCCTTTTCTGCTATACCCAAAAAGCAGATACTTTCTCCCTGTTATACAAAGTTCCCTCCTGAGTCTCCAGGAACACTGTGCAAAACAGCAGTATGAAATTCCTGCACTTTAGGGGCTCTGAAAGCACTGGTGGAGATGCCATTCCCAACAAAGGCAGCTGCCCACTGCTGCCCACCCTACCTCCTCAGCCAGATCCCAGACTTCAACCCCCATGTTAACTGTTGCTGCTGCCATCAATTTCAGAGGGTCTCAGACTAACAGCATTTTTAGCACCAACTTTCTGCTCATATTTTATGCTAAGAAAAAGCAATAGACTCAGGTTCTTCCATGAAGTGACAGGCTCATCACGATCTGGCCAAAGGGGCTACAATAGGTAATTACTGCTACTGGCTTCTAATTTTTTTCTATTTTACCTATGCAATTTGAAATAAGGCTCCTAAATCCTCAAATTTTCATCTTGTAATCCTTATTAATAGCTTTTATACTCATTTTTATAGCCATTATCTTTTTTCACCAACCCGTTGACACTTACTGGATTTTAAAACTCTACTGAATTTGTACTTTGGGACTTCTAAAATTTATTTGTCCAGAATATCCTTCCAAACAGCCTTGATAAACACTGATATATCAGAAATAATCAAACTTCACAAGTAACTAATTATGCTCTTCTGGGAGGCTGTTCCATTCAAACGCATTGATCCCATGAGCGAGAGGTGCGCAGTCAGGGCTGGCTCACAAACATTTCAAGATTAAAAACTGAAACTCCTCATAGTCCAAGTGATTTCTATTCTCAATAAAACTGTGGTTAAAGGCAGAAAAATGTCATCCTGTCTTGTAAAGCAGCTTAGCACATTCACTAAATGCCTCTGGGAGAAGCATCCCTTTTCACCAGAGTTTTATGTGACCAATTCAGCTGTAACAGTTCTGGCTACTTTACTATCGACAATTTGACAAGTGGACTCAAACGAGAAATGTTTTGTGATTTCCTTTCACAAACCTAGATGGGGGAAACATTAAATAGAAATTGAAAACCGAGTTCCATTGGCATTTTTCTTTTGAACCTATTTTCCCTGGGAATTTAACTTTATTTTTAGAGGAATGTTTCAATAGACCGCAGGAAAGATAACACTTCCTTCATTTCCCTTCCCTCCAGCCTTAAACATTCAGGATTTATACAGTTATTTTTATTCTTTTCAGATCCTGCAGCCTTGCCTGCTTACAAAGTGTAAGAGGTAGACAGATAATTGTACTATTTCACTAGTAAACAGGGAGCTGAACATGAAACTGAGCTCAGAATTGGAAGCCCTGTCAAAGTGTTGGTGAATCATTGTATGAAATAAATTGTTCATTTTCTGTTCAGTCCATTAGCTACAAGGATGGAAAGAATTGCTCTCACAACGCATAATGCTGCAATTTCCTATATTCACTTAGCACTTCCCCTTTCCCTTCTGCAAATCAGAGGCATTACATTTGAGGTTTAATTTGCTGCCTCTAACCATGTTTTCATTCCCAACTTTGACAGACCAAGCTATCGCTCAGTGAAAATGCAGCAGCTTTTACACAGCGTTCATGAGTACAGTGCTCTTCCTCCCCCCTGGAAATAAGGTAATGGCAAGAAAACAGAGAACTAAATGGAGGTCCCTATGCCTGTCCAGCTGCAAACAGATTGTCTTTTGTTTCTCCTGAGCTTTTTGAGAGATGGTGTAACAAAACTCAATCCGCATGAACCCCACATCATCTCTATGCCAGATTTTGTGATGACATTGTGATCAGAAAATCAATACTTGCCTATAGGTACCACACAGCTGCCCATGCCCTTTCCTTATAAGTCTGAGGGCGTGTCTGGCTTTTTTAACAGTCCCAAGTGTCAGGCTTCCTAAGCAATTGCTTATTTAAAGAAATACTGCCTTTGAAATGGGGCAAGGGAGATTGTATTGGCCCCACTGAGCACCCTGAGTACCCTGGAAGGCTTCACTCCAGCAGTGAGGCTGGGCTTACCACCTCAGAGCTGTGCACTACCACACTGTACTCACTGTACCCCCCCATGGAGCTGCACGAGGCCACCCACCTCTGCACAGCGATGTCCCACCAGGGAAACACCCTGGATGGGCACAGCAGGGACAGCTCGCACAACCCTTCAGATCCACTACTGGCCTCAGAGAAGAGAAGGGACAGTCAAGAATGATGCCCTACAGAACACCTGCCCAAGGACCACAGTGGGAAGGAGGCATGGATGGATGGTGCTGGTGGGCCTCTATTATACTTGATTTTTCTAAAAAGCATCATCCAGGTATGAGATGATTTGAAAAGGAGAGCTATGGAATACAATTCTTGGAACTTCCCAGCCTCTCTCCACTACCTTCCCTGTACATATGACAGTATGTATCAAGTGATCCCACTACAGAGACACCCACAGACAAAGCCTGAGGAGTTACTCTGTACAAACAAGTCACAGAAGACAAGCAGTGGCCTTCTGAGGCCTCAGGAGCAGCTCGGAGCAGGAACTCTTCTCTGAGATAGAGACAGCTTCGTTACTTCTGCCCCTGTCAATTAGCACAGGCCGAGTCTTCCCTTGGGTGCATGATCTGTGATGACCAGCTTTGGGAAGGAGCAGTGGATGACATCTCAGAAAACAGCAGACCGTGTTGCCTCTTCACCTTCTGCACACTGCATTTTTATTCTGGAGACAAGATTTTCTTTTTTAAAATGTCTGCAAATTAAGTAAGGAACAGGCTTTGCATGCTTGACTTACAGCTCTAGCTCCCTGTTCCAGCAGACACGGATCTGTCTCAGAAAACAATGGCTGGATTGAGACCTGCAGCTAAAATGTAGCCTTTCAGTTCAGCAACTAAAAAATCTATTTTGAGCTAATTCCAATTGAACTGACTGATGCTGGCACTAAAACTTCTCTTGGAACATGTGCTGTCTTTGCAGCAGTTGAGATTTTGGTTCCTATCTGATGAGAGACACTTGCTTTTTCAAAACTCCACCTTCAAGTGATCTAGAGGGGTAATCATTAAAAGGGAACTCAACCAAATAGATCCTGCTGAGAAATTCTGCTGGAGTGGCAAATCCCCTGTGTGCATAACCTTAAACTCATTTACCATTAACTGACCTTATTCACATCTCTGAGGTTTGCAATTCACTGCAAGGAGGGTGTGCTGAGGGAGGGTAGCACTAGGCATAGCCATCAAAATTGTAAAGCCCTGGGAAATGCAGCATCACATCTCCAGCATTACTCTACTTTCATGTAAAGTAGCAAGACTGGGTAGGGAGTTTGATGACAACTAGAAAAGTTCAAGGCAGAAAATACTAAGAGCATCAACCATTCCATAATTAACAGGTCTCTTTATAATTCTTATAAAAAATAAAATAGTACCATATTCTAAAAGGTTTTATAAGAAATTTGATTTTATTTGTGTCATGCTGATCTCAAATCACCCACATTTTCTCCTGTGGGAAAACAGGGCTGTTTGTCTCTAGAGTGCTTTATGGCTGCTCTGTTATCAGGATTGTATTCACACAGGAGCTCACACAGAGCCAGTGATGTAGGCGTATTTGGGTTGTGTTTCAGGTCATGTGCCAGTTTAACATAGGCTGAAATCTACCTCCTGCTGCTTCAAAAACTCAACTCTACCTCCAAAGATGGAGTGTGGCAATGGCAGCTTCTTCTCCATTATTTTTTCTGGACATTTGAGATTTCTGACTACATTAAAAAAATGTCCACCAGAATATCCATCATCCACTTGCATCTCAAAATACGGGACTGTATAATCACTTTCACACTTATTCCATGTGAATAGTCCCCTCTGGCCCAAATTCCAAGTAGATGCCAGCACTTATTTTCAGTCTTACCTTAACATCTCAGCAGTTGGCAAAGAAATATGAGTTCTTACTCTAAGGTGTTGGAGGGTCTTTTTAAACTAAATATAGTTGTTTTGAATAGACATTACTAAATTCAGATTTTTTTTGTCTACTTACCTTTTCTAGGGAACCACATACAAAATATATCAACAGAGGTTTCATAGAGCATTTCAATTGAGGATTTCATTGTTTAGCCTTCAAGCTCATTTAAGTTACAGGAAATTACCAATAAGAATGCCAAGGACATCTCTACAGCCTTTGGTATGACAACTGGAGGCACTCATTTCTGGTAACTTATTTCCTGAGATATACATTTTTAATAGCCAATAATTTCTAGTATAACCAAGACTTTTGTCCTAGTGTCCTGTCTCAAACACACTTTGAAGCCCATAAGAGGAATCTGTCATTGTTGTCCAACTCTTCACTGAGAAGGCAAGAATTTGTCCATGAAACATTTCCAGAGCTGGAGTGACTGATACCACAGAGCATAGCCATTATATAAATATAGCAGAACTACTCCCTTCACAAATGATTTGGGAACATGACCATGGGTGCTACTGAGATAGAAGGGAAGCTGTCATCATTCTAAAAAGACATAGACTGTTCTGATAAAACAAGAAGAAAAGTTTCCAGGTGGGGAAAGCTCGTTTCCTGAGTAGAAGAGCATTGCACTGATCCTTACCTAGCTGTCTAACGTAACACTAGGCTGGACAGCAGGTGCAGTCCCCAAGTTCCCTGGGAAACTACAGCAGGGGCCTAGACCACAGTTCCCTTCTGGACTAGAGCAGTGGGTTTCTTTTCCTTGGAAATCAGGGAATTTAGGAAGAGCAGCCTGCTCTGTGCCCAGCTTCCACCAAGACACAAGGCTGATGTCTGGCTGGAGCACTCAAGTTCAGCAGCTTGGAAGAGCTCCAAGTTCTCTAGAGTGTTCAAGGAAACACAGTGTTCCTGACAAATTCAGGCACAGACAGAATGAAATACAAAATTCTATTTTGCTTATGAAGTTGAGCAGCTTTAAACCTTGTTTGTAAAAACTACAAATGCTGGTTGCTCACTCTTGGTTTTCTGCCTCTGGCAGCTGTAACTAGCAGGTGAGTCACACACAGAGCTCTCCCAAATGGCTGATGAACTTGAAATAGAGCACCACAGTCAGCATATATAGGGCTACACTCAGACCATGGATCCTATTCATTCCCTAAGGAAAGACAGAAAGATGAAGAACCACTCTTTAGGGCTGGTCAAAGACTGAAGGAGGAGGCAAAAGTGTGGTTGACATACAAATACTCTACAAGGGTGGCTGCTGGCCATTATTGCTCTTCTGAGCTGTCTGAAGCCTTTTCCAGGCTGGGACTTCAAGACATTGTATGGCCTCTCCTCTGGTCTCAAGATGGAACTGACTGTGCCAGTCTCTCTCCTGACAGACAGCAGCCTAAACTGTTCTTTTGAAAAATTATGGAGGTTCTGCAGTCTCCCTAGGAAACGTCCCCCACATTTCACTGTTACATAACTGAATGCTCCTTTCCTGCAATTTAATTCCATTAGTTCTTGAAGCTGGAGAACAGCTTGTCCCTTCCATTTTTCAGCTATTTCTATGTGTTTGAAAAAGGTTATTGCATCTCACCCCAGTCTCCTCTACTCCAAACTATGCAATCGCAGCCTCCCAGTTGATCACACAGAAGTCAAGCTGCTGCTGGCTGGTGATAGCTTTCAGTAATTGCTGACTGGACTGGATTTGTACCAGCAGCCTGTAGGTGAAAGCCTTCAGCATCTTTAGCTCTCTGAGCCAGGCTGTCCTTTCAAAGACGTGAAACTTTTTTCTGTAATCCATTACAGCGCATCACTAAATACATATTACAGTACAATAAATTTCTGGAATTTTTTCATCACATTAGGACATCCTAACAAGAGGAAAGGAAAAGACACCTTATTTCACAAAAGTGAATTTTAGGGCCAAACTTAAAACAGGATTCCCAACAGGTCTTGAAGAGTGGAGAGGGAAAATGCAATATATTACGTTAACACCTTCTTCATTCCACCCCTTCTACTGAGCAAATTAAATGAAATGCATGAACCATGTCTTGGTTTGCAAATGAAACTTGGTATTTGTATTTGCTGTCATGTCTCAGAGTGTTGTTTTTCATTTTAGGCTTTGCATGGTAGTAAACTCTGCAATGGTTTACATTCATTAAGCTCGGGCCCATTTAGTCTGTGCAGGCAAAGCAAGTGCATATATCTCAGACCCATAAAGCATCAGTTCAGAATTACACAGGAAATAAATGAGACTAAGCCAGAAGTCCAATTTCCAGAGTCCAGCTCACTAAAGCTAAACAAGTACCATATATAAATATGGCCTATTCCAAATAAAATGTTAGTGTAATTTGATAACTGTCAATAATTCCCTCATTATGCCTAAATGAGCTTGTCATCCAAGGAGATTGTTGCATGGCTGATCTTAATTTGCTAATAAAAACCACAGAGAAGAATTTCAGCTAAGCTGAAAGTATGTGATTCATAAAAGTGCAACAGTGCACTTTTTAAAGCATTCCTTCCCAGTCCTGGCCCCTGACTGGCTGAAGCCCAAAGCCAGTTTGCTCTGCAGCCTGTAGGATGGCAGCTTTGCTATGTAAGAACAATGAGTGATTGTCTCTCTAAATCACTATTATTCCTTAGCCCATTATAGTTAATTTATTTTTAATCATGTTGTATAATAGAAATAAAATCATTGGATTAAGCATATATCTAGCAGTGGGAGCCCATTATCCCTTGAGAATGTTCTGTGTCATTGACATTATATCTTCACTGTAGACAGTTTCCTTGCCATCATTAGTCCTAGAATGACTGTTGGATTTCAAGGGTTTCTCCCTAATCCATAATGAGATTTACTTGCTAACAGCACAAAACAAAACAAAGATATGCTTCTATTGTTTTACTGCTATGGAATTCTTATTTTAAGGTATTCAGAAAAGTCAAATATAAATCCAGATATTATAGGTATTTAAAGTTTTCTTGCATAATTCTAATTCAAGGGAAAACCTTGGTAACTTTGCAAGCTTTGAATCTTTGTTGCTTAGTGTGGCTTTATTTTACTTAAGCAAGCAACAACACCTTGCCAGTTCTTGAACTAAGTAAGAGCTACTATTTCTTGCACAATGATTTTTTTCAGACTGGTTAAAGCAAATCTCAGTACAGTCCATTTTCTCCAGAAAGGGCTACAAGGGGTTCATCTGATTCCATGGAAGGAAAGAGGGAGAAAGTTTCCTGCTAAGGTTGCCAGCAATCCCTCTGTGGTAAGTGCTAGCTAACAGTCAGCACTAATGTTGGGAGGTTAAAAACTCCTCCGGCATGCTGATCCCCATGGTATAACTCAACAGCTCTTCATTTATACCAACGGAGTCACAGTTGAATCTAAAAGTAGATTTTTCCACACCCTATTAACAGCAACATTAGAATGCAGCAGGGATTATGCACAGAAAAAAGCCTTTTCTGTTATCTCACAGTTATCTTTGAGGAGGTGGCAGACATCCCTGGGAAAATTATCCTTATAGATTGCCTCTTATTTAAGGATATGCTGATACTATCAAGTGGTGTCTTTTTAATGCTGAAATTGCTAGCAATATTTAAGAGTCTCTGCACGACTCTTTCAGCCGGGAGAGCAGCTTCAATGGTTACCTATTTTCCATATATGTAGACAAGCTGTGACACTTTCACCCTTATTGACATGATCTGCATAAGCCATGTGGTTTCCATTAAGAAGGGTCCACACAGTATAGTCAACTCTCCATTATCTTGGCTAATAGGAGAATAGAATAACCCAGATAAAGGAAAGACATGCATAATTATTACTTCCAGATAAGAGCCGGCTCAAATATTTCTGCACTGTGCTCCCCAGACAGAGCTTGTTCTTCTGTCAGAGCTTGCCAGCTTAGAGTTTATTAAGTCAGGCATTACCTGCATCTATCTGATACAAGCAAGGCAGCTTGGGTGTTCCTATGATTTAATCACTCCACAAATACTCTAGTAACTGAAAATCATCTCAGCCATAATTAAATAACAACTTCCATATTCACCCTTTTATATGTTCTGATACTGGCACAGTGTAGACCCAGTCAAGCATGGTCAAGTCAAGGTTGAATGTGGAATAATGAGGAAAGGCAAACTATGCCTGAAACACAAGAGGAGTTAAGTTCAAGACACAAGGGAATGGAGAAAGCATACAAGGATGTAGAAGGACTTTGGATTTGCTGGTAACAGTGAAATTAAAACAAGTGCTTAATCTCTCATTTCCAGATAGCAACCTCAGAAGAAGCATGCTCAGGAATGTCACAGGTAACACATGTGAACTACAACTACCTTCCTACACGAGCTCTCAGAGGTTTCCGTTTTTTTAGTGTGTTGCAATTGCTCAGCCACATTGAACACTTGTCTGTTGTGGGTTCTCATTATGTGTAATCTTCACAGACCTTTTAGTACCAATACATATCCTCCTTGATCTCTGATAGCTACTGGGACATAAATTGTATTGCTCAGTCACAAGAAACACTAAGTTCTGTAACAGATATATGAGCAAAAGAGTGTCTTTACCACTACAGAAAGAAATAATATTTTCTTACAAAGAAAATTAAAATGTTGCAAACAATTTTTTTTCTGGATTCTTATGGAAGGGAAGGGATAATGTAGAAATAAACTCAGACCTAATGAAATCAGCAACACCATTTTTTAAACATTGAAGTGAATCATTTTATGAAAACCAAACTGTTGCCAGGAAAGTTTTTAATGGTATACTTGTACATGACATTGTGCTGAAGAATTGATGATTACATTCTGCCACATTCCATGTTTCATTTACAAATTAGCATTGCCTTGGTTTGTCTGCACATTACAGTTAGACAGAGCTACACAATAATGCAAGCCACAGGCCAAGCTGTAAAGAGAAATCTGATGGCTCTGATAAATTAGCCATCTCATGTAACTGGCTACAGAAAGAGCAATTGACAGCAAATCACAGTGCCAAACATATCAAATCCCTAAATATCTGTTCATTTTGCTTAAAGCATCACATACAGTGTTTAGATCACTGCGGAGATCCTGGACAACATTTTCTATACTCCTGGTATCCTTCAGAATCTCAATGCTTTGCGTATATGGATTGAAGTACACAGAGAAGGGACGATTGATTGATTTGGCAAAGTCCCTGAAAGGAAAAAAAGAAAATTAACTTCCCCTTTTTTTTTTTTTCCCCAGCCACTAAAGAAGAAAAAATTTGATTTTTGAGTCAAGAAAAATAATTTACCTCATCTTTTCTTTGGCCTCTTCAAAACTCTCTGAAACAAAGTAAACTTCCTGGAAAGTAGTGATAAGGCACTCTTGCAAACAGGTTGTCTTTGGATCGAATGTTTTCACATTGGCCTTGTCAGAGAGAGCATGCTGCAAAATACGCCACAGGATCTGTTAAGTGGATTTTGATAATGCTGTGTGTCTATATCATCTGCTCATATATACAGCTTCTATATCGCTGTCCTGTTTGTTTCACACTAATTGGTAGCTTGTCTTGTTTTACATACAGTGTTTTTTCAGTTTGAACAGTCAACAGAATTTGTTATTTAAAAAGCTCTTACTATGGGAGATGGTTTTTCCCCTTAATAATAAAATAATAAAGAGGATGTTAGAAATGCACCTGCCATGAACACATACAGATGTAAATGTTCAGATAGAAAAAGAAAAATCATCAAATAACCATTCTTGAAAAATTATCTATACAATTACAAGTATATATATATCCCCAAAATCTCATTTAACTAGCAGAATCTTCATCTTGGTGGGTAAATTGGGTCTGACTAAACCATTCATGTAATCTGTATTTTCCATTTTCAAGTTAAAATCATATAGTATTTTTCTGACAGCGAAAGTGAAACTACAGATCTGAAAACCCATTCAATAGTGGCAATGTATTGCAAGACAATGAAATACATTACTCTTCTGCCACACAACCTGAGCAATAATGCTTCACATAGTACTGCAAAGAAAAAATAACTAAACAGATATAGATAAGTATAAAAGAGACATTGGGTAGATAAGGCAAATGCTACACAGAGCAGAGATTTCTGATCAGCCTTTCTCTTTATATGACTTGCACAAGTCACTAGAAAAGAGAGGTTCAGAACTGAAAATCAGGTACTGGGACATTTTCCAGGAAAATGTTTTCTCACTCCCCTTTCAACTTGAATACTTGGGTTGGCTTTTGGATCTATCTTATCTTCTAGAGCACACATATTTTCATTCTCAGTACTCTGTTACAGAAGTATAAGGTAAGAACACAGAGCATATTTTAGGTCACCTTTCAACCTTCTTTAGTCCCCTGATATCGATAGAGAGTGAAGATGTGAATGAAAAGCATAAAGAAATGACAGGGAGGAAGCAGATCCCTGAGGTCCGAAGGTGCCTCTGATGTCTTTACTTTCCATCTGCATGGACATTCTTTATAGTGGAGTAAAGTATTAATCTTAAGGTATTCACCACAACTTTTATCCTTGCTCTTGCTTATGCTCATTCCTAAATCCCTGTGAAAGGCTCTGAAAATATCATACTAACTCTCAACCTGAAGTCTCCAAATAGCAGGACAGAAAACTGGAACAAGAGCCTCTTCCTCCCACCTCCTCTCTCTCCAAAAATAAATACATGAAAAATTAATGCATGGAATCTTAAAATGTCAGGGAATTAACTTTCTTTAGTACATCTATCTTTTTCTTCTCACAAGGTTTGCTGTTTCTAGCCAGCCATCAGTTAAACAGATTTGAAAACAAATATTAAAAAGGGTCTCTCAACCATCATCCTCTTCTAAAAGGACTGCAGGAACAGGCTTACATTATTAGGCCCCTGCCTATACCCCTTGTCACTTTCTCTTTGCAGAACCATGGTGTGGTTGAATGCTTATCAATTAAGGCATTTATCTCCTTCTATCAAAATGAATTTGCCTTTTTTCACCTGGAATTATAATAGATTCCCTGGGAGGGTATCTACAGATAAAAATCTCCTCTTAAGGTGCCTTTGTGCTTCCAGGTGAGACTTGGTGGCTCAAATGTCTAAAGCATAAAGTTTCAAAACTCTGAGTGGACTGAGAGAGGTTGATTCCTTGCAGGGAATGAAAATGATGATACATGCCGTGATTCTGTAGGAACTGACTACTTCTGGCTCATGGATTCTTTCCTGTGCTGTGAAAGGTTCAACAGAAAGGGGGATGCTGTTAACTTCTCTACTGACTAATGGCCTCTGATGGGCCAGGCCCAGTCCTTGGGACTGAAGCATCGAGAGCATCGAGAAGGCATCCAGCCTGTGGCTCCAACATTGTGAACAACTGTTCTAGTCACTGAGCCCTAATTTTATAAAAGGAAAGAGTTCAAAGAGAAGGAAAGGCTGGTGTTATCACAGAGGATGTCCTCTGAGAAAGCCTTTGTAGTTATTCTCCTCAGATAACCCATATGAAATGACTGATTCTTTCTGGATCCCAGTTTAGTTATAGATGAACAGAGCTGCTGTTTCACAAAGCAACTCTGCAGAGAGTGGAACATGAGGACTGCAGCACATGTGCATCCTGGAAACCAAGGGTAAAGTATTCAGACATGCCTTCAAAATTAGGTGACAACAGAGCAGTTATTCTTAGGATTGCACTTTGGAAACAAAAGGTGTACATTCTGGTGAATTCCCACCCGAGACACCTGTCTCCCCTCCAAGTTCTTTTGGCTCTTAGATCAAGTAGGAATTGTCATGGCTACCAAAGCAATGTTTCCATCTTTGCAAGTCTGGATGGTGCCTTCAAATTGCACAGCCTGGCATCTGTAACATCTGCTATTGAGTTGATATGCTGACACCAGCAATGCCAGAGTTCAGCAATTGAAATGAGCCTGCAGACAAACCTTCAGAGAGACCATAAACTATCTCATGTGGACTAGAATGATCAAGACACTGACTCAAAGCTGACCAGAGCATTTATCAGAAACTTTACAGTGCTGTAAAATGCTGGCCCTTGACAATCTTGACATTTTGAAGTAGATAATCTCAACCAAAAAAAAAAAAATTGTCTGGTGAGTCCAAAAGCTTTCAGCTTCCAGCCTGTGTTTTTTAAATACATGTTATTCACTTACGGTTTGGTTGGACATTCAGTTCTTTAGCAAACTCAAATGAGTAAGTACCCAATATGGATTTCTCCATGAGAAACCTCTATGTTATCCACCTCCAATGAGATGTTAGGGCTAGCACTCATGGAAAATAGCTTTTGGTAAAACTGGGCATCTCACCATCTTGTGGATCTGTGATAACGGTCTCTAACAGCCCACTCACAGAGACTGTGCTGGTAATGCTAGTAATACTGTTGGTGAGCCTTCTTCAGTTCAAGAAATAAGAATTTGGAGTGAAACTTTGAAATGAATCATCACTGATTCTCAGGAAAAGCAGCAGTATCAGACAGCTTAAAAAGTAGACAATCATTTGTACTGAAAATAAGCATAACAGTAAAGAAATGCCTCCACTCCCTGCCAAATGAAAGGTTAAAAGAATGATTCAGGTGCCTAACAACAGGTGTCTAACGCCTAGGCTGTCTGATGCATTGTAGAGAGAATGGAAGATACAGCACAGGATCTAAAGAAGCCTTTTACACATTTCTGCAGTGGCGGCTGGTCAGAAATGCTAGGGCATGTCAGATGGCACCAGGCATTTACACTGCACAACTGTGAATCATTTCCTAAGTGACCACTATCACTGACACATGAAAAAGGAGTTTGGTCTTGTAATTCCTCCTTCGAGTATAAAAATGGATTGCAATAATGCAACTCGGAGCCTTTCAGGTTTGAGAAAGAAAATAAATGAAACAAAACCCAAAAAGTAAAATCTTCAGCTAGCAAGGGGAAAACTTGAGATGAGTTATAAATACTGCACTGTCTGAGAAGTACAGGAGGGCAGAATAGGAACACGGGTGAGAAGCTGTGTGAGTGCCAGTACTGATTTTATGGCCTTGTTTTCCCAGGGGAAGTCATAGAGTCTTGAAAAACCTGCTCTTAAATGTTTTCCTCCTTATCTACAAAATGTGTTGTGAATCTGACAGTGTCCTGTATTAACAGAAAATTTTGTTCAACTGTGTAATTTTATAGAAATTCTAGAAAAATATGAAAAATCACTCTATTTAAAGATTCTTAAAATTAGCATCTGGGATCCAGGAGTTGTTTTCTTCATCCTCTTCAGCAAAAAGAGCGAAAATTTACATTTTAATATTTTTGGTTATTAAGTCTAATGCTGGCACTTCTTAAATTATCATTAAAACAAAATAATACAATTGGATACTGTACTTGACTTTAAAAATTTATAGAGATTTTAAGTCTACCTCTCTGTTCAATATAGAAGCATACAACAGGGATGTATGACTTGAACTACGGCCAACTGAAGTTGATAGGAGACTCCTTTAATGAAAGAGTTCAAGAGAGCATCACACAAATTGAATGGATTAAAGTTTCCAAAGACATTTGAACTGCTTTTTAGAAACAGTTTTAATAATTGAAATGTACATTATTTCCGCCTTATCTCTAAGCCCCAAATACAAACTGTGTAATAGTGTTAGCTAGAGTTAACCTGACTATATTAGGCAGAACATTTTGTAACTACTTACTGTATTATTCTATTCCCCCCAGGTTTCATTTTTAATCTTCTCTTTCTCCTTGTTTTGTTGTCCTTTTAAAATTTTTTACTTGATGCTTTCATAGCATGCGCACAAGAAGATGCATTTTTCATTATCTGAAATTTTAGGTCTAAATACTGAGTGGGGAAAAATATTTCAAGGGAATCCTATAGCGATAGGCTGATGCACACATTCCTCTAGCTTTTACAGTTATTTGTTACTAGAGCTGCTGACCAGATTTGTGAAGTGGAGCAGTGTAATACAGAAACAGGGATGACTGAACAAGCCATTCAGTCCTCAAAACAGCCCAAATACTGCTTGCCATTTCTGCCCTACAAATAGACTCATGTACTTCCAGAAATTTATACAAATTATACATAAAATTGGCCAGCATTTTATTTCCTGTGCATACCGCTGCATTGAAAAGAGAGCTGATAGGGACAGAAGTTGGAGAAAGGCTTTTCTTCTTGCTCACAAAAGCATATTAATAAAAAATGCCTGTGCAGTCTCAAGGGCAGCCTCAGTAAATTTGCAGAGAACACCAATTTGGGCAGGAGCATTGTTCTGATGGAGAACAGGAAGGCTCTGCAGAGGATCTGGACAGGATGGATCAATGGACTGAGGCCAGCTGTTGAGGTTCAACAAAGCCAAGTGCCAGGTTCTGCACTTGGGTGCCATCAACCCCCAGCAGTGAAGAGTGGCTGGAAAATGGCACATCAGAAAAGGACATGAGGGCGCTGGTCAACAGCTGATCAGGAGCCAGGAGTGTGCCCAAGTGGCCATGAAGGCCAAGGGCATCCTGGTCTGTGTCAGCAATAGTGTGGCCAGCAGAACCAGGGCAGTGACTGTCCCTCAGCACTGGTGAGGCCATACCTCAAGTCCTCGTCCAGTTTTGGGCCTCTCTCTCAAAGAAAGACATTGAGGCTCTGGAGGGTGTCCTGAGAAGGGTACTGGAGCTGGGGAAGGGTCTGGAGCACAATGATGAGGAACAGCTGAGGGAACTGGGTTTGTTTAGCCTGGAGAAAAGGGAACTCAGATGAGACCTTCTCACTCTCTACGGTTACTTACAAGGAGATTGTAGCCAGGTGGGGGTTGGTCTCTTCTCCCAAGTGAAAAGTAACGGGAGAAGTGGAAATGGCTTCAAGTTGTGCCAGGGGAGGTTTAGATGGGATATTAGGAAACGTTTTTTCACCAAAATGGTTGCCAAACATGGGAGCAGGCTTCCCAGGAAAGTGGTTGAGTTACCATCCCTGGAGGTATTTAAATGATGTGTGGACATGGCACTTGAGGGCATAGCCTAGTGGCATATTTAGCAGTGCTGGGTTAACAATTGGACTTGATCATCTGAGAGAATTTTTCCAACCTAAACTACTCTATGACTCTAAACTCAAGGTAGCAAAACTCAACATTTCAAGATCTGCCTTCTTAGTGGCAGGGATACATAAGTATTTGAACATCTATGGGCCACAGCCAACCCTGTCAAAAGCATGGCAGGAGTTATTTCTGAAAGGATATCTTCACTCTGACACCTGTGAGAAGCACGAGTGTTGCACACATGACAGGGACATGTCATGGCCATGCAATCTGAGTCTCCTGTTCATCCCCACTCACCACTGAAATAGCCAGCATTGTTGTCATCATTTTCAGAGCAATTGCTGCCATAAATAAGGATTTCAGTTGCAATCGGGATCTCAGAAACAGTCTATTAGAATGATCTTCCTTCAGGTAAAGGAAGAAATTTGCCCTCCCAGTAGGTGCTAGGAGAGAAATTGCTTTCCCAATAAACAGTAGAGAATGACAATGAATGGGTGCCCAGACACTGTCCTTCCCAAGCACCTCCCTAATAATATTTTGCTGACAAGAAGCACATTCATGCCAGTATGGTGGTCTAGAAATGGCTTCTCCCATGGTCATTTTAGCCGAAAACAGTAGTTTTTTGCATTTTTTTTTTCCTTAACTCTTACCTTCTTTTCTACCCTGGAGCACACTTCCACAGATGTTTTGAATATTTTTTCACCTTATTAGTCCCTTCATAGAGACTATGTCTTGTGGTATGGTGCTATTCTGTTCCCACAGCACACAAGTGCTTAGTTCATCAGTAACTGAAATTTCTAACTTAAGATCAGTATATGCAAGATCTGGTGAAATTTAGTATCTTATGATACACAAGAGGTCAAATAAGATGATCTAGTAGTCCCTTCTGGCATCATATCTACAAAATATATATGTAATGTAATAGAAAAGTATATAATATTATTGACTTACAGCAAAATTATTATTGTATATATCTGGCCATAACGCTGTAGCAGATCAATATACTCCCTTAATGTGCAGATTATTTAGCTTTTAACATTGCTTTTCAAAAGGATTATTTTTGTGTTTATACTCTGAGTTTGCTGCTGAGCAAAGAACCCAGATCTGGGGTCAGAAATGTGTGGTACCAAATATGCAGACTTGACAAGAATAATGCATTTGTTTATGACATTGATGGTAGAAGATTTATTATGTTCTTGACTCTTCATTTCTTCTTTTTTATGCCCTTAGATTTTGTAAATGACATAGTAGGTATTTTCAAGGTCATCACCTAGCAACCTTAACTGTTAGTTTAAATAAAAGGCCTGATTCTTTACAGAATCCTGCAGAGTTTGGGGCTTAGCATTGAATTTTGCTGAGCCAAAGGAAAACAAGTGGGGCATCTTCATCTCTTTTCATTCAAACAACTTTGCACTGTGTGTCCAAAATGTTGCCAGACAGATACAGAAGGTTTCTGTGGCTGGAGTATGCACAGAACTGAGAGCAACTCTAATGCAATCAAAGAAAAAAACACTAGAGAAGGAAATTTTTCTTCAACATTTTTTACTACTGGAAGTATAGCAGTTTTACTAATGAGGTTCACCACAAATATTCACAGTTACAGGTAAAAAAAGCAGCAAAACCAGACTGAGATAGTTCTATTAAACTGCCAAGTAGCTCACTGAAAGCCAGCCCAGGAGGCTGGGAAGATGTGTAAACACAAATAAACAATGGATATGCTGCAAAATAATTATCAATAGTTTTCTGTATGTGCTTTCTAAGTCCAAATGTTTACCTGCAAAGCCACCAAGGGTTCATTTGGGTCTCAGAAGATGGTACTCCTCCCTCTCTTTACCCTTCCCTCCCATCTTGCTAACTGAGAGATGTATTATGTCCCAAAATACT
The DNA here is from genome assembly GCA_034509185.1 of Euphonia xanthogaster. NCBI lineage: Eukaryota > Metazoa > Chordata > Aves > Passeriformes > Fringillidae > Euphonia > Euphonia xanthogaster. Next base: position 34,748,688 of record JAYDZK010000056.1, on the reverse strand, counting down.
ACAGCTGTGACAAAACACCTTTTGCCCATTCTCCCTGTTTTCTAGGCATTAAAAGAGGCAATAAATTATCCACTTCAACTACTCACACCACGCAAGGTTAAACATTTTCACCCTTAAAAGAATAGGGTTCTATGTATTGTAGATACATAGAACCCTATTCTTATAAGTTTAATATGAGTTTATGTGCATTCCTTAATTTTAAATATGATTAATCTACTGAATCATGACTTAATGAATGCTGTTCTTTTCATATGAATAATGAATCCACTCAAGTACACTGGATTACTTAGAACAGAATCATGTCTGATTTCTAGCACTTTTTTGTGGATATTAAAAATACGTGCTCCTCATCCAAACAAAGCTTCTAGAGCCCAAGGCACTCTTACCTGTTAGAACCCTTGAGCCTCCTTTGACAAGAAATGAAAATTCAAAGAGAAATCAGTTTTTTAGTTTATAGTTGCTTTGGTACTTTGGGCCTTACAAGTCCATTTCATGCTTCAAGTGCCAGCTGATATTTCAAACAAAGCTTTTAGGTCAATACTGTATTTTAAATACAAGCTTTTTATCTTGAGAATTTTAACTGTTATTTGAAAGCCAATATATTTATATCCTTTTTTTGTTGTTGTTAAGATTAAAATTTTACTATGCTTTAAGGGTACATACCTTTAACTCTCCAATAGAAGACAGAAGTCCTGCCCCATAAGCACGCAGTTGTCCTTCTTGCTTGCAAAGGCCAAATTCAATCGTAAAGAAATAGCACTGTAAAATACACAGATATTCAGTACAAATAGTATAGTTGCAAACAGGCACTTCAGCAATAACAATCAGTACCATATTCACTTGCCTGTCCCACTTCTTTAGAATTACCTACTTCAAATATAATCTCAGATAACACATATTATTGCTGCTAAGTAATTTAAATGTCATGTTCAGCAGTAGGGAAGCTTTGCACAAATATTTGGGATTTTGTTCTTTGTCTGAGTACACAAGCAGCTCATAGGAATGGCCAGTTAGGAACAGACAAGCAAGATCATTTTTAGGTATCAAAGGAGCTGATAGTAACCTACAGAGGCTTTTGAAACCTTCAGAAATAAATGAGATGCCTCAAAACAGAGCCCTGCAAGGTTGTTAGTCTGACTGTCTAGGAGTATCTGAAGATCTCTAAGATGCAGTTCAGAGCACTCAGATTTAAGCTCAATCTGATATCACTGTTAAGTCTGAAACATACTTGAGTTGTCTTGAGTTAAAATTACATTACTTATATGTATGTGCTTAAGAGTTTTCTTGAGTTGAAGCCTTAGTTTTCACTAGATTTTATTCTGTCATGAATAAAGAACGAATATGGCATTTGGCTTCTTAAATTGCAGAAAGAAAATTATATTCAGTCAAATGAATTCACTTGAACAATAACAATTGTTTTTTAGGTCTACATTCCATCAGATAACGTATCTGACCTGTAAAACTGATGACAAGCTGCGAAAAGAGATCTGTTAAATCAACATAACAGTACTGTATCTAACTTTGCTGTACCCACCTAACAAAGTTAAATGTTAGGAAGATCATAAGAAGCACTGACAGCCTACTGTCCACTAAATGCTAAAGATCACAGTCACTTCTGCTCTTATGGTACTGAATTTTATTTTGTTTTTTTTACGACACATCACACGCTTTTTGATATTAGATCAAACAGTTGAGATTAAGATAGTTCTACACATGAAGATAAGATATTTCTAGACATGAAGGTTTTAGGAAGTTGAGCTCTAAGTTATACAAAAATATTGCACATGTATACACACATATCCCTATATATGTTTGTGCTTATTACATCATCTGACAATTTCAGGTTTTGCACAAAGGAGCATAATTCCACTGAACCTAGAAGATTTATATGTCTTTGCAGGATATATGAATTTAGGATAAGGAATTACCCAATATTTTGTACTAAATTTTAATTTTTTTAAGTAACTTCAGAATACATCCTAATACAATGTTGGGGTTTTTTCCATTCACTTCCTCCTTAACTCCCAACTCTTCCAGACTGGGTTTCATATTAAATATAGAAGACCACAAATTAACAGCTCCTTTAAGTTCAACCAATCTTTAGAAATTTAGAAATTATTAATTGCTTAGCCTCACAAAAATTTCTGTACAGCTAGTGATTCATACAGCATAGCACTATGCAGAAGGGTATAATAAAAAAAAGAAAAAAAGCCTGATGAGTACCATGTCTGATCCAAACCTGCTCAGTCAGCTGAGAAGAAGGAACCAGTGGCAGAGACTTCAAACATCTCAAGTCTGATTCCATCAGTAGTCAAATGCAGAGATATCCATAAAGGAAGGTGAAAGCACAACATCATCAAATAAAACAAAACAAAGAAACAAACCCGAAAAAATCAAATTTCCACCTCTGGCTTTGCTATTGACTTAGGTAAATCAAGCTGGCAGAAAATTTTTTAGTACATCAGCTGATGTCACCACTTAGGAGGTAGGCAAGACAACTGGTTTCCAAAAATATTGTCTCAGGGACAAACAGCCAATAACACAAAATGACACAGGCATCACAGGAGTAGTGAGCAAAGCTGAGAGACCTATCACAAAGTAAAAATTTCACTTCTCTCCCTAAATATTTTGCCAGAAGAGCTATCAGTAGGCCACAGTCCTGCTTGTATACATACTGCCATAGCTAGAAGCTAACTACTCAGCCTTACACTTAAATCCTACTAACATCTTTGAATTTGTCCCATCTTCCTCAGGGTTCCATAAAGGAATCTATCAGGTAGTAGCTCTTATGCTGCTAACATTAACATTCTGACAGACATACAGCAGGATTAGACTCCTGATAAAACACAGTGATCAGGCTCATTTTCATTTTTAAAACCAACAGCAGCTAAAAGGATCTGATGTTTGTATGTTTTAGATCTGTAAGAGCTGCACTTAGTCCCCACATGTGGGGCACCTCTACTGTTGACCTTTCTTAGGCGGAAGAAGACCAAACCAATGTCATGCTGCTCCCAGGAGAAAGTCAAATGCCCGCTTAGCAATCCACAGGGCCAGCAGAAGGCAGGAGGAGAAACATTCTCCAATCCTCTGAGGATGTGCACTCTGTGGCCTGGAAAGCGCAGAAGGCAGAGGAGCTAACACAGGAACTGGAGAGAGCAATCCCTGCTGTCCAGAGTGAGCAGTATCCATGAGACAGGTAAGACTTGATTCCACTTCCTCCTTGATGGATAGACAGTACTTAAAGAGGGAGCTTCTTTTGCCTTGGTACAAAAATTATTGTAATTGTTACTGTAATAAAAGGGAGTAATATTTATGAGATAAGGCTTGCTGGTGAGAGCCATTCTTTACTATTTATAAGACTTGTACTCTCAGTATAAGTAAAATAAAACACATAAATGGCAATGTGTCTGCCTACTACTAACTTGTGATATCAAACTGCAGAATTAAGAAAAGCCTTTCAAATTAAAAGCTGATTTATAAATTTGCCACATGCAACAACTACAATTTTGTATTTAAGAGTGCCCTGCTTAGCCAAGAAAATGCAAAGCTCACCCAATGCTGCCATCTTCAGATTGGTAGTCAGCAATACACGATTTCCCCCCACATGTCTGCTCACACCTGCAAAGGTGGCTCAGAGCTCTAGAGTTTGCAGGCTTTGGTAAGTTGTGTTCTCAAGCCTACAGACATCCGGGCATACTGATAAGGAGTTTAAATATTAACTATAAAGTGACACTTTTTATAGACCAGACACTTAGATACCCCAGTAAATGTGTCTCTTTGTATGGTAAACTACAGTTGTGATACTCTGTATTATGCACGGGATAAGCACACTGGAGTGGGAATGACTGAACAAAGCAGTGGCTGTTGAGATAAATAATCTTTTGATGCCTCACCTAAAGACAAATTTGATTATTACACTGCTGTTACATATAGGCTGGTGAATGCAGGCACAAACAGGGTCATTCATCCAGGCTCTCCTGGTCTGATTTGAAATCTTGGACTTGTCTCTGGCATACTCCCTAGACTGTGGTCTCAGATATTTGGTTCCTCTACAAACTACAGCAACATCTGTACTTTACTTTCATGTCCACCTCACCTTTGGGGTGAAGTGTGTATTTGCTATAATTAAAGACAGGCTCTTGAAGTAGGAAAGGTGGCTTTCCATGTTGTACAAATTCTGAAGTTCTCAAAGAGCCTTAAAGTAAAACACCGCTCTGTTAGTCAAATCAGCAAAATGAGATGAAGAATCAAAATGCCAAATGAGGGATTAGAAATAATTTTTGTACCAAGTGGCATCAATCAAGTCTGTGCCAGGAGCACAAGACTGTCCAGTATCATTTAATTCTATTTCTCTTATTTATTCAAAAATATATGAAAGATACTTTACAGTCATGCTCATGAAACGTTATCTAATGAGCTCAAAATTATTCAACAGATGCATGGAAGAAAATCCAATTAAGGGCTATAAAATACTAATATAGCAGATTTCTTCCCTCAGAGCCCTTGAATCAAAAGTCATTGGCAAGTAAAGCAGTACATCAGGAAAATACCACCGTATGGCTTTCGACGTATGCTGTCCTGCAGACGTCTGCAATTGCCTGGGTCAGAGACAAGATACTGGGATAGCTCGTCTGGCCAAGTGTATATGTGATTTTAGGAGTCAGATCAGTTGTCCTGCTATTGATAGGGAAGATACAGAGAACATCAAGCCCTGAACTCCAAACCTGGTCTCCAGGGTAAACATAGTGTCTCTTCTTTGTATTCAGATACTGCCCTGCATTATAAACTGGACTACCATAAGAAAAAGAAAAAATCAGTGACAGCTATGACAGCTAACAGAAAAAATCGTTATTCGAGGGTGCTTAGATATTTTCAAAGGCAGGAAAAAAGGTCTGATAGGCTCAATTCTCCTCACCTGTCTGGTTTCTAAGCCTTTGAAAATCCCTTCTCACACATCATTTTGCATTTGAGAATCTCCCTCCTGGGATCTGTGCAAAGAACTTGTGCATAGTGTTGAGTCCTAGTGTCACAGAGCCAGTAGTAGAAAATCTGACTTGTTCATAAAAAGGCCTTTCAAGCCATTCCACTTTGCTTAATTCTCTTACGGTATAGCTGGAGACCGATGCTTGCGTCACTTGGCAATTTTCAGCACAAAGTATAGCATGAGATTTTATCTGTTTTCTGAAAGGACCTTATGAAAATGTTGTCAGGATGAGTCCTGAGAACACCAAGCATGTCAAGAGCTAATTCACTTGTGCTCCCCTTGTGGCACTTCTGCCACAAGTGGGGAAGAATGAGAGATTGTGTAATTGCACAACTGCCATCCTGATACATGGGCAGAAGATTCACCACTACATGAACTGCCAACGTCATGGGCCTACAGCCCCAGGCTGATGTGTAATTGCACAAACAATCACTTTATGTGAATATAAAATTAGTTGCCCTGAAGACAATACTACTATTAATATATGTAAGTACTTGAAAGACCAGCACCAAATAAATACCCTTAAGAAAATATATTACCTTGTTTCTACAGGATTTCAGATTTCAAAGGATATTTGAATGGACCACTCAATTCAAATGCATGTGATATGTTCACAATATGCAGAGATTAATTCCTTTTTCTTTAGGAGTCCTTTGGTTTTTTTGCTCTAAAAATATTCACCTAGAGATTAAATCTCTCATATAGCTGTAATTATCTCACAAATAAATAATTATATACCACTGAAAGACTTTTAAAAATCCTATTGTTGGAAATTAATCCTAAGAATTAATGAAATAAAAGTGTTTTCATTCCCCCTGTAAAAGGTGCTCAAATGGCAAGCAACTCTCAACTCAGAAATATATGTGACTCTCATTTGTGCTTTCTTTCTTGATTCAGAGCTGGTGCAAATAAATTTTTGAATAGTTGCTTATTTTTCAATCTCAAAAACATCAACAGTCACAAAAAAAGAAAAACCAAAACACAGCTGGCGTTTCACATTTGACTGAATTATTCAAAATTCAGTGTGTTGAGTAGTATCAGGAATGCTCTAATACAAGAAACAGATAGATGTAACAAAGGTAACCCAGGCAACTAGCCAATACAGCCCAGTGCTGGAGCCCAGACCTCAAGCAATACCAGCTATTTGACAGCTATTCATGCGGGAACATTATTGAGCAGAAACGCAGGGAGATTTTTGAACAACAAATAAATCTCATGATGAGCTTGTGAATAGATCAAAAGCAGAGGAGTAAAATTCGATAGCCAAGTCTCATTATAGGTGATTCACTTACCTCCAACAAAGGCAGTGACCCTATTCACAACCAACAGCATTTCTAAATAAAAAAACAAAGTTTAATTCTTCAGATTTACCTTCTTGAAGAATTTTTTTTTAGTCTGCCACTTTGAAAAGCATTTAGGCTCGGTGAAATGAGGTTTCCTTCAGGGATTGCAAAGTGAATATATTTAACAATAGCCTCCTTTTTCCCCTCATCTCGCTTCTTCGCATTCAGACCTTTCACTAAGGGTGAATGCTTGGAACAATGTCTTTCTAAACAATAGTGTGAGCAGAAGTGGTGCTGCTCATTAGAGCACTCTGGGATAGACACACACCAGCCTTCACATTTCTGTTGACAGTCACAGCACACAGTACCACTACATGCAAATTCCTCTAATGCAAGGCTTGACATACTCAGAGAAAGCATGGCCTACAGTGAGCTCAGGGAGGCTTAACCCCTCATGAATATTTTCAAACTATGCTCATTTTCTCAGGAGTTTCTGCAGAAAAACTCATAATGGCAACCAAAATAAAATTATCATAATGCATTTGTTAGGGAGCAGAAAATGTACCTACCTCCAGCAGCACAAGTAAAGAGGTAACACTATACCTCCAACACTGGGGAGCCCAGCCAAGACAAGACAATGTGTATGGCAGCTGCCAACCTTGCAGGTGCAATATGACTTCCAGAATAAGACCTGGAGAACACTCCTACTAACAATTTTGTGTCTCTTGAGAGAATATTTCTGCTGTTCATTCTCACATGAAGGAGGCCCTCTTGCTGCTCTAAAGAGCAAGCAGAGAAAGAGGAGAATAAAGCACTTCTAGGATTTTTCTGCTGTTGCAAAAGTTAGTTCCCACACAGCTGAAGTCACATAATATCCCACTCCATGTTTGAATTACTTCAGAATTATCTGAACTTAGGTTTGCTCTGTGCAAAGATGATGTCTGTCCAGCCCACTCATTTTATCTCAGTCAAAAACCCTGGAGCTGTTTGTGGGTGAAGAATCAGGAACTTACGCAGAAAATCTGGTGTTTCCTGGCAAGGCAGCAATTCCCTTTCACCAAAGTTAGTGGTCACAGAGGTGGTGCAAAAAATCAATGCCCCAAAAAGCATGCTTGCTCAACACTGCCAGAAAAAGAACTCCTAGATTTTTCAGCATAATTAACTAACAGTGCAGAAGCTTAATATGCAGCTAAGAAGATGAGATCACTGAAACTAGAAACTGCTACTTAGATAATTGTTAAACATAAGTCATTGAAGTCCTAATGTTTTGCCCTTCCTATTTCCCCTTCCCTGTCATTTGACTCTCATCTAGAACAACTTCTAAAACCTGCGGGTTTAAGGTTTATTAATTTCATGTGGAGTTATTAAGAAAAAATGATGTGCAATAATGAGCCATTTCCTTTCCACTTTATTTTACAACATATAACAGGAATTCACATTCAGTGCTCCCTATTTTAGCTGAAGAGAGTATTTGCTCATTTCTTTTTCATGCTGTTGATTCAAATTTCAGTCATCCAGAGATTTCACACAGGTAACATAACTGGGACAGTGAGGTTTTTTGACATGTTAGGAGGGACTACACAAGATGGGGTCCTCTGAAAGTGATTTTTTTTAAAAAAAGAAAAAGCTGAGCATATCACGGCTGTTCAACCACACTCTTCAGTCTATTCTGCCTCATATGACACATTGGTTCATTAAGATCCTTCAAAATTCACAGGCTGCAAGAAGGGACTGTCTTTACAGCTTTTCCATTCCTATTTTACCCCTCTTTGTCCTGCTGCTCTTACAGATTGGCACTAACACAATCTATCAAAGCAAGAATAGTCCTGATTTGCTAGGGTACAGGGGCCAGGGCTAGCACTCCACAGTGCTCTCCTCAGCCTTGTGGCGTATGCTACAGCTTGGAGAGTATGATTCCTCCAGCAAAGAGCCAGGGTCTTGAACAATGACAGGAGGCATCATAAAAGTTTGAGAGAAAATTTGAAACAAATACACCTAAAAAGAGATCATTTGTCTGTCCTTTGCCTGACAGCATACTCATTTTAAGGGTCAATGACTGTAGGACTTTGTTATCCCAAATTGTGAACTGCCTTGCTTAGAAGAATATCCAGAGAATAGACAACCACCCCAGACATTTTTCTTCCCTCAGCATCCAGAGCCAGAATCTCTACAGAAGCCTAGCTCAGTTCTCAGGACATATTTACCACAGTTATCTGTAGCCCTCAGCCCCCGTCCAGCATTTTTTGTCCATCTCTAAAAAGGCCATCTTCCACTCCACAGCAAGCATGCTAAGCAGGCGACTCAGAAGAGAAAGCATAAACTTGCAGCACTCTGTTGTGTTGCACTAAATAGTTATTTAGTTGTTAGCACTGGGTGTTGGAAAAAATGCTATTGGGTCACATATTCCCC
>JAYDZK010000056.1:34721825-34731868 GCA_034509185.1 Euphonia xanthogaster | reverse complement strand
CACTGTCCTTGAGAGGAACAGAAAAATAAAGTAGAAAAACAGCACCTGCAAATTGCTTATAGTCAACGGTTATCACACCTTTTCTGCTCCCTAAAATTTCTCACAAGCCGCTGTGAGAAATGCTTGCTGTTTCTCTCTCCCTGTCCCATGGCATCCATACTCCTCAGCAAACATAATGGAGAATTGTTGTGAATTATGTGCCAGATCTTCAGTGTGGGAAAAGGACTAGAATGATGTCAACAAGACCAGAAAATTCTGAGGGAAGATAGGCAGGTAAAGTCACAAGAATTACCACAACCCAGAGAGGTGGTTCTGAATGCTGTTTTTAAGCCAGTATATCATTTTAAAACACTTGTTTTTGTGATACATACACTGATAAATTAAGGTTAGCTTTAGAAATGAACTGTTGGCCTCAGTCACCATCCAGGCAAGGTAGAACTTTTAGATTCATAACAAGCCTGAAATACATTTACAAGATCTCATCACATAAAATTCCTTCAAATTTAAAAGCAATTTTTGTGGTTCTCCCTGTAAAGGAGAACAACCAGAACTAAAGAAATGTCTTGGTTTCTACTGTCCCATGCTGTTAAAATACAAGATCAAATATTATCAAGAAAGATGAAAAGGTAGAAGTTTTACAGTTCTAAAGAACTGAATGTCTAAATGTAACTTCCAGTGAGAAATGACTGGGAAAAAACTTAGTGCACCTAATTAGGCCCTAATGACCAAATTCTTAGGCGGAAAGATTTATTGATGAACTGCGTGAAAAAGACACTCTGCTAACCCCTTTTCTAAACTGCCACCCACTGAATTTCACCTACACAAGCACATCCTATACATACTGCATCTTGAAGGGGTAACTTGAGCTGTGTTGAAACAACTTAGCAGGAATCAGGAGTGATTTCTGCCATTAGCAAGATAGGCAGGCTCCTGCTTGGCAACTTGCACCTTTACAAAGACAGCTCCCAAGTCCACAAATTACAAGTTAACATTGAAATGTAAATCTAGATGCATTTTTTGGTATAATTTTCCTGACAAAACCTTATGTTATGTGCTGTTAAATGTTGTAAATGATATACTACATAAATTAGTTGAAACACCTCACGTCAAGTCCTCTCTACAGTTTATGGTTTGATCGGTAAGCAGAAAAGACAGCTTTTTTTATTTCTGTACTATGTGAAAACAGAAAGACTAGACATGCTGAAAAATCAGCTCACAAGCAGTTTTAGAAAATCAATCAGAACAGGTCAAGATATGAGTAACAATGATGATAATAATTAGAACCAAGACATGTATGGCCAATATTGTATTTCCTCAACCAGGAACTGCATTATACCACACCCCACGAAAAGAAGTGGCTGGTGCAAATATTTTGATTTGTTTCAGTAACATAATCTCTGTCACCTTTTTTTGTGTGTGTCTTTCCTCTTTCTTACTCTCCTAAAAGATTGTAAATGAAAATGGAATCTCTCAACAAACCACTACAAAGACAGTCTTTTGGCTCTTTCAGTATTCCACTCTCATGACAAAGCAGAAGCAATTCCTTTCTTCTTTCCCACATCTGACTACAAGACCCCAGGAGGATGAAGGGAACTTGCATACTGCCTTTTCAGCTCTCTTCCCCTGCAGCCATTCTTCTCCCTCCAGCTGGCCAGCACCAGGGCCCCTGGTGCAATGCTCTCCCATTTAATTCCTGCCCTCGATGGGCTGCACAGACATGACTAATTGCAATTTACAAAACACTTCTAGTCTGCCCAGGCACCAGGCTCCAGCTTGCTCTACATCCAGTGTGTCAGCCCTGCAGGGACAAAAACATCAGACATTTCCTTTGCAGCTCATGGCAGGGCACAAAGAGTAGATCTATCAAAGCTGATACACGGTGTCTTTTTGAGAGCAGAATGGCGCAAAAGATTATGAAATCAACTGTAATAATTCTTCTCTTTCTGGTCTGAATTCCTAAGAGGTGTTTTCCTCTCTTCCTAATGCCATTGTCCTCCCTGTAATGGCTCAGCACTTAATGTCACTATCTTTTGAAACAGGTCAGGCTAATGGCAAGCTTGCTTTGGGCATATTGATTCAAGCTCATTAATATGCATACTCTCTCTCCATTCATTTCTCTATTTACTTTGAAGTCGCCTCGCTGGAACCTGCAATGCTTTTCTGTGTTAAGACTCTTGGCTGGCATTTCTCAGCTTGCTGTGTCTGGTTTTTTATCTAGGATGGAAATGGGACTGAATGCTGCAAAAGTTAGTCAATGGCACCTCAGGTGACATTTGGTGCCCAGCTGAATTAATTTCTTGGCCTCCTCACCCTCACCACTGAGAGGTATTCTTTCTACTTGCTCTCAAGTTGGCTGTTTACATTGCACATTTTAGGGCAAGTAACATCTCCGTGTTTGTCAAGCATCTGCCCCAGGGGAGCACAGCCCCTCATTGTGCTCCTACAAAAAATAACACCACCAGACACTTTCTAAATGTTTCTTCTACCCGAAAGAGCTATTTCCAGCATGGGGGGAGAAATCAGCTTTGACTCAGGTATCAGATTCTCAGTGTGATAAGGGAAAGTGATTCAGCTGTCTTCTTTTATTTTTTGCTTTATGATTCAGGAGCAGCTCATTGTTCAGATGACACAGTCAGTCATAACTGGGAACTTCTGTGAGGGGGAGGAGTACAAGCATTTATATAATTTTCAGAGGTCACTTTATATTAATATCTCTACCCAAACAGCCCAGTACCAACATTTTCCTCTGCAACAGGCCCATGTCATCCAAGGTTATTTTGGGCTGAAATATTTGGCCGTACCATTTTCTCAAAGTACTTTCAGGGACAGCCAGTTAGGTAGTTTCTCCTGAGACTGCACATTATGGCAAGGTGGGTCAGTTTCCTACTAAGTCCCTTCCAAGTTCATGTGGAAATTTGCACTCAACTTTCATGATTCCTCCATACAAACAACGGTTCCTTCTCCACAGACATCCACTAGAAAAACAAGGAACACACACGGGATTGTATGAGAGGAGTTGGCCATGATCAAGACATGGAACCTGTCTAACTAAGGACTGAAAACAGTTTGTTTAAAATTAGTGGCTTCTTCTGGAAGAAGCAAGAAGATTCAAATCAAACAGGATTCAAATCAAACAAAGGGATACAAACACCTTTTTTAGCAGATAGGACTCTAAGCCTCTGCTAAGACTGCGCATCAAAACTTCTGCAGTTTAATTGAACCTAATTTGACTCCGCATCCAACAATTCTTTCCAAGCCTTTATATCCCCATTGTACTTGTGTAAAAGAGCAGCAGTATGCTGCAAGACTTTAAAGTAACCAATTCCCCTGCTCAATCTCACAGAATTTTTCAGAAGACAAAATGTTTAAATGTGGAGCATTATAAATATGGAGTTTTTTAATCCAATATAATTCTTTAAATTATTTGCTGCCTTATTTTAACAGGAACCACCAAAGGAAATATACAGTAAGTCAAAACAACTGAGCAAAGCAAGTGGTAAAGACCAGTGGTCACAAATCTATGTCACAATGCAAAGAGTTGCATCCCAGTTACTGGAATGTGGCAATAGAGCAGGGCTGACAGGTGCTCAGGGGCAGAGAGTCATGACAGCTTGACAGGGTTCCTCTCACAAAGGTCATGAAGGCTCCAGTCTCAGCAGCATCTAACAGCTTTAACACACAGACAACTCACACTGTCTGCTGGCTTATGACTCACTTGATGCAAGAGAGAATCCATCTCCCAGCTGCTGGCTGAGGCACTTGGTCTTAATCTAGATCTACTGCTGCACAGCCTTGGCTCAGTAACTGCATATTCTCCAAGGGGAGCAGCAGGCAAGGATGCAATGTCATCTTAAAATCCATCAGACACTGGAATACAATTAAGAGCTGCAAAACTGAACAGTGAGTACAGAAATATCAATGCTAAGAGCCAAAGTGGCCACCTGTGGAGGAGCTAACACTCTAGAGATCAGAGCACACATCAAAATGCTTTATGTTTCGTTTTTTTTTTCCAAGTTTACATTTCTTACTCATTTCCAGCACCTTAAAGAAGACAAAATTCATCTCAGCTAGCCCTGAAAATTGGTGATTATGGAAAATAAAAATTGAAATGGATTACTTAGTGTGATCGGCTTTGGTCTTCTTAAAAACAATGGAAAAACACCTGAAGCTCTGATTGTCAAACTATAGTCATCTGAACCTGAAAATGTAGTCAGCTCTTATATGACAATGCACATCAGTTCATCAGCTAAAAAGGAGGAGAGATGAGAGAGCATGCCACAAAAAGATTTTGACTCACAGTGGCTAATTTCTGAACATCTTCATCAGATGCTCCCAGTGAAGCAAGTCCTATCTCTTGTGAAAACTGTGCAAATTTGGGATCAGCAAGTAGAGGCACATGTCCCAAGAGTTCATGGCATGTATCCCTGAGGGAATGGAAATGAAAAGAGAGTCATTACAGAAATTAATACCATAATAATTCCATAATTAATTTAACATAAGGCATTTTACAGGGGTCTGACCCCTTACAAAGAAACACAGTTTTTAGAGTGTAGCTCTTCCCTGTGTATACAGTTTCTATGTGTAGGTAGAAACACACACATTTGCTTCTGTTAAATAGACTATATATCGTTTAACCCCAGCTGTCCCGTGATTTGCTCATCATTTCCAGATTGAGTGGAAGAGCCCGATCACTACAATCTTTCAGACTTGCTGACATGAAGACTGAACTGCCCAGAAGAAAGCCGGCTGTCCAACAAGTACAGTTTTCAGCTTTTCTGTCCGTATAAATCAAAATCCAACACATTCCCTCTTCCTGTTGTCCATTCTTCTTTCTGTAATTGGGTAGCACTCCACATCAAGCATTTTGCCACTTGTCACCAGAAATATGGGGCAATATTTTCAGAGGCTTCTGTGTGCCTAATTTCTCATTTAGTCATGAAATCCTACTGCAATTACTGGGTACTTTTGTTATGCAGTCTTCTTTTCAGCAAGCAGATTTCAGAAAAAGCAGAGAATCCAAGTCATTTCAAAAAGAACAGCTGTTCACATCTGTAAGTGCATTGTTAGTCATGACAAAGTGCAGACATAAGTGTACAAAAAACTGCTAACAGAAGTGCACATGCATCATCTACAAAAGCTTTCAAACAATTCTGAAAGTTTTGCTGCATTTGTTCACAGGAAATAATGGACTTGGTAGTAAAGTTCACTTTAAAAATCCAATCTGACATTTCCTTTGCTTTTGTCTCTCAAGACATACCTCTTTTTTTGTTTCTTTTTTGTTTTTTTTTTTATCCTAAGCTGTAAACAAATGTTTTAAAGGCAGGGAGAAAACATCAAGTTTTCTGCCTTCTTCCCAAAATCATCCAATTTGTCTTTTATAAACTATTTTTGTTTGAAAAGTCACAGAATATGACATTTCAGATAAATCATGAACAGAAAAACAACCCTCTATATAATTTCAAGTCTTCTTGCTCAGTATCCTCACCAAGAAGTCTGAACCAATAATGTGTAGGTGGATAGTAGTAAATAGAAGTTGGTGGTTTGCATCACTTGACTGGATAATCATCAAAGCTAAAGGCCCTTCTTTAATTAATTCCATTCCAATCACAACAATTTTTTTCTATATTCTCCTGCAAGATTTAGCTCACTAACAATGCAAAGGACAGCTGGGAAATGTAGTTTGCAGTCTGACAGACACACCACTTCCCAGCACCAAGCAATTCACCAGAGGAACCTGATTTCTCCAACCATCAACTTCCAACATAAAACGGGTCACACAGCCCGTTCTCTGGAAGCCCAGCGCACCAATTCTTACTTCCACCAAGCAAACTGACACTAATTGCTGAGCATCTTTGCTACACTCCACCAGTTCAGCTATATTTAGCTTTGTACCGGTAGTTCAAGCAGAAGCAAACAGTGAAGCTGGCTCCAAGTTCCTGGCTCCAGGTAAGCACACTCATCTGCAGGCAGGCTTCCACAGCAGTATCACTATTACTGACACCTGAGCCAGTGCCTACATCTCTATTTTCCTGTGCTGAAGCCACAAGCTCCAGAAACAAATAAGCAAATATGACTTATTCCCAGTTCTGCACTGGGACACATGGCCTTTGCTATGTCCACTCTTGCAGACAAAATGAGAACAGACAAAGCCTAATCCCATTAACTTGTCTCTCTTGGCACGGGGAAAAGAATGAGGAGGCAGAAGATATTCCTCTCATGCCTTTAGCTTGTAGATTCTTCCATTAAAGCTATGCAAAGTAGTACTTTGAATGCACAGTTACAAAGAGGGGAGCTTAAAGCAAAAAGAATATGAACAAAAAAAAAAAACAAAACCACAAAATCTTTCAGGCAGAAACATGAACCAGTATTTGGGATTGTCATTGGAGTCTTTTAGACTTCCCTGCCAGTCTGGCCCTTTATAGATAGTCTAAACAATATAATTCTTTGCTTAACTACCAAGGCTTGATTCTTTTATTTTGTCTTATTCTGAAAATAATTAAGTTCCTTTAATTTATTCACACACATTGCTCAGAGAAAATAAGATTTTTGTAATACACTTTTCACAGCAAAAGATTTTTCTTGGAGTAAATTAGTTAGTAAAGCAGAAGAAATCTACATAGCTCTGTGAATGTAGTAGAAACATAATTAAAATCAGGAAGAAATATGCTTTAAAATGCATACAGTAGTGATACAGATCAAACCAAATGAACTCTGTAATTTGTATCTAGCTCTGTAGCCCGGGTGTTAAATCTGACAGAAAGCCCACTGAAGTCAAAGGGAGCCTTTTTACCTGGTTTATATGATTGAAATGCAACATTCACCATCCAGGACCTGCAACAAACCTCATTATGGACCCATATATCAACCAGGAGATCTCAGGGCATTTCAGCTACTGCAGAAGACAAAGAGCTGTCCCCACACAAGTCAATTTAGTTTTGCCACTGATTTAAAAAAGCACCAGGCTTTCACTCTACTCTTCTGGTAACACTTACTGTGTGTTCTATGTTTTGTAAAGAAATGTAAAAACATTTTTAAAGGGATTGTCAAAATTTTTCTATGGAGTTCCTGGTAGACAGTACACATTACTTAACTAATATGAACCAGTAGATATTTAAGAAAAGGGTGTAACATCATTAGAAAAGGACAACTTAAATCCTCTGTTAGTCATATTTAGAGGTGTTAAGACTATAACCTGTATTTTTAAGTTAAGCCCAAATAAGGAATAAAAACCTTCATTCTAACTCAACTGTTATTATTACTCAGTGACTTTCCAGACAGCATGACCAGAAAGGTTACCAAAAAAGCAGCTGCCATTACTACTAAGGACCTGCTATGATCCACTGCATAATTCTGAATGTAAGCAGCATCCTGAAAACTGCAGGGCTCTCAAATACAAAAATCAATGAACCAGAGAACAACAGGAAAAGCGCAGACACAATTGCTTCCTGGAAGAGGTTATTGCCTTCATCCTGCTGGAGTTATGTACCTAAATCTCTTATCAGCAGATGAAAATGTTCTAGTTTGTACTAAGTTAATAAACGTGATCATTCTTTTGCTGAACACTTGTACATGCTGCAGCCTGAAACACTGGCTTCCCACAGGAGAGGAAATCATTGATGCAAAGCCTGGTACTTCCCTTGCATCATTTATTTTTTGAAATATCTACAGATATTTTTAAATAGACCTGAAGAGGTTCAGCCCTTCCATCCAAGTCCTCCTTTCAAGATTTTCCATTCTATCAATTTTCCTACAAATTTAAGAGATATAAGTTCTAATTACAGAGGTTATAGAAGTGACTGTTTTCCTTCAGGGATCACCACCTCCTTTCCAAAAGAAACAGACACACAAAGCTAGCCTCAGAGCATTTCAGCAAGTACTTCATCACGTTCAGATGCTGAGGAAAAAGGTAGAGAAGTGTCTAACAGCACCACCTGGTGACTCCTGCCAGAATAAAGCTGACACATTTTTAGATACAGCTTAGTATGCAGTGCCATTAAACCTTTTATATTCAAAAATATTACTCCATGGTTTTGGCAATTAATTCATGAAATCAAACTTAGGCATGAGTCCAAATGTTTACAGAACTGGAGCTGAAAATATATGTATGAATCCTTTGTGTAAATTTGGAAAAAATCAAACATACTCAAGTAGTCCAAGCAGATTAAACTGCAGCTACAATTTCATGCTAACTGCCTGATGACTGATTCACTGCAAAAAATGTCATTCCTGTGGTTACAGGATCAGCAGATACCTTTGGTAAAACTACCTCCATATTATCTAAATGACAGGTACTGTTCTGCTATTGCTGCACAGAATGCAACATATCTAACACGAGACAAGAACTACAGTCTCTTTGATCTTCTTTTCCCCCTCTTTTAATCAAAAGACCATACGCCAAGATGTTTCATAGTAACTTGCAATGTTCTGTTTTGGAAAAGCTGCAATGCTGTCCCATAAAAGCCATAATTAAAGTGTCTCTTATTTCTTTAATAATTTCCCTGCAACATATCTAATATTCTCTCTTGGTAAGAGAATAGTGCTCCATGTCTTGCTTGTGTTGTGTTATAGGAGAGAAATGAAGTTCAGTGGTGCAACCTGGTCCAAAGAAATAAAAATGGGAACACAGAAGATCAAATTAAAATTCTGAAAGCAGGGTTTTTTCAAAATATTCAGGGTTTTTTTTTTGCACTACTTCTTCCTAGCTGTCCAGCAGAAAATAAAATTGTAGATGCTTTTTCAAAATTTTTAGGTGAAAACTCCATTTTCCACTGAAATATAATTTAAATAGTATTTCTGACCCACTATATAAATAACCCAGTTATTTAAGACCCTTGTAAAAAGTCAACAAAAAAAGTCTTTGAATTAAATTCTGTCTTGACAATGTGAAGGATTTTGTCATCAACAGTACAAGAAAAATTTCACATTTTGTAGAAAGCTTCCTGTTTTCAATCTTGCCAGATTCAATTGGTTCTTTTAAGAAAGTGGTGAGCCTATTTTTTCGGTGCTAAAGCAGAGGCAGCACTTACGGTTCCGGCGTGTAGAGGGGATCTGAGCCATGCCGTATGTACTGGGTGCAGTGAAAGACTCTGTAGGCTAAGCCAGCTAAAAAGTCACGGGGAGACAGGTATCCAGCAACTGGTCTCACTGTGAAGCCAGACCTTTCTGAAGTGAGAGAGATGATAAAAGGCCACATTACATAGATCACTGTATCGCTTTCTGACAGCAGATCTGTTGTTAGTTATTCTTCCAGAAGCATGGCACAAAGAATCTTAACGATCAACACACATAATTTTCAACTGTTACATGCAAGAAGTATTTTGCATTACTAGCATATGTATAATGAAAAAGGCTTGAGGTATTTCAAAGCTGGTCTGAATATCTTTGTCTAGAAAAAAATGCTGAGGTACCGTAAGTGATGTTCTTAAAATTTTAAGAACAAAAATTATTGTCTGGTACCAAATGGGAGAGAAGTTTCCATCTCAGAAAATATGCAAAATATGTTTAAAAACTAACAGAACAGAATAGGATTAAAACAAATTTGTCCTTATTTTTTACAGATCAAATATTGTGTCAATAAAATACTGATTTTTATAGTTAAGATCCTCATTGAAATATTTAACAGTGTCCTTTTTTCAGATTAGCCCCAGAGTGAAACAGTTTCAGATTCAGTGACTTCAAAAAGTATGTTTCTCTCACAAATTAATTCTTTATTGTTTCAAAGTTTTTACAGGACAATAATTCAAGTTTTATTGCAAGTACTACTACCTGCTCTATGTAGTCTGAAAACATATTTCTGAAACAAGTGTGAGATTTTGAATTTCTAGCTAGGGAGAAAAAATCTGTACAATTTGGCATCATTCCTTAGCAACTGTAACACAATATATGAGAGACCCAGAAGGACAATCAAATTCAAAGAATGATGAGTCAGCTATTAGCAAATGCAGGTTTTCACAGACAAGAATTATGGATGAAGCACAGGCTGAGGAAAGTAAGCTTGTCATTATAAATTCTTTATTTCCTTTAGCTTGTCCATATATATATAT
>JAYDZK010000056.1:34706053-34721725 GCA_034509185.1 Euphonia xanthogaster | reverse complement strand
ATGGATAAAATGCTTTGCTAATTATTCTCTCACCAGCACATAAGTTGGTTTTTTTTTCAAACCTTTATAATCAAACCTTTATAATATTTTAGTTCCTGAGTAAAAAGTATAAGAAACAAATACATGTATCTGAAGGGACCTTTGAGGAGAAATTAAACTCTTAAATTAACTCTTCAGTGCCTTTTGCTCTAGAACTAAAAACATCTCCATGTCTACCACATTGTCCATATGGGATACATTTCCATTACAAATTTAAAATAAGAATTTATTTTTGAACTTAAATATGTAATACACCGATCCTTAAAAAATTAAAGAGAAACACTATGTCACCTACAGTGCCCAACACATCTTTTTCAACATACAAATAAAAGGACTACCTTCAGGAGGTCTTGAGCACTCAGGAAAGCTTCATATTCATCAGGCTACACAACAGTGTGCCAAACCTGCCCTCCTCTTTAAATTCAGTTATCTTGGCATTTGAGCCCCTCTTTTTTCTGCCTGGATATTTGGGGAATGCCCAGTGCGATTATCAGAAGTCCCCATCTGTCACTAACTCAGGTTTTCCTTTCCACCAAACCGAAGGGTTTTCTCCCTGTACAGGATAACATCACGCTTTTCATGTTCAGCTGAGTCGTTTCTCTCCATTCATACTTGCAAATATCTACATAAAACTGTCTTGACTCCAAAAACTCTCTGCCACAGAGAACACCAAAACCAGAATGATACTTCAGGCAAAACTAAAGGCCACTGACCATGCTCTAAGTCTTTTCACTCATGTGCTTTGTACTCCATACTAACAAAAAACCGTATTCATGAAACCATATCTATTGATAAACCAAATATGAATCTTACCTTTAAGAAAAACAGAAACATCTTCCAACTGAGGCACATTATCTTCTCTGTATCCACAGTACTTGCTCAGCAGAGGAAAGTTTTTTAAATATTCACAACAAGCATGGGTGGGATAGAGTTTACTGAGTTCCCTAAATACCACGCCCCAAGTTTTAACTTCTTCAGCTGTGTACTCCACTCTTGGAATGGGTTGACCACTATTGGAAAAAAAAAGTACAAAATACATTCAAATACAAGCAGACTGTAGACAGATTGTAAATAGTGACATTTCCACAAAAAGTAATTTTAAATAAAGGCAAATGAGACTATTAAAACTATTTGAACTATTTTTAACTGACAGCTTGATGCTTCTTCCTTAGAATTATTTCTTGATGTTATGATGTACATATTCTCTCATTTCCTTAAGAATTGTGTTTCTTACTAAGCAATCTCATTGCTTCTTAATCTTTGTATGCATCATAGTAGAAAGATGGATTTCTTATGTACCATGTTCCTATACCAGACTAATATTTCTCCACTTACTGCCACTGGTACCTTTGCAAGTGGATGGCTGAAGATCCTGATTCAGTCTAACACGCAGATTGAGTAAGACCTTCAACAGACTGCATTCTCTATCCATTCTTTAAAATACATAATATTCACACAGTATCAAATGCTGGGTCAAGATTAGGCAATTACATAAATGCTTAGAAATGTATGGATCCAATTTTTAAAATGAGTAATTATTGCTTAGACAGTTGCTTACATATGCAGATATGTTTGGAACCCTAAATTCATGCAGGACTATATTAGGAGGAAGCTCATCTCAGAGCCAGCAGCCCAGCCTAGAGGAAACTAAACCTTTAAATAGATCTCTCCTTTTGTTTTAATTCTGCCTTGTTCTTCTGCCCCCTCCTGCTTGCACAGATGTACAGACACTGGAAAGCAGGAGCCTTCCAGGGCACCTGCAAATCTGTTTCTGACATCCATGATTTGCCTTGAGTAGCTACAGTTAATTCAAAAATGACTGACAGTGTGAACATTGCGATCCTTCCAACTTGCACTGCCTTGTATTTAGCTGTAAGGAATTTCCCATGACATGGCCATAGGCCATCATCTCATGCCATTAATTGCCCCTTGAAATGTTATAGTGTTCCTCTGCAATTAATATTCACAATCTAGAATGTGTAATCTCTGCAATCTGCCGTCTCCTCAGGCATCTTCTCCCGCACTGTAACAACGTACAGATTGGCAGAGGGATTCACAGCATCCTCCTCCGCTCCATCAGTCCTTATCTCTCACTCTCCTGCCACAGGGCTGGCAACGTGGGCACTCCCAGCCCAGTGCTGCAGCTTCCCCAGTACCACAGACAGCAGCTGAACAGGCGCATCAGGCACGGGCAGCTCCCCTGCAGCAGGAGAACCGCAGTGCTGCCTTTTGCTGGCGGCTGCTGCGCAATTCATAATCCTGTCTCCACTGCACGAGGTAACAAGGAATAAGCCCTCATGTCACATTTGATTGCTGCTATGCAGTCCCTACATGCACAAGAGAGGATCATCTGCCCTACATTCATTGTGGTTGTCCCCTCATCTTTATTGAAAACTTACCATTTAATCCCCTTGCCTTTCATGATATCAAAGGATTTTGATCCATGGCAGTTATCTGTCAGTCAAAGGCAACTTTGTATGAGGTGCTCGTACTTGGTAGGGACTGCTGAATATCCAATACTTGCACTAGTTCCCTGACAGCCACTTTTGCAGACATGACAAGAATTGCAACACGTTTAGTGAAGTATTTCTCATCCACAGGAGCTTCACTGGGTCTGTGCCCATCCTGCAGTGGGAGACAGTCCTTCAGGCCTAGTGTCTTCCCCCTTAACAGTTCATCAGCCTTAGGCTGCCTGCCAGCTCATGGAAAACACAGCATAGCTATTCTGAATTGTACTGCACACGACAGATACAAACAGGTTGCTACTCCATGCGTTTGCTTTTGCCAGAATACCCAGCCTCATTCCTTCTCCTTAGGCCTGACCTCTGCTATGGATACTACCAGTATGGGTCAGCACTGGCACATCAAGGAGGAAGATATGTTTTACCAGTGGAAAAGCTCATGTTTCTATTTAGCCTGTCACTAGAAAGGCATAAACACAATCAAGGATCTAAAGCTTGCTCACTGCTCGCTAAAAGGTTTATAACTTAGTTATTGTTCCAATTAATTCATTAGTACTGAGGTAAGGTTCACTGAACATTAATTCCTTAATAGGTTTCATGCCTAGGAGAGCTGATCTTATTTCCAGCTGATCATGATACTGCTTTCTTTATAGAGAGAATCAAGTCAGCCAGGCTTGTAAGAGGATCTGTGCATTTTTCCCTCACCTCTGCAAACTTCCTATTTCTTACCTTCTTATTTCAACATGCAAGACCCACCTTGCACTCAAACATTTCAATAAATCATGGAAATGGCCAATCTGCATAGCCAGTTTCCTTGTGGTTAAGATGTCTCTACAAACTAACCTAATCTGAATTTTTATTTCTCCTCATTAAAATAGGGTCTTTCCATTTTGCCACGGTCATGAGCTATCAACTCATATTATTAATTCCCTCTTAAACATCGTATGTTTCCTACAGATTTAATTTTCACAACACTTTTTCAAACCCTAATCAGTCTCAAAGGACTAATTAGCAAGATTAACGCATTTTCACTCTCTTTAGGATAGAAGCTAAGTGAAGGAGGGAGGAATATGGTTTTTTATGGCTTTTTTGGTCCATTTATTTCACACAGCTGATCTTCACTGCTGTGCTCTACTAACATGTCTTTTCCCTTAACAGCCAGCTCCAGCAAATACCTGCTCCTTCAAGTTCACTTGGTAATGTTTTTCTCTCTCTCCCTCTTCATTACAGACACCACTTTATGTTCAAGCAAAGCAAAGCATCTACCACTATAGAACAGAAGCAATTCATAAAGGAAATGCTGATCTGGGATTTTCAACTCAACTTTTTATGGAGCCAATTCCTTGCAGCCAGATCTCTGGGTTTTTTTAAGGAAACAAATGTGGGTTGTTGGTTTTTTTACAATGGAAAATGAAAAGTAGAAACACATCAAGCCTCAGTAAGTGATTAGGAAAGTCACTTGCCTGGAAGACACCGAGAGATGTTTATCCCCAAGGAGGGCAGCCCTTGTAAAAGAGCTGTTCTTTTTGTGGAAATAAGTAAACAGTCATTAGACAACAGAAGAAAGTGTGACAAGATTTTGATGTAGTCAAAGACACCTGTAGTAACTCTCAGCTCCACAGTGTGGGTGGCAGAAGCAGCACAGCTTTCCCTGAGCTGATTTGCCTTTCCTCAGCATGGCTTGGGTTGTGCTGCAACAGGATGCTGAGGATGTCTCCCTGGGCTGTCTCTCCATGGATACCCAGAGACAGACTGACTGTACAGACCAGTAGACACAGCACATCCATGGGCGTAAGGATAACCAGTGCAGGAGACCTGAAGTATGAATGAGATTTTGACACATTAGGTAACTGCCCTAAGCACTGGTCTCCCAGTTTTTTGGGTGCCTGGCTGAGTATTTGAAGCCTCTTCTTTTCTTTCTGCTTATAATAATAGGACAAGTTTGAAATCTTTTAAAGGTTTGAAAAGATGAGTGGAATGAAGGAGTACATTTGAGAAGTTGCTGAAGTACAAGATCTAGTCCTCAAATAACCTCTGGTTTGGATTGCGTAATTTTTGTAATGTGCCTGCAAAAATGTTCTTAAGCCTTCAAAATCTAAAGAAGGAAAAGGCTTCCCTTTCTTTGATTTGTTTTATTTTCTGGAAATATGCAGTTTACTTTCTGTTATTTTGCAAAAAGATGTTTCTCTTCTGGTTTCTGGGTGGAAAAAAAGGCCACACTTTGAAGCAAAAGACCAACTACTGCTTCATAAGCCAGCTGCATCACCTTTCCAGCACTTAGGCAGCTGAGAAGGAGAAGGAAGGAAGATCTTACCAGCAAGTTAGCAGCTATAAAATGCACAGCACTACTGCCACCATCATGGATAAATGGAGAGCTATCCCACTTACTGAAAGAGCCTAAGAGCACACACAGCCTGCCCTCATCCACAGGTATCCACTTGACATTTCACACTGCAGTAAATGACAAGAAGCGCTGACTTCACTGCAAGTATTAGACTAAAAGAAAGATAATAAATCAATCAGCTTTAAACAAACATTCTCAGAAAAAAGCTACCTCAATTTACATTTGAAAGCTGGCTAAACTCAGGGCTTACCTGGGCAGCCTAGAGAGCTTCTCTACTAATAAACACCTGCCCCAGCAGGCAGCAGCTCAGACTGCTGGATAGATGTCGTGAGCACCCAGCTAAACAAATACCACTGTGGGCAGAAAGAAAGGGGAAAGAACACTAGCACCTACATGTGTGTAAGACTGGTAATAGCTTAATGACTGCCTTGGGACAACAGTAGAAGAAAAATATAATCAGAATTATATATGGTCAAAAGCAGAGTTAATCCTTCCGTCCCCCACTCTCCTGCAGGCTGTATAATAGCCTTATACTCAAAAACCCTCAGAAATTCAGTTTTGACTTGATTCCTGACAGAATGTGCCTCCTCTAAGTGGGGGAAAAAATTGCATGTTTCATATTCTTAAACCACGTAGGTAGAAATCTCAAAGGAGAAAAAATGAAAAACCTGAAGAAGTGTAGAAAAGAAAATTGAAAAGAACATGAAATTAATATGTTTTTTCCTTTGAGATTGAGGGTTTAAACCTGTTGCAAATAAAACCTAGAATAGGATTAGAACTAGTTGAGTGCTTCTGTGACAAGAAAATTGCAACACAGTAGGTGTTTGTAGGTAGAACAGCAAGTTTCCTAACTTCTAGAGACTGTAGCAAGTTGAAAATACTGACTTGAAATGGGGGGAAAAAAAACAGAATGAGAAAACGCTTGCAGTGTACTTGTGTAACACTTGCAGTGTACTTGTGTGCAGCCACCAGCTTCTCTAACTACACAGAAATGCACTGACTAAATTCTAAGAAATTTAGAGCTGTATTGGCAAAACTGATAAATGGCATTTTGCAGCATCCAGTAGAATCTTAGAATGATAAAATTGTTAAGGTTGGAAAAGACCTCTAAGATTACGAAGTCCAACTGTTAACCCAACACTGCTATGTTCACCACTAAACCTTGTCCCAAAGTGCCACATCCAAACACTTTTTGATCACTTCCAGGGGTGGTGATCTCACCACTTCCCTGGGCAGCCTACTCCAATGCCCAACCACCCTTCCAATAAAAAAGTTCCCTAATATCCAGTCTAAACCCTTGTGCAGCTTGATGCCATTTCTTCTCATCCTGTCACTTGTTATCTGAGAGAAGAGGCCAACCCCCACCCCACAGAACCTCCTTGCAGGCAGCTGTAGAGAGTAATAAAGTCTTCCTTGATCCTCCTTTTCTCCGGGCTAAACAAGCACAGCCCCCTCAGCCACTCCTCATCTGACCTGAGTTCCAGCCCTTCACCATCTCCATTGCCCTTCTCTGGACACGCTCCAGCACCTCAATGTCCTTTTTACAGTGAGGAGCCCAAAATTGGATGCAGGACTCAATGTGTGGCCTCAGCAGTGCTGAGTACACGGGGAGAATCACTGCCCTGGTCCTGCTGAACACACCATTTCTGATAAAGGTCAGGATGCACCGGCCTTCATGGCCCCCCGGAAACACTGCTGGCTTCTGGTCAGATGCTGCTGACCAGCACCTCCAGATCCTTTTCCACTGAGCAGCTTTCAGCCAATTTTCTCCCAGCAGGTTGTTGAGACCGAAGCGCAGGACCTGGCACCTGGTTTGTTGAACCTCATGCGACTGGCCTCAGCCCAGTATAGTATGTGCATCAAAATAAAATAATAATTTTGGGGTTTAGTGCACTCTTCCAACTATGTAGGGATGCTAGATCTGTGTGATTTAGCAGTGCATCAGCTTGTCAGTAAGGCATGCAAATATCTGTAAAATATTTTCCAAAGTTTAAGCAGCTGTGAATAAAATGCTAAAAGAGACAGTGCTTGCTCTTCAAATGCTTCACTTGCCTGTAGCTGTATCAAAAATGTAAGGGGATTCCAAGCATCAGGTTTGTAATTCATAGCCTGCACTAATCTAGTCAAAGTTTAAAGGATGACTTTGTCTACTGTTAAACTTCATCCTACAGAATTAAGTAGAGCATGAATTCTAACTAGTCAGCAGCACAGGGAAGAATTATGCCAGTACTTACTATTTATAGCTCATGGCAACATCCACAAAGTACTTTCTTCTCTGTCGATAGACATTGTCTTTAAATCCCTTAAGCAAGGAAGAAGAGAGTAATTTACAATAAGCACATAAAATTAGCAGTAAGAATTAAAAAATAAACCGTTGAAATGTTTCTTTAGTACTTAGCTGCATTGTATTTTGATTTACACTGCCTACTGGACTGCAAGAGAAAATAAGGATTTTTCTTTTCTTTTCTTTTTTTTTTTCTTTACCAGAGTTCCACAGGAGTTCTTTCAAGAGAGCTTTCTGCATAAGTACAGTCATTCATCCAAGATGTTGAAAAGCAAAACTTTTTTCCTGTCATTTTATCTCACTCATGTTTTCCTTGATCTGAACTGAGATCTACACACAGGTTCATAGCACAATAAACTACCTGTTCTTTATAATCTTTCTTCACTAGAATCAAGCATCTAAAGACCATATGCAACTCATTTTGAAGATTCTTTTTTCAGCAGTGGCCATCTTAACCAACACATTAGGAACTGAACCATCAGCCTCCAGCACCAGTTTGAGTTACAAAGGAAGGGCTCTACCTTGTGGGCTACAGTAGGCTCACACCTTTTCCACATTAAGAGCAAAAGAGCTGTATAACACGTACATGCTGGCCAGTTACAGCTGTTTGAGCTATTCAAAATTAGAACAAGATCTCTTCTATATCTATAAAATATAAAGATACTTCAGGTTTGGACTACAAGAAGAGTAAACTATTTTCAAAGTAGAACTGCCAACCCCTTGAAGATAAAAAAGGGTTACCCAGTTAGTAGCCCAGAAAGTGCATTTATGATTCCCCCTGTAAATTAAAATGCTGAAAATCAAAGTCTTTTTCCCTTAGTGTTCACATAGACATGCAAAACACTGAAACAAATTAAAATATAGCATTGCTTGATTTGAAATACTTATATGAGCTTCCATAAAACTCAGGAGACATTTTACTGTCCCATAACCAAAGCTGTGCTGCTGGGGCAGAGTATGGGAGGATTTCACAGGACTACAGAAAGCCTCCAAACCTCCGCTCCTACACAGAAAAGCTTCTTTGACTTGCAAAAAGTTTCTGTAATCTGGGGGAGCCTCCTTGTCTCCTTAATACCTATTGAGGCAAATGTAGAGTTACTCAGCTGAAGACCATTCAAGAGACCTGGAAAGGGAAGGAAGACAGCACAGGGGACTTAAAAACCTGTCAAGTGTAATGAAACTGAGACTGAAATCATGAGCCATTATGGAGTGGGTTAAGGCTAAGCTGTTGAAGTGGTTATCCTTACAGGCTCTGTAATAGGATAATTCTCTTTGGTCCTGTGGCACATACATGCCGCTGCTAAGGAACAGGGCAGGCAACTGGAGTGGCCTTTCAAAGGCCAGTCACAGATTTAAGTGTTCTTACCCCATTTCTAACATCTAGCATGCTGCATAGGCTAACAAATGGTGTGTAAATTGTGTTTGCAAGAGTCCTCCCAAGTGTAAAATATATATTCATATAATGGAAATGTCTTTTTTTGTTTTCTGCAAAACTAAAGGCAAATTTTCAGCAGAGCACTCAAGTATTTAATGAAGGTACCACCTCAGAACATAAAACAGCATCTAATGGCCTGTCAGAGCCATAAACTCAAAGCTGGAATGAGCTGTCTCTACAACCCCTTTTTGAACCAAATAATGGTAAATTGTTGAAGATAATCAACAGTCTTTTCCTTTTGGAGAAAATGTGAATTAAATCCTAGTTTGTCATCACAAAATAAAAGGCAGAAACCAGGATTCAGGAATGTGCTCCCTGACTATGGGCCTTCAGTATGGGAAGGGCCCACATGACAGAGGAGGCTGAGAACCAAGCAAGGTGATGATGATGATGATCGTGGCTGGTGTGTGGGGAGGTGACACCAGAGACAGTGGGGCTGCAATGAATCTTTGTGATGGTTTCCATTTGTGTGCACAGGGGTGAGAATCTGTGCCTGAGCTCCCACCACAGCACAAAATGTGTGCAACAAAAACCAACGGAAACTACTGTCTACAGCTGGAGTTTAATCTGATTCTATTACAAGACAGTCTTATGGTCAGATGTCTTAGTTCACTGCCTACTTCCTTTTAACTGGAAATTTCTGACAGTAACAGTTTAAACCAGCCTATTTTAGGAATTAATATAACTATCTACCACCAGTATCTTTCAGTCAAGTCATTCAGAAGTAGAAACTTGAATTTATAAAAAGGGAAAGTATTTTAACACAAATGCTTGCAATCATCTGCCATCTAAAGACTCAGAGGTTAAGCATTTATAGCCATTAGCAAAAAGAAATAAAACAATAACAAACCCCTTTTTTCTGTCTTTTGCATAGAGCATTTGACACTTCTACAGATACCACTTGTGCATGCAGGCTTGTCTCCTGCCACCAAAGTCAGGAGATTTTGAGAAACAATGAGAGACACCTCCTCATTTGCTGCATTCACCAAAAACAGGAACATGTTTCTCTGTTTTATCTTGTAATTACCTCCTGAGTGCCAAATAATTCCTTCATAATTCTTTCTTCCTCTGACACTTATTGACAATAGCAATTCTTACCCAAGAGCTACTTCTGGCAGAACTGAAGGTCATGTTGATCTAAATTCTAAAGTTTGAAATCTTTCTATCAACTAATTTATTTTTTTTTTGCAAGCTGTACAAAAGGGGATATACTTGCTAAACAATGAATAAGTTTAGTGGAGGACCTGAATTTTGTGTATCTTTCTACAGAAAAGGAAAATGAATTCACTGAAACTACCAAAGAGAAACCAGTCCTCATCTTCTGAAAACAATCAGCAGTCAATAGGCTTTTTATTGTACTGGCAAATAACCTGACAAATCATCTACAGGACAATTTTGTGTTTCACTTACGGGGTGATCAGCATCCAGCTCAGATCCATACATCAAAACTCTCTGAGAGCATTTGTCTAACTCAGAGATCTTCCTGGGGAACCAAGGGACACAATCGAGATCTGTAGGAGACAGAATGCAAATTGAATGCACTGGAGTGTAAGATCATGGAGATACCTGTGCAAAACATCTGTCAGAGTCTAAACCAAGTGGTACAAAAACAGCCTTGCCTTCTTCATCAGTCCAGATGTTTTCCGGTGGATTGAGAGATAGTATATTAGTTTGAAACTTGAGCAACTGGATCAGTTCATTAAATTCTTTCTTACTGCAGTCACAGTCCACAAAAATTTCCACCTCTGAATTCCTCCTCTTTGATTTTCGTGATTCAATATGAACCATACTCACGTGTTTTTCCTGTGGAAAGACGAAATAACAGATGAAATACAGACATACAGAGAAGAGCAATGCTAGAAGAGAAATACTGGTGGCACATTCCTCAGGAAAGTTTTTCCAGTTATTAAAAGGCTTTTTTATTGAAAGTACTCCCTTTTTCTATTTACAGGATTAGTTAGTGACACATACTAAATACTGATGACAAAAAAAAAAAAAATCTCACGTGGAAAGTAAAAATAAAATTATTATTTTTAATGAAGAAAGCCAAGTAACGATTTCATTTTATCTACAAAAATAATCTCTTACAGAGGACAGTGTAACACTTTTTTCAATTTAATGCAATTTTATATTTGTCTTTGCTATAAATATTAAATTCTAATGCAATTTTAATTGGAAATTTGCATAATAATAATGTTAATTTAAATACAATTGAGTGTGCTTCTTTAAACAGATGTTATTAAACATACTACTTGATGTACCTTACCACGTGAAGAAAATATTTTTATGAGAATAGACGCTTATCAATCCTCACCTATCTACTGTGCAATTATCAATAACATGAAGTGTTAACAGCAATTTAATTAAAATCTAACTCAATTTATTCTCTATTTCAATGTTCCCATCAAACAAAATCATGCAACAAACATCACAGTGTAAATACTTCTAGCATGAAAACTTTCCTATGGGGTCTCTCTCCCACCACAACTACCAGTCTGCCAGGGGTATCATACAGAGACAGATAACCATAACGTGCCATGGCTGACCTGATCTACAGTGACAGCCGTGCTTCAAAACAAGAGGCTGGATTAGATGGCTGTTCTTAACACGACTGACCTTCTATGGACCCTGATTTTTCCTTCTCCTTGCTAGACAGAAACTATCTGTTACTTTTCACAACTATTCTTGCACTTAGTGAAGCCAATAAAACATTTGTTGACTTCCAAATGGGAAGAAATTCATGTCTGTGTTTCCAATTGCCCGCTGTATTTTGCATAAATGTCCATTGCAGGTGGAGCCAACCAGCAGTGTCTGTTTTCACACCTCTGGATATACAGACTTAGTTCTTTCACTGGCATGCTCCATAAATATGTATAGAGTGTAGCAACCCAATCACATAACAAATTCAATTTTGTTTTCTCTAGGTTGAGAACAAAACCCTGCACTCCCTCCTGCGATACTCAAATCGTTAAGTGACTACATGGATGGGGGTGGATATTCCTGCCACATCTTCCAGACACGTTTTAAGTGCCCAGAGTGCATTTTATGCTTATTCCCAAGAAGGGGTAGCAGATGTTTAAATCCAGAATTTCAGCTATGAACCCATACCAGCATTTTAGCCAGAGCTGCACTTGGACACTTAACCCTTAGAGAACAGCCGCATTGAAAACACAACTCCTAGTGCAACTTCTGTTCACTCACTTAGGTGTCCCCTCCTTTTGTCAGACATCCTGCTTCCTGGCAGGCTCCCTCCTGTGGGTCGAACTCACCTCTTTTTCTTGGCTGGAGAAACTACAGGTCTAATCTACACCAGCCTTGGGAATGTGTTCCCAGAGCCAGCTACTACGAGTGAGGGCTGGTAGCACCCAGTGGTCCCACACTTGCATGCCTCTGACGGTTTGGCCTGAGAGGCAGGCTCCAAGCCACCTCCTAACTTTCTCTTCACTGCACAGACTGAACAACTTAAGGCTTTTATCATGCTGCTTTAATGACCCTCAGACACGCCTCCAAGCATTCTGACCAGGAGTCCGACTGACAAGCACTGATTGCATGGAGGTCTATGTGGGAACCAATACCTCACAATTTACATGCCAGTTGGACACATAAAACCCTGACTCTGCAAACACTTAAAGGTGTCTCTGATTTCAAGACCAAGCAAGGCTTTCACCAGCATCACCTGATTGTATTAGGTTCCAAACTGCTCTCTGAAAGTGTCTCCTTTCATTGTGGCCTGCACAGACAACTTCAAATCTAATTTACACTGTTGAGAATCACATCAGAAACCTAAAGTGAGCCATGTGAACATCAGCATCACTATCAAATTTTATTTCAGAAAATCCTTCACAAGCCCAAAATGCTTTGTTCAATGGTCCATAAAATTTTAAGTTACTTTTATTCAGTTCTGCAGAGCGAGTGTAGCTGCACTCTATTCCTCCTGCCACGGTCCATTAGATTGATATCAACAAAGAGCCTGACCTCAGTAGCTGTCCTCAGTCCAGCCAGCATAAATGATTTGTAAGCGTTACCTGGAAGAGTCTGAGAGCTTTCACTAATCCACCAACTTCATTCTTCAAGGAAAACACCACAGCTGTCTTTCCACCGTCAGATGCAGATTCACTTTTCCCATTTCCCTTATTCCCTTTCTTCTCCTCATTTTTCCCAGAGCTCGATCTGTTTAGCTACAAGCAGATAAAAAACACAATCATGTCAGATGAAAATGGGCAAGAGAAATTTCCTGCAAGAGAAATTTTTGTTTGGGAAGAGCGGAACAGAACTCATCCTGGGTTAATTCAAAAGAAATGGTCATGTGTTTACTTGAAATCAGAATCACAGGTTAAAGGCAGCTGCTAGAGAAGACTGTATAAGAGGCCATTCAAAAAAATTTTAAAAAGCCTAAGGAAAAGCATAAATGGGATACATATATGATGGCATGATTTGGGCAATGCTATCCTTAGAAGTAAACATGAAGCAAAGAGAGACAGTCTAAATTACTGGAAAAGCCTGCAGATCAGTTATTGAAACCTGAATATTCCTGCAAAATAACAGGGATGCTATCCTAACCTGTACCAGTCAATTTATGAAGATGTGCACTGGTCTGTATTTTTGTATTGACCATTGCTACAGTTAAAGCCAAAACTTTATGTTCTCTGTCACAGTACGATTAATGTTATCATGTAATGCAATTCATTCTGAGAAAACAAAACCTCTGTTGATTATACAAACAATAACAGAAATGCTTAGACTGCAACACAGACTACCAAGTTGGAAGGGACCTTAAGGATTATCTGGTCCAACTTTTCTTGGCAAAAGCGTGGTCTAGACAAGATGACCCAGCACCTCGTCACGCCAAATTTTATAATTGTCCAGTGCTGGGGAATCCACTGCTTCTCTCAGGAGATTATTCCAATGGCTGATTGTTCTCACTGTGAAAAATTTTTACACCCCACAGAAGATGGGGTGAGTTAGCTGAGGAACTAAAAAAAATACAGAAAATTGCACCATCCTTGGCCACTCTTACATTCTTCTCAGAATTTGTGAGTGCAAGACTGTTTTAAATGAAATTTCAGTCATCGTTTTCCAAAAAATGTTATTTTATCACCTTAAATCTTGTTGAAATTGCAACAGTACAGCCTTTATAGACAATTTTTATAACACTGACCACGATTTTCAAAAAGCAGCCTGCATTTTCCGATGTTTAGGCTGCTCCTCCTCAAGAAATTTAATCTCCAGTGAGATGCTAACTGCTTTGTTATAACCCATAAAAATATGCAGATATACATTAAGAACATATAATATTTCAATGTTTCAAATGGATTAAATTGTACTTCAGTAAATTCTAAAGCAGCTTACAGAAAATAACCAGAAAATTCAGCTTTTTTAATAGATCTTTTAACACTTTGAATGGCACAGGTGAAATCAGCCACATTTAAACCAAGCACGGGACATGCGAAGAAGTGGTCTTTTCTCATTATTTATTAGAACACAGGGAAACAATCTGGAAAGCAAACATTTTGCAGAATGATATATGAATGGTTTCACACATGTTTATTTTTTAGCAATTGAGCTTATATGAGTCTGCTCCTACCTGATATGGAGGGAAGCTTGCCCAGGGATAGTTATGGGGAAGGTCACTTTTGTTTTAACTTTAGTAATATCTAGGATTTGGATAAGTTCTTTTCACATACACCAAGCACACAACCTCCAGAAGAAGTGACAAAGGTGCTGCTTTTACAGCATCTGTGGTTTTTCCATGTGTGCTGCTTTCCAGAAGCTTTGTACACATGATTGTCGAGTCAACCAAGCATCCAAGAATTTCAGTACTGTCAGTTCTTCTGGAAAACAAGGACACTCAGCACTTTCCAAGCCCATCATAGGTTCCCTAATACTCTCAAGAGAGCATTACCCAAAGTGATGACTGAAAGACCCTCTCAAGCATTTGAAAACTAAAATGAACACCTATTTGTTATGAGCCCAGTAGAAGAGGATGAACTTAAATTTTACTAGACATGTTCATTAGTACACTTCATAATTAAACAACACCTAACAAACCAACTTTCTCAATGAAAATTAATTATCTGGAGCAACTGGAAGTCTCAGAAAAAGAAGTAATTTACAGCAGAACTCAGTGAAGAAAGCAACCCAAATATAAAGACATTAAAACAAATTTATTCCCTTTAATTCAATGTTTTTAATAGAAGCTGAGCATGTAGAAATAGGGATATTCCACATTTTACTGTAGAGTGTAGGCCAATTTTAAGCTGGTACAATCCCCTGTACTCTGCTGGTGAGAGTGATAAAAATCTTCATCTGTTACAAAATGTTATTGGAGTCACAGTCTTCATAATCCTAAATATTTTGTGTATTCAGAGCAGCTTGCCTTATTTAGTCACACATACGTTTACCTGTTAGCATACAGAAGTTTGTCCCATGCTTGAAACCACCCAAGCACCTGTTGCACCCATGTCACCACCTAACGGAGAACCATTTCCATCTCCTAACACGGTGATTCCATCTCACACAGTCCCCTGGCACGGCGTTCCCACGTGTCCTTGCACCCCTGCCCGTCGGCAGAAGCCGGGAACAGCAGCAAATCCACCGGCACCAAGGCAGAGCGGGTGCACGGCGTTTGTGTCTTGCCAAAAACGCTTTACAGATCGCGCTGTGAGCCTTACGAGTGCCCAGAAAAGGCAGTCTCTGCTGATGTGTATAGCCCGCTGGACTAACCAAGGGCTTCCAAAATCCCAGCACTTAAAACCATCTGATCTGGACCCGATGCTTTTTCTATTATTCCTGTAGTAATACAGTTCATTTCTGCAGTAAGGCTCGTATTGCTCACGAAACTTTTTCTGTTATTTATGACACTTTTAAGGCAGCGTTTTGAACGGGGACCGATTCGACAGCAAAGTTAGTTTCACCGGCCCCCGCAGCTGCCGAGAAGCTGCTGAGCGGACCGTGAAGCGAGGAGCGAGGGGGAAGCTCGGCCGCCTGGCAGCGGACCCCGACCCCGCGGCGGCCCGCCCTGCCCGCCCCGGCCCGGCACTTACGGTGAGGCTGCCGGCGGCGGGGCGCTCCTCCGGCAGGGCCGAGTCCAGCGAGAAGCCCCGGCGCG
>JAYDZK010000056.1:34680233-34705707 GCA_034509185.1 Euphonia xanthogaster | reverse complement strand
GCCGCTCCTTCGCCCTCCCCTCACACCTGCGCCCGCCGCGGGCGCTCCGCTCCGGAGCCGGCACGGCCGGGCCGGCCTCTGCCTCCACCGCGGCACCAAGGCACGGCACGGCACGGCACGGCCCCGGGAGCAACAGGCTCGAGAGTGTAGGGACAGCACGGCAGAGAACTGCAGGAGCTGAGCTTCAGCACAGGGCAGTTGTGCCGAAATAGCGAGAAATGCTTTGGTGTAGAAATCCATCTCTCTCCGTTTAAGTGATCAGAAGGCAACTGCTGAAAAAACAACTTGACTGAAGGGTTAAAGGAACCCCATCTCCCAAATTTACTTGCGAAATTTAGGATTTCTAACTTCTCTTTCATTGTAACAGTCATTTTGTGACGTGCCACCGTCACCTGCCATCCCAGCTCCTCCTCACTTCTTTCATCTTCCAAAACCTCTCCACGACATCCTCTGAATACATAGGTTACCTTACAGCATGTAGCACTGAACAGCACATCTGAATTGGGAGCACTATGTCAGTTTCCCTCAAACACGTACTCAGTTTTCTCTGCTCCAACACACCAGGCAGGGGAAACTTACCACTTCCCCTTGAAAATCACAGTCGGTGACTTGCCCTGAGCCTCCCAAAAGAGGCGCAAACCAGCTGAATGCAGCAGCTGGCTGCACATGGCCACACGTATTATTAGCTCAGTCTCATATCCTAAGTTATCAAGAGATGTTCCCTGTCCTGTTTTCTCATTACATTTGATGATAGGAAAGCAAGCTGGTGTCTTTGGACTTTGATATTCCTATCTGCTGTGCATGAGATACACAGACACGGTTCCTGTAGTTGAACAATTTATGAGGGAGGCTGCTTAGCACTTTCTGAATGCTCCAGAGACAAAACCAAACATGACTGGGCTGCCTTTGCACCTACAGGCAAGACAGAGCATTATTTTATCTAGTGTTAGATCCTGGCTCTGCAGCTGGGACATCACATAAATCAATGACCCTACTCTTCTGGAGCCTTGTTATTGTTGCACCTCTGTGCAGTAACCAGAGCACAGCAAAGGTTTTGTCTCTCATAACCTCTTCAGCATGACTCCTGAATGCAAAACAAAGGTACGTTGTGTCAGCAGGTGTTGATAACAGGTAGGAGGACTACAGTGCTTCAGCTGTTTTACCCATGCTATCTGCCCGCATGTCCCACAGAGAGATTCTTCTCCCTAGGAGTTGCCCTTTGGCAACTTGTATTTTGTAGGTGGACTTTGCCATATCAGCACCAGATCAAAAGACATTTATGAAAATGTTTATTTCTTCTTTGTTCTAGCTGCTGTACAGAGCTGGTATATGGCTCTGGGAATATTGCTAAACTACAAATTTTGTTGAGAGCTCAACTTACTTTTTTACAGCTCACAGTGCCGTATATTTAGACTAAGTAAATTCTTAAAATCACTGACTAAAAAATTAGAAGTTCATCAAAGCAACTATTCAAACGTACCTGAGCATGTCATAGTGTCACTCAGCAATGCTATTTCATCTTGGGAAATAGAGTTAATGTTCTCAGTAAGAAAGTCTGAATTCATCGCCTAGACTCAGAATTCAGAAACTGCAAGGTCCTCTTTACGCAAACTTTCTTTTTTTCTCTCACGAGACAGAAGAGTCAGTGTTGCCTGAAGTCCTCAGCTATGCACTTTTTAAGCTTAAAATTTGCAGAATTCTTGGGTGAAAATTGAAATCTAAAGCGAATCTGTGACATGTTTTCAGTGTTTGAGTCATTTTATCCCCATCAGAGATATCAACTGCCAGTTTCAGCTTATTTTCCTTAAAAATATTTGTAACATTTACCATAGCTTGATTTAACTGGAGGATGAAATTCACAGGGCAGAGCAGCTAGTATTGACCAAAAACCTATTCACATTTAGCCCTGGCTCTCCCCGATCATCAAGCCTTTGTCTCAAGGCACACTACAGGAGACATCATGTGGCAGAGAACAGAGAAAGAAATGAAGCTATGAAAAGGTATCAAAAAAACATAAAGAAAGATGGCCTCCACAAAAATCTAAAATATAAACACCACCATTATTCACTGTCAGGTCAAAAAGGCAGGGCAGAGAAGAGATGTGCTAATTATTCATGTAAGAGATGTTGACACAAGCAGAAAATAGAAGTCCCAATACCATTTCAAATCACAATTTTGTTGGTAAAACAAGGACTTTATGAAACAACTGACAAGTGGACTAACCAAAGGAGCTTTTTCAACAAGGAAAGATGTACAATCTGTTCCTGTTTACCAGAGATATACACTCACACACACTCCTAAGTCCAATTCTCTGAGCAATGTAGGTCTGCTGGAAAATCTGCAATGACAATGTACACTTAATTTTTAAGTCATGAAGACATGGGTTTTCAAGCAACCATCAAAGCCATCCTCTTTTAATGCTAAGGGGATTTTAACCAACTAACAACCATTGCGCAAGAGCATCTACCAAAAGATAGACTGGCTAGGAAGACCTGGGAACACAGATGATATCATGAACATAAAGTGAATTCACGATTTTCAACAAAAGAAAGGTTCTGAGAAAAAGGCAGAAACTATTTCAGGATAAAAAAAAAAAAAGGGGGATTTCAATAAATTCAGTTAGAGCAGAAAGACAGTTCTTTCCCTGCTCCAGAGAAAATAAGAAAATATAGTTTAATCAGGAAACTGTTTCATTACAGAGGAAGTGCAGTCTTCTACTACACTTTTGCTAGTAGTAGCATAAGTCATTAGTTCATCACTACCTTCAACTCAAAATAGGAGCTTATAGGAGAGGCAAACAAGGATCAAGCTACCAAATACGGGGAGAATAGCACATAGATGAAAGCTGTGGTACGAAATTCAAAGTCATTAATATAGGACATCAAAAGCAACTTTAAAAGAAATTACTGCATCAGCAGCTATAAGAAGTGAACTATCAGACCACTGAACACAAGGAAAGGACAAACAAAAAAAGCCCTTAAAATTAGCTAGGTATGGAAGGCACTTTTTCTACCACAGTCTTCGTTAAAGAATCAAGTGTGACCAGATGTCTATCATAACTAATAGCAAGGGCAGAGAGATAAGCTCTTTTCTTTTAACAACATGAAACAATGTTGAAGAATAGTCATGATGAGTCTGATCATAGCAAATGACAGCACAGAAACCACTTACAGAGGACACTCATTAAACCTCTGCCATCAATAACTGTTTTAAGAATTATGGGGAAGGACAAGCGACAAAAGACTGGGAAAAGGCCAAAATTATGTCAGTCTCCAAGAAGATAATGGGAGGAAGACGGGCTGAAGAATTACAGACCAGTCTAATTTCATTTGTTTGAGAAAACAGAAGTACCAAAATTATTTGTAACGATCCAGAAGATAACAGATGATTAAACAGTCAGGACAGATTTGCTGAGAACAAATTTAGTCAAGCAAATTTCATTTCCTCTTATGACAGTCCTGTGGACCAAGGCAAAACAATGCACATCATTCATCTTGATGGTAGCGTAGCATTTGGCATAATTTCTCATAACATTCTCCCAAGAAAGATAAGGAAAACAGATACAGATGAAAGTAAAAAATCATACAAAGGAGTGGGTTCAGTTAAATGGAAGGGTGCAGAGAACAGGAGAGCCTCAAGTACCTACCCTCACACCTAAACTATTTAGTGGAAGCCTTACGTGAGCCCCTAGAGCCCAGCTGTAAATTCTCAGACTGTACCTACCTCAGAAATGCTGTAATGGTTACAAAATTTAAACAGATGCCGGGGCAGAGAGGGCTGCTTACAGACAACCAGCTGCACACCCACCAGAGAAAGCTGACCTCATGTGAGGGAAGTCAGAAGTTACAGAGAGTCTCCAGCTGCATGCAATCATTCTATTTGCGCTGGAAATCCACAAACACCTGAAACTTGATTGCATAATACAGTGCAGGATCTCCAAAGGTATCCTGCAAATGGATTAGACAGGCATCTAGCACAAGACATACCTTCCAACAGGAGATACTGTAGCTAATCACTTACTGACAAATTTTTAAAAATGCCTTCCAATATTACAAATCTGGAATTTTAACAAACTTGTTGTTTGCATTTATACAGGCATTCACCACATGATGAAAAAACATGGGGTGTGATTGATCTGGCTGAGATAATTTCGTATGAAATTTATCAGCTCCTTTATGCTGTTCACCATGTGCTGCACAAGCTAATCACAATGGCATAAAAGGTGTAGCAATCCAGGACAGAGTACAAAGAGCGGGATTGCCACTTTTGGTCACCATAATTGTACTGTTTCTTGCTTGAGGAATTATTAAGTGCCTGAACACAAAATTTTGTCCTTTAAAGACTTCCTTGTTCTCCTGCATCACTTACTGGAGCAGTAAAACCAGAGGAGTGTGTGGAAGCTCTTCAAGACCAATGCCCAAAGATAGCATGTACTGCTGGAACCTAAAGGTCATCTGGACCAATTCATACACCAAGAGTGCTTTGGAAAAAATCTAGTTTTGGCAAACAAAACAGATCTCCACACTAGTCGTATGTAATACAACTATTTTTTGCACCAGATCTGGATGGGTGCTTAAAGAGTGTCCTCTTCAATATAGCAAGGAGTTTTTCCTAATATGATCTCACTCATCATCAAGAATCATCACACCAAAGGGGTCAGGCTAGGATGGAGTTCACTCTCCTCAGCGAGGCCTGTATGGTGATGTGTTTGGGTTTGTGCCTGGGTCCGTGTCGGTAACACAGCAGGGATTCAGCTGCTGCTGAGCACCTCACAGCGCTGAGGTTCTCTGGCTGCTTCCCGGGGCTGAGCACGAGCCTCAGAGCAGTCACAGCCAGGACAGCTGACCCAAAGGCACATTCTACACCACGTGCCGTTGTGCTCTGCAATAAAAGCTCAGGGAAAGGAGGAGGAAGCAGGTCATGGCATTTCGTTCATGATCATGGCCTTTATCTTTCCAAGGACCTGTGATGAGATCTTGCTCTCCAGGAGGTGCATCGACACCTGCCTGCTGACGGGCAGTAGTGCACGAAATCCTCTTTGTGCTTTCCTTGTGGGAGCAGCATTTGCTTTTCCTGTTACACTCTCATAGCCTCAGGTCCATGAGCCTTCCTGCCTTCCTTTTATTTTCTCTCATCCCATGGAAGAGGGGACAAGGCAAGGGGCTGGGTGGGTGCATGGCTGCTGGCCAGGGTCAGCTGGCAACACTCCGAGAGGACACAAGCGACCACCATTTGCTGAACTGCTCTAGCCTGGGCAGCAGTTTAGCTGTGCACACCAGGCTGTGCAGTGACTGGTTAATAACAAGATACACCTGCAGAAACAGTCTAAGAACTAATGCTAAGGTAGGGTGTGAGGCATGAGCCTGTATAATCAAAATATATGCTATAATTGAATTCTTTCAAAACAAAACCTATCTAGAAGAATGGAATAGAAGAATGGAATGAATATAATTCATCTATTTGAATTACATGGAAAGTTTGAAATATATATTTGATTCACCTGTGAAATTGATTTTGAATGAGGTAAAAATTGACATCCTACAATATATCTTTTGTTTTCAATTCATCAGAAAAATTCCATTTGGGATGAAGATATTGTGGTTTAACATGAAAAAATAGCACATTCTCTAAAAATGTTTAAGAATAAAATCCTCAGTTAAATGAAAATTTAAATTCAAGCTTAGTTTATACAAGGCCTGCACTGCAATCATATCGCTTAATTGAATAGCACATTTTGAAATCCCACTAAACATGAAGCACAACTTATCTTTTTCAGCATAAAAAAAGCCCCAAACCATTTGAAAGCTTCTTCAAATTAAATATAGTATCACACATACATGAAATCTGTCTGTTAAGTGCTCAGTTATGTATCTGTGTCTCATCACCTTATCAATGCTCACATACAAAGCTCGCGGTCACACCAACTACAGAGCTAGATGTACTTGCACAGACAGAACCAAGGATTTCCAGCTTTAAACTCAGCCACCACAGAGCAGCTCAGGGAATTTTTCTTGTAAGAACAAAGCACTGACTTCTCTCACCATGCTTCTTTCACACAGAGATGGCACCAGCCACTGAACAAATACTCAGAAAAAAAAAACACAACAGATTTGGAAAATATATTTTAAGATATTTAGCCAGCCACAGGTAAAACTTTTACCAGTCACTCTTCTGCAGCCCAAACTTCAGTTTTAAGTTGCATCAATGCAATTACTAAAATCGAGTCAGAGGAATATTTACGCATAAGCAAATTATTAATCCTGTACTCAGCCTACTTAATTGCTTTTTTCCAATTCTATTTGTAACATGAATCAATTCACAGATGCACTTTTAAAATGTCGCTAACCTCTTCAGCGTTGTCATCTCTGCTGTCCAACAGGGAATGTTTTGAGGAAAACATAGCTTCCACCTGCAGAAATTCAACCCCCTACTTGGTAAGGCTTCATTTGCATCACAGTAGTATGCACAAATCTTGCTAGTGATACCAAAACTAGTTCATAATCCAAATTCTGAATGCTAAATTATTTAAAATAAAATCTTTTTTTCAAGTTATGCAACTGTCTTGTAACAGAAAATTATTTAGGCAAGTGAGGAATAAGTGCCTCACATATTTTGAACTAAAATATTATCTCAACAAGTTGAAGCTAGAATGCTTCTTACAGGTTTCTGAAAAGTTTCATCAGTGGAGCTTTAATTTGGTGCTCAAGAATGTATTTGTAAGTAATGAGGAAACAAGATCCTCACTGTTTGGCTGACTGGGGCCGAGGAATATTGTCAAGTAATGTGTGGGGAAAAACTAAAGAGTATCATTAATGAGGCACCATAAGCATTTTAAAACTGGCCACTAGAAAAATTTAACGGTTTTAAGAAAAATCTTGTTAGCAATAAAACTGGGCTCTGTTGAACACTAACACCTTAATTTGAATTAAACTACAGATCAAAACTAAAACATTGCTAATACAATGTTTTCTATTAGCAATGTTTTTGTTTTGATCTGTAGTTCAATTAACACAGTATTTCTACATCTGATTCTCAAAGCAATCAGGACCTGTTGTAACACATACATAGCCTTAAATTCCTTATGAACACTACCTGCAACAACCAAAACAAAACCTCCAAACCCAACACAGATTTGAAGGCCACTGGTTACAACATTCACTGGGTGCAAACACAGTCACTAGCTGAACAGGACAGGCATGATTCAATGTAACTGAAGCTTTAAGCAATGACTGTGGGTAACTTAGGATCATCATTTTATAGTTTTTAGCTTCCCAGTATCAAAACCATAATGTTTCATAAACATTCACATTAGTCCAAATGCCCAAGAAACTTCCACCTCCGTTTTGTAAGCTATTTCAATTTCTCTGTTTTGTAAGCTATCATCTTGCCCACAAACAGAAGAAAATAACTTCAAGAATGTAATTTCAAAATGAATAAAATTGTCCCAAAAAGCAAAATGAGAAAAAAAAAATGTATTTGAAGGAGCTACATCAATATAATTTTACCTTGGAACAGATGACACTGAAAAAATGCTGTGACTGAAAAATATGAAGTTTTAAACCTCATCCACAGAAAATCATTATCTTCAAGTATCAAGCATTAGAAAACAAAACAGTTTTGCACTAATTAAACCAGTATTGCCCCTTTTATTGCCTGACAACTGTGACCAAACTGTTCTGGTTTAGCATTTATTAATTCTAAACAATCTAACTTATTCAAATACAAAATAAATTTAAACATCCTGAACTGTCAACCCAAAGTATTTAATGGCATTTTAGCCATCATGATCCTGATTAAAGCTTCTCACAGTGTTTTTGAAGTCTCCACTGAGACTAAAACAATCAGGAATAGCTTGGTGGAAGATGAGGTTCCTCCTGCAACTCTTTGCAAGGCTGCCTGTCAGCAGGAAGGAAACTACAGATAATGAATGCTGCGAGGGGCCTGTCATCTCATTGTTGGGAAGCTGAGCAAGCCTACCTACCCTGAGCCCTCCACAGCAGCTGCTCACTGTTAGCTCACCAGCAACCTTCTCATCTTTGACATCCAATTGCTGAATACAAAGGGAAAAGATGAACAATTATACCAAAAAAGGAAATGCAAACTTTACTTTATGGGCTGGTAGATTTTCTTAGCAGCCATAGCTGTAATTCTAAGAAATTACAGAATTCCACTTAAATATGTCTTTCCCAAACATTTGGATATTCATGTCCAGTCAGTTGTGGCATTCTTCATGATCTTAGTATCTTGAATAGAGTTTTTTTGTGGCTGCACATCCTAAATAACTAAGAACCATGCACAGTTAACTGACAGCTTGCCCACTGCATTCCTGTTGTAGACATTTCTCTCCTCCTTCCATAGCTGCATTGAACATAATTTTTGATGAAAAACATTTTGCAAGTACACTTCAAAGTGAACTAGGTGCTCCAAAAAATTCTGCAACTAACTTGCTTAATATCTTTGAACCAAAGTGTTGAATATCTAAGTTCTAATGCCTTTCTGTATTCTATGTCACATTAAATTAACTGCCAAGAAGTACAATGCTCACCAGGGAACAAAGGCATGATGCTTCACAGCAATTTCCTGGGCAGGAAATGAAAGGCTACAGATAACGCTGAGCTATGAATCCTTGACTTTCATGGCATAGGACTCAAGTTCTTATTAACTGATGAGAGATAGCACATTGATGATATTAAAACCAAAATCTGAACTGATTCAGCTGTCCAGCTTGCTGACAACTGGTGAGAGAAGTTGAA
Organism: Euphonia xanthogaster; assembly: GCA_034509185.1. NCBI lineage: Eukaryota > Metazoa > Chordata > Aves > Passeriformes > Fringillidae > Euphonia > Euphonia xanthogaster. The sequence continues at coordinate 34,696,954 of JAYDZK010000056.1, read as the reverse complement.
TCAGCTTCCAAATTATTTTAACAACTTGATTTATCTATTAAAACCTATTGCATTACTTGTATTTGCTTAAGATGGCACAAATAACATTTGTAAAAGTAAACTGCTCCACAAGAAAAGCAAGTTCTGCCATATCCCACACTTCAACTACCTAGAGAGGAAAAGCATGTTCTATTCTATAGTAACAAGCAGAAACTCCCACAGCCCTCCATTACCCACAAAATATGTCATATCCACGGACTAACCACTAGCTCTCCCCTCTGTCTCATGTTCTTACATTAACAACCAGACAACTAGAATTTTTCTCTAAATATGATTTAATTAAAAACACTAAATCAGCTTTGACTTTTATTTTATATATGTACAATAGTTACCAAATAATGAATACACTTAATCAGTTATGTTAAATTTCACGTAACGTCAAAGGACATCAGCATGGCATGGAATAAACTCACTGCCTTTTGCAGATACAAAAAAATGCATTAATGTTAATTGTGATTACTATTTTGGTGTGTGGTTTGTTGGTTGGCTTTTTTATAACCTGCTTATCAATTCTCCAAATAATGTTGCCATAAAAACAGTGTAAGTGGTTAATTGATCAGTTGTATGAACATTAGTAAAGTTTGCAAGGTATCAATTGCAAAATTACATCAAGTGTAGGACTGAATGTACTCACATGAAAGTTACCTTCAGTTAGAAAAGTTTTGAAAAAGAGCCCAGGTTGGAGCTGTGCATTAATTTGGTCAAACTGATTCATATGAATGAACAGTCAAGTTTTAGATAATGAAAATACAACTATCCTTTTTAGTATTCACAAACAATTGTGTATATAGTGTGTGTATGTGTGTAAATATATATATGTATATATAAAGTGAAGATATGTTAATGTAAAAATATACTGTTCATCCACTCCCAATTACAGAAAATTCAGTATTTGGACATTAAACTGTGCAAGTATTAATGTCCATTTCAAATCTACATTCAACCAGCAACAAATACTTAGAAGTATTTTTGTAAACATTTGAGATAGGGAAAATCCATTTACAAAAGAATCCTCCTTTAGCACATCAGCTTCACGTCAGCTTGAAAATTTTGTACAGCATCTTCAGGTGGCATATTGTGAATCTGCTTAAATCAAAGAGCTCACACTGTCTTAGATCAAGATGTGTGAAAGCTCAGCAAATGCAGAAATTTCTTTCATTCTTAATCACCATCCATTTCCAGTTTACCAGCAAAAAGAAAATGCACTTGGCTACAAAAATATTAAGGAATGTTATTGAAAACAAAAGGCTATTTTGGTAGAAGAAACTACAAAAATAGTTAAGTTGAGTCATGTTGTAAAGCTTTAATGCAAAAGCATTACAGTACAGATTTTCTTTACAACCTTAAAGCTTAATCAACACCAAATTTAAATATCCATCTCTCGAGTGCTTGAACAAAATGTGCTCAGTGAAAAGTCTTTCTCCAAGGGGACCAAGTGTAATTAGGCAGGTGTCAGGCTCTGCGTCTCAGCCGCCTGTTGAGCGCCGTCCCTCGTCCCATTGGCAGCAATTTCAGAGGTTGAGATACTCTGATATAGTGACGTTGGACAACTCAACTCAGCTCCACTTTCATCCTCTCCAGTGTCTGAATCCGGTGTTACCGAACTGTTCTCTATCCCCAGGATCTCACTGACTGTTTGAGGCAATTCCTAGAAAGGAGGCAGCAGGGGAAATATTAAAAATCACTGTAATTAAGTGCAAAAAATTAACAACAAAGTCCCTTCTGTCCATCCTGCATTCCCAGGACTCATTCCTGTGAGAAATCATCCATCTGAATTTAGCTGCACTGAAAGCATCTCTCTCAGCAATACTTATATTAGAGTTAACATTTTCTGTAGCTGCTTTTCAAGAAGACAGCAAGGGAACACACTCAGAAATCAATTCCTGATTAATATAATCTTCATTACAAAAGTAAAAATCTAATCAACTATTACAATTATACTTCATGTTATTGAAATTAGTTTTATTGAGTGATACACTAGTTTTTGCCTAATAAGTCTGGCATGCTTACAATGCCATGTGCCTTTCAACTAGTTTTTCTCAAGCACACCAAACATCAAATTTCTTGGAGTGAGGTTACCTAGTGAGAGTTGAGAAATCACAACCAAAAAGCACAATTCAAGTCTCGCCAAGTGAACAGTATTAGTCTATAAAATCAATTATTCTTGCTTACAGACTTCTCGAACATAGGCACTGCACAGCTACACAACATGCTTCACTGTACACCCAAACATTCAGTTATTTCACAAGTCATACATGAACACTCACAGCTAACTACATACTTTTCTCATCTATAAACATTCACAGCAGATAGATATCTTTACCTTGCAATTCATCATCTGCATAGAAATCGCTTCTGCTTTGCAGAGTATATATTCCACATCAATTTTCATAGACAGTTCATTGATATGCTAAAAATAGATTCACAAGGTATAGTGAGATAAATTATAACTTTGTTTCACCCAAAATACATTAATACTGCACTGCACTGCTAGGAAGTATCACCTTATTAACCTGCCTCTTAAGCTGTGAAAGGCTAGACATAGTCTACAGCCATTTCTCTATTTCATTGAGAAATGACTACTCAAAGATACAGTATGGAACAGCTACCTTTCACCAGCATCCAAGGTCTGCAAGAGGAATCCATGGTACCTCTAAATGAGACAAACTATCTGGCTCTCCTACATACTTCCCCCTGCAGCTCACATTTTCAGAGATGATAAGTTAGATCATAGAAGATAAAGAAAAATTAGTATTAAATATAATAACTCATCTGAGGAGAGAACAATTTTTGATCTATTAATTATCATATCAATAAACACAGACATCCAATAAACCATTTTGAAAGCTGTAGGATAGACACTTAACCCTTCAGAAAAAGGTATGCACCCTTCCCTCCCCCCATACAAACCATAATCATATTGCATTAACTCCAAAAATTTAACTAATATTTTAGCTTAGTACCCAAAAGACAGCCCCATACTAGCCACTAGGAAGACAATTCTACTGCAGCAAAAACCAGCACAATAATACATAAGAATTTGGTACCTTTAGTATTTCATTAAAGCCATAGTGTTTGTCCATTATTTGCTGTTTTTCAGATTCTAGGATAGCACAACAAAGGAGAAGATGAAAATTCTGACAAGGCAATTCCGTCCACATGACCTGTTAAAATATAAAAACCCCACATTTTAAATGCTTATACTTTTCCGCTGAAAAGAAAAGTAGTTCTTAGAATACAAGTCCCCTAGCCAAATCACTTAACTAACAATAAGCTGGTTTTGAAAGCAACTAAGTAGTCGTAAAATTATTTGGAATTTTACTTTTGGCCCTTTAGAGACAACTGCAAGTCTGAGTCACCAAATGCTTATCTGCTTCTTAAGTCATTGTCCACTATAATGGTACTAAACTGCTTGAGCTTGTGGAGCTGTGAATGTGGGCTCTGCCTCAGCTCATGTGAAACAGAAGTAACTGAAGCTAACAAATTATTTGTGTGGTTTAAAGTATCTGCATTAAGTGTGAATTGGTAGAAGAGTGTTATGCCCAGCAACAGCTAAAAAGGCTCTAATATCTATAAATAAGGTGCTAAAGTTGTTCCCAATGCTGAAGACATGAACATGCAGGTATTGGGGGTGGGTGGGTATTCCCTTCCGACTGAAGACAGCTTTTGATCCCAGAGAGGACACAATTATTCTTGAGTTCACTGGGACTGAAATGTGTAACTTCAGTACTAATACCCTATTTTAGTACACTCACAAAAACCTTAAAAAAAAAATATTTGAAAAGAACACATATGGTGGACAGAAAGCTGAGAATAATTTTGCCAACACAACCAGAAAGAAGCAAAAGCCTGCTTGCACAAATGCCCTGACAGATAAAGGGATTTAAGACAATGGATTTACTCTCAAAAAAGGCAGGTAGGAATCAGACTACTGAAAATTCGTTACTTCATTAGCAGAAAACTTTTTTCATCATTATTGATGGAATAAAGCCCCATAGCTGAGCATGAGCTTATACTTGAACTTTGATTACTAGTACATGTAACCTGTAAACAGAGTTGCATAAATCCCAAAGATATCCGAAGAAAGTTCACCCAAAATAGAGTGCAATTAAACTTGAATGTTTCAATTAAGATCCAGTTCAGAAATTAAATTTTGCATCTTTATCAGACAACCAATATTCTGTTAAAGCATTCTCTCACTCCAGGAGAAAGACTGGAATGCAAGTAGGCAGACAAAAAATAACAATTGAATGAAAATGCTTACAATTACCAAACACAGTCTGTCTACACAGTTATACATTGATTTGGTTTAACATCAAGTTGCTGCCAAAAAAAAATCCATACATTTTGCTACGGTTTTTGATAAACATTTCGAAGTCTGGAGCAGAGCACACACTTAAGGTTATGTATGTAAATGAGTTACAGCAGCATCACAACATGCTGGAAGGATGGAAGAAAAAGTGGCATTTAAACTATAAGTATGAAAGTAAAAATATAAAAATAAGGAGCAACAACTTTTTTCCTTTTTCGTTCTGATACAGCTACACAAGTAAAGACTCGTTTGTTCCAGCACTACCTCAGCGGCCATCAATATTGTAACCAACATATGTAAAGTAACTTATTCCCAACTCATTCAGGCTTTGTTACCGACTGATACTAGAATAACACTGAAGCTAGGTATGAGTTAGTTGTAATTTTGTTACAGAATTTTTCTTCTGGGCTTCTTCTAAACCACCACTATGCAAACAAAAGATTAAGAACTGGCTGGAATTACCAGGTGATATTGCCTGTCTCTCCAGTGTCAAGGAGGGACTGAACTACTTTCAATTTTGGGGCAGCTAAGACAGGGGTCAGTAGACTATCTGGGCTGTGTTTTGAGAAGCTCTACTAAAATGTGCTGTAAATTAACCCATCCACAGCCAGAGCAGTTAAACCCACACACAAAAGGCACTGCATGTAACATCGCAAATAACTGCACTCACATAACATGCCTCAGCTTATCCACACAAGGTGGAATGTCACCTCTCTATCACATGCAACTCTGTCACAGAGCAATGAAAGAATCACATTTTCTACCACAATATGGTTATGGCTCTTGCTCAGGAAGCGCAAAGGCTGGTAGTTAGTTTCTACTCCAGATGATAAGAACCAGCATCTCCCGTGTCCAAGGTGAATGGAGATGGCACAAACCACACTAATGAAGAATCTTTTTCATTCCTTTTTTTGTGATAGAACACTAGAAGTCATGAAGCCAGTGGGAACAGGGAAAAAGTGTCTGATGCTTACTAAGTGGTTCATACGAGTCAGAGGAGAGAAACAGAGATCCAGAAGAACCCTGAAATTAGCCAATTAGACATAAAAAGCCCCAGAAGTCCTGGAACCTTGGACTGGAATCTCAGATGGTAGCTCTCCTTCATCCCATTCTACGCTTTGCAAGAGTATGTCATAGCTAATACTGCCTTCAAATGGATTCCCTCAATTCATGTGCTATTATAAAACTGGACATGAGGTTTGCTCAGCCAAATACCAAAAAAAAGTAGTTAATTTCTCCATAAAGGGAAAAGGCTTCCTGTGCCTATAGCTTGGCTTTGTACATCCCGCTTACTTCACTGATACCAGTGGAGCTGCACGGCTATGCACTGGAGAAAAAACAACCCACTGTACGATGAACTGATCAAGGTGACTCTGGCCTTCACATAAAAACACTAACATAATGCCTTAATTATTTTGTTTTAAAAAGGAAAACAAGACATTCCCTTTCCCATTCCATATCTCCTAGTAAAGAAATTGAATACTTGTAGTAAACATACATTATGATGTGCTATAAGAAACCTACAAGACTATCATTGATCAAAAGGTTTCCATTGTCTTCCTAAGAGAGGAAAAAAAACACTTGAGCGAGAAATATAGTGTGTTTCTTTCCTGTATGTACACATAAATATGCCTTAAAGCAGAGGTGATAAAAACATGCTAGCCTGGGACTATAAACTATATATTAAAATACTGTTGTCATCTACTTAAAAAGAAAAATTGGTCTTTAAGAAATACTGAGAAAACAACATAATATTGGAGGGAAGAGATGAGTGCATCTCTCCTCCCAAATCATTATCATTTTTACCTTTGAATAAGAGAATTCTTCTAGTGTTTTACATATTGGTTTCCTTATTTATGAACGTTAGCCATAAACTTTTTTGTCCTCTGGTTGAAATACCACCTCAATACTCTATGATAGTAAATTCCACTAAATGATGATAAAAAAGCTAAAAAATATTTACTTTAGTCAGTCTTAAATACTGGTCCTCCTTTTTATGTGACTCCTTTATCATTAGTGGAAAAAGTTAATAAAAGTATCAACATTATTTTTCATCACACCAGAAACAACATTATTTTTCATTATAGTACAAACTTTATGAATCTCAGCCCTGTTCTTTTCATTACCCTTCTGTTCCTCAACATATATGCTGTTATGTCCTATAAAATACTCCCTCCATTCATCTGAACATTTATTCTGTTCTGAGTTTTCAGTGAATATTGTGCCCCTGTTAAACGCATTTTCAACAATAAACCTGTACTGTTGACACACTTCTCAATTTTCCGTGAATGAAAAATTAAAGACAAGAATATTGGGTAATCTTAATTATTTCATCTGATCCCAAGATCACCTAAATCAAAAAAAGATCTCATTAACCCAGAATTATCAGAACTTCAACATTTTGATGCTTTGCATAATGTTATGTGGCATCACAAGGCCTTATCATCAAGATTAACGATCTTCTGACATCATCCTCTTCATGGCTTTGGCTAACTCAAACTACCCTGACAGTGCTTCATTCAACTTAATCTATAAAGAATCACCAATACCATGGAATTAATCAAACAAATGCTCTTTCTTTTATCATGAGCTGTTTTCCATTAACAGTTAACAGCTAGTCTCCACTTACTGCTTTCACTTAAGAGCCTCAGTTGAAAACTCCTGTCCAAATCATTCTGGACAGCCAATTTATCCAAACCAGCTCTATTAAGTATTTTTTCATTAATTTCACAAGTTGTTCTTTAGGCTAAAAAGACAAGAAATGCTCACTTGTCATCAGATCATTGTACTAAATCCTTTTTTTTTTTAATTTATCAGAGTATTAAACACTTTGCAAAATGATCCATGCTTTTTCTTCTAAAGTCCAAAAACTGCTAAAGTTTATATGATGAAATATTTCCTTACCTCCCAGAGTCGAAGAATATCTTGAAAACTAAATTCCCTTTTAAATCTGATAAGAAGCCACCGGAAGCAAAAATAAAGGTAGCCTGAGTCTTGAGATTCTAGGAATAAGAGAGTGACACTTCAGAAGCATCAAATTTGGTTCAGACAACAGAAAAAGAAAAAAACCCCACACTTTACAGGTGCATGCGTATACCACTGATTTTTAAGATGGCAGGACTTTCTTATAATAAAGATATTTGCAAGAGTACAGCATATTTTTAAAACTGGTAACAGGATGACCCTATCTTTTCAATAAGAATCAATTTATGGAGCAATTATTTAAATATTTTAAGCATTATAAAGTTACAAGTCCTATACTCATATAATATTGGAATTATATTTAGACTTGTGAGGAACAGAATACAGGAAGCTGTTTCAGTTACTGTGCATAAATAATACACCTACCTAAATAACTGCAAAATCCACTGTCTAGTAAACGAAGCAAATGACTCAGCTGAATAAGTTGTGTCTTCATACCCTGCATCTGTTCTTCAAAATTCTGATGCTGTATGGAATAAAACATTAGCACTGTCACTTCTATTAACTCGATTTTGAGATTTGCAGCTATTTTAAAAGAAGTTTTGTTATTGCAACAGTGGTTCTCACCCTTTAAGTATTTAATATATAGATATTTAACTGTACTTCTGTCTAATGAAATGTCTGCCTTTTAATGAAAAGTTTAACTAAAGCACTGAACTGTATTTCTTTGCTAACATTTCTGTATGTAGTAAATGATAATTTAAATCTGATTAAGCTCTGTACTTCTCAGCAGCATGACTGCACTCAAACAAAAAAATTCTGTTTTACTTGCCTATCAGTCACACAGTTTTTTGCCACATGCACAAGTCATAAAAGCTTCAGTTTGTGGGAAGTCTAAACTGCACTTAACAAAACCCAAAAGGCAGGTATATAATGAAACCATTATCCTGAACAAAATCCTGCTTGAGGACTCCTGATAAATACAAATTTGTCTGTGATGGATACTTTGGAATTCTTAAGGAGCCAAATATGCCTGTACCATACAGCAATACTATTGCAAACCCACCACAATCTCAATCACCAAAAGCAAATTGACTCCAAACATAAAATGACTCCTTTAAAAGAATTCAAATAACCCAGTGAAATTCATAAAGTGAAATTAACCCCAAATACTATCTGTGGCTTATCTGTTTATGTGAGCTAAAAAAGCCTTATTTTACCATTTGATCCATGTATGATACAAAGCACCAAAAGGCATCTACTTCATTCTCCATAACATACAAGACAGGTGACAGCAAGTCGCTCATCCCCTGCACATAACCTTGATAGAGAAAAAGCAGAGGGGGGGGGAAAGCAAAAAGAAATTTAAACTCAGCAGTTAAAACAGTAATTTTTCAAGTGTGATGAATGAATGAGTGAAAAAAATATTAGCACATACAGTCACTATAATTGTCCCATTCAACTACCAGTAAAGACAAATTTGTATTAATAGGCACTGACATCCCACAGATCCAATAAAATTTACAAGCCATTTCTGCCAATCTAAAGAGAACATAAAGCAACCACATTGTTCCAATAGATGTTAAAATATGTTCAAACTGAGTTTGTACATAACACATTTTTAGTAAAAATGCTCCTATTTAGAACTCAGGAGCATATATTGATATTTTTAAGATTAAGTCTCTACCTTGCACCATCACAAATACAAACTTGTATATAATCTCCTTTCTATTTGTACTTGATTACTATCTTCTAGACATTTAAAATTTTGAGTATCTTTGCACTCCCCCACCCACCCCCTAATGAAGATTTTCTTCTCAAATTCACTTAAAGAGATGTTGAGTTGCAATTCCAGAAAAACACAGTGCAACAGCTCTTATGAAGAAAACTTTGCATTTTACACTTCTTTTTTTTCTGTCACTGAATATGCCCTAAAGATTCCTTTATTTAAGGAAGTTGAGACTGTTCTGCTTGGACAGTACTTTAAATACACCCAAGCCTAAGACCATCTGTGTAATCAAGCAGAAAACACCAAAGAATTCCAACTATCAAAGTGAGAAAGGGAATTAATAGTAAAGTATTGCTTGCAAGAAGCACAAAAGCAACATGTCTCTAGATCTGATTCAAGGATGTGCTTTTATGTTTTGTGTCTAGAACTGGTGAATAAAGTTCATACCACCTAAAAAGTACTCACACGCTTTCAAGAAAAGCTTTCATTTAACTGGAGAAGGAAATGTCCACTCAAGCATATCATTTTTACAAACAACTATAAAATTTTAGTTGTATAAAAGAAGTTTTTCAAATTTTTCTAGTTTTTAAATGTTTCTTCCAGCTTTCTTGTTTGTAATTAACAGTCCATTTAAGTAGAGCATAATGATTTCTACAGGTAATTTTTTCCCCTTCTTCCCAACTCTTCCAATCACCACTGTTGCTAGTCTCAGCTTATCTATTGCCCAATTGTTGCTGACCTCTCTAAATAAGAGAACACAATTAATGTGCGTATCTATCATCAATGATTGGTTCAACATAACATTTTTTCAGTTGGCTGACGTTATTTCTTAATGATGTAATTGTAACTCTGTAACTGAAAAGAGGATTAGAGTCAGTTACTGAAAATATGAAGCAGCTGTGAGAATAAAAATAGAGTAAGTAATAGCAAACAGGTAAATAATTAAAAGGTCAGAAGAAAAAAGTTTTGTGGCCCACATATTAAATACTACAGCTAACTAAAAATAAATGCAGAGAAAATTCTGTCCAAGACAGTTTAAAAGTCCATTTAATAATAAAGCAAATTTCATTAATGCAGACTTAAGGAATTTACTCTGAAAAATATTCTATTAACAGCTGTTCTGTCCCCTCCCCTATCCGTCAGCTTGTGGCATTATTCAGCCCCCTCTAAAGCTGCTGTCAAATGATTAAGAGCAGCACTGCACCGATGTGTAGAAGCCTTGGACAGGTACTGTGTCAAATTTACTGTATTTCCATTATTCCTGCTTGTTTATAAAACAAAACTTATCCAGTGTGCACATTTAAGCCATCTCAACAATGTTCTTAACAGAGTGAGTGGTGAATCTGCTTTACTTTCACCTATAATGTCACTGTGCATTAATGAATGTTGAAATGTGGAAAGAGATGAAACAGAGCTACATGTTTAAACCATCAGTTTTACTTTTCTCCTTTTTCAAGCCAAAGATCAAGACTCTCTTTCAGAGAGAACGAAAGCTGACAAGAACTACAGCCATGCAGCATGTTTACTAGCGGTTAAAGATTTAATCTTACTTTTTGTTTTCAAAACCTGGCATGAAGTGGGCTTTTAGAATACCAAAACTTTTCTGATACAGAATACCCACAAAAACTCCAAAGTATACAGCCAAATGTCATGCCAGGGGTGAAGGGGAAATCAACTGCAAAAGTATCCTTTCCCTCCCTCCCAAGACAATTAACAAGAAACCAAGACTTAGCCATCACATTAGCAGTGCAATTAAAGCAAGATGTTATATGCTCTTCCCTCTGCAGCAGATGCATGCACTAAAATGTAATTTTTGACAGATTGCTAAGTGCACTTCTCAAGAACCAGTTTTTAATATATTCACAAGAACACCATATTTACAAACAGCTGGTTCAGCATGCTGAGCTTTAATCACAGCAGTAGCAGCTGGCTTATCATTTTTATTGATATTATCAGTCTTAAAAACATATATAACACTCAAGCTCCAAAGACCCAAATCCATTTAAAACTCTGAAAAGTAAGACTGCTTCAATTCTTTTAAAAAAGTTCACACAAAAAAACCTAAAACACAAAAACAACAAAAGAACCCCACAACACTAGGTCTGTGGTGAAGACAAACTACCACTTAATTCCCAATCCCAATACAATTGATGAGTTCAAATGCCTAAGACAGACGCCGAATTGAAGAGAGGAAGAAAAACTGAACAAAATTATCTACATTATTGAGCACTACAAACTACTAAATGTTTTTTAAAACATTTACAAAAAGCATTGCAATCAATACAAGTTCAATTCTATTAATAGGACTTCGAATAAGCAAAGCTGCATATCGGAAGCCAAGAAGGCTTTTACATTTAGAGGGACACAACTTACCCAAGTCAAAGTCATACATGCAATAGGTCATCAAAATATCATGAAGTAAAATCAGTCCTGGATTATCTTCGCCTTCATAGAACTTATTGGTTCGATCTGTCCTGTTCACATCTTTTTCTAAGAAAACAGTCCAGATTTAAAAACACCTTCAAAACCAGTCTTACAAAGCCAGTATCAAATTAATTCAGAATATCTAAGCTGATGATTTCTTCCTCAAATACTATTGCAAAGCTTTGAAGTGTTTAAGACAACTGCATAACTGAATGTCATTTCAAAATAAAGAATGTTTAAAAATAAATAAAATCCTTCCTATCTCCAATGAAAGTATTTGCTTACAAACATATTTTAAATCTTTCTGCCTTTTCTTTGATAATGCATTTTATGGAAAAAAAAATCCTGATTATAATTCAGCAAAAATGTTTTACACTTAAGAGGATTAAGAACAATTTTATGTGAGCTAACTCTACAATGCCATTTATGAATACTGATGCAACGCAGCATAATCCATAGCTGGAAAGTTCCCACATGATCAGCTCAAAGACACGGTGACAGTTCGTAACAGCATTTTATAAATACTGTTTAACAAGCTCCTGTAACTCATAGCAGATGAAACTGCCTCTTGCATCAGGTAGTTCTGATGTCTGAAACACACTGAGCACACAGCACACTCCTTAATAAGGTGAAATTCAATACCAGTATATTTTGAAATTTTGCACAATTTTGAATGCAATTTGATAAAAGGAGTATTTTGTAGATTTGAATGTATTTTTCTGCATAACTCTAATACTGACACATACATTTCAAATGCTTAAAAATTAAAATCATTGTCTCAACAGATACAAACATCTGGCCTTTTTTAAACTCAGAATATATTTTTTTCTGTTATCATTCTCTAAAAATGTCGTTTATTAGTCTACCAAGACAAGACTACTTTGACCCTTTCAGCTTGCCTGTTGAATAACTGCCTGGAATAAGCTTAGTCTTTCTCTCAGAATAACAAAGAAATCTTGGCCTGACTCCTGAAAAAAAATTTAGAAATCCAGAACACTGCTGCCCAAATGGTGCTAATACAAACTGCTAATACTCAGCATAATTTGATGAAATTTTTAGAAGTAGGTGTAAAACCCCAGAAATCAGAACACACATACACAAATCACTATAAAAAATTATAAAATATGAACATATTTTCACATTCTTATTGTATGTCATTATTTTAACATTTCCAGTAGAAACACATTATGACATAACACAAAATGAAGAGTCTTTTGTTATTGAGTAAAGGAAGTTTAAAAATCCAGCCAAAAATCAGTTTGCAACACTAATACGTTAAGCTACATAACCAAGTTTAGACACCTCTGAAAAGAGCAACATTTCATTTTTAGTGCCTCTTCATGCAGGCTCTTCAATCTCACATTAGCTTTTTAAAGTGTGTGTGCATTTAGGTATGTGTCTAAACATGAATTTACCTATAAGACTTCGGTAATCTCTTAATCTTGAATTTCGCTTTTCCTGTTCCTCACTGACAGATTTCCACTGCAGCTTCATCCTGAAATATTCATCCCTGAAGAAGAACAACAATTTTGAAATCAAACATCAACATTTCCTTTTTTTAATTTAAGCATTCAAATACATTCAATACATCCATTCCATGTATTCTTTGAGATAAATGGAATAACAATACCTGTTTATGTAATGGTTTTAGTTAAGAAAATGTCACAGGTTCTTGCATTCAACAGTTTTAGCAGCTGTTTTCCAAAGGGCTTTCTACCTCACTATGCCTTTAAAAAGATACACCTTTTAAATTTATTTTGTAAGAAAAAAGTCACTGTACTCACGTTTTCCTTTTTTGCAGATTTGCTCTCTCTTCTTTAGTGCTATTCCAAGGAAAATATCCCAAAAGAAATTTCCATGCCTCTTTTCTTAAAGTATGGCAGAGACCCTAGGGAAAAATGGGTATGATGCATGAACAAAAGTATTACCATACTGTGAGGAAACATTCCTAGATTGATACAACACTTCCCAAAGTAGCAACTTCAAGTTGGTTTCTTTTTACATTGCAGCCAAGTATCACGTGCTAACTAGGTCTCACAAGGGGAGGAAACAGGAGGAAAAGAGAATGATTAAACATAGTACTGTAGAAGCACTGGACCCACACTTAGGTAAAAAAAGAAACTTTAGAAAATAATTTTCTTCCTATATTTTTGCTTCACTGCTAAAAATAAAGAACTTACAGGCATCACAGACTTTAAGGAGTAAAAAAAGTACCTTTAAAAATGTATAAAAATATAATGCTGCTTCTGGTTACAGTTTTCAAACTTCTGTCTTGCCATAAAGTGACCTTGAGGACTAGTCTTCCATTTATTTTGAAACAAATATTCTCATCTCATAAGACATAGCCAACCTCCAATGAATCTTTCAGTCAAAAATACTAGTGTCCATTCAAGAAGCCTGCTTGTCAGAAATCTTCCCAAGTAATGCTCAACATTTTAGATTACAAAAATGTATGGACCTGAATCATACCCTGCTCTCATCAAGAGACCTTCTTGCAACTCCTACAGTACAGTCATAACAATATGGAACTTCTGCTATGAGACTCCCCACTTTGCAGATCTTGAGTCATAAAAAAAATAGAGCACTCAGTCCCCTCGTAATGGGCAGACATTGACAGAAAAGTGGGCTACAGAAGAAAAGGTTTGTAGTAACTCTCATGATTGTGGAAGGGTCCTTAATTGGGCACATCAGGCACAAAAATATTAAGGAACAGTGCTATCATTCTCTACTTCTGCTTGCATCAAGAAACATGCATCAGCAGGCACAAAATTAATGCATTAAGGCAGCTGCATTCCCACCAAAATATAGAAATACTGAAGGAACATTAGGTAAAAAAGCTAAAGGACACAATTAGTTTTCAGAATTTCCATCACTGAGACTAAATTCATATTCATACTGCAAAACTCCTCAGTTCAGTTAAAAATACCAGCAAAAGTGTTTAGCACTGCTCTGCTAAACAGGGTCAAATCCCAGCAAACAGCTGGGCAAAACCAGAAGCTGCTGCTGGAGAAGGATAGGAAAAAACATTGTAAGAGAAAAGAACAAACCAAATATCCAAACACTGAAATACTGGTCTTTTCCTGAAAGACACTTTCATTTTTTTATCACTTAAGCTACTGTATTTCCAACTCATTTCCTTTAGCCAGCCACAAGAAGACCTCTCTCCTTGTAGAGCACTTCATATAGCTGCAAGATTGCTCTGGTACTTGACTGGCATGAAACCATCCTTTATGAAGTCTCTCAATAATGACTGTCTGGGTCATGCTCAAAATTCTGCCTGAAATATTCCAAGTTAATGAAAGCAGCATATCCACAGTTTGGGAAGGAAAGTAAAAGCCAGAACCAAGCCATAGGTCTTGCTGAATTTAGAAAAACTAGTTACCCCTTTGAATATCAATCGCTTTATATAGTCAACATCTAAAATTCTTCCTTCAGAGTCCATATTCTTAGCCCATTCTTCAGCTGACACAGGCTCTCTTCTACTAACTTCAGGCTGTTTCCCTAGGTCGATCTGAAACACACAAAGGCATTAAATGAATCCCAATGAAACCCTTCAGTAGCTGCAAACACCTGCACAAATGGTACTAAGCTTGCCAGTTTCTTATAGTCTGTGCAATTACATTTCCACATGCACATACCTCAGCAACTCTAAGGATCTAAGGTTGCACCCACATGAGCAAGTAAAGTGGGCCAACACAAGCAGATCTTTAGATTTGGTGCTGAGGACCTGACTATGCATATTAATATTTCAGATTTTGGAGGATGTATGTGTGTTTTAAATAACCTTCTAATTCCACAAACACCTCTGAGCTAGCTTCCCATGAACGAATGCAACACAGCAAACAAGGACAATTGGGAGCTTCGCTTAGAGCTTCACTCTAAAACACATTCCTGAAACACATGAGTGCATCTTACAAGAGAACTGAAAACCAGCTTGGGTTTGGAGATACTATCCCTACACAGACTGCACAATGTGACTGAAAGATTAGTTTTGGTACACAGCCTCTTAAAAAAACCAAGGATGTATATACTTTTAGAATTTATAACACCCATCAAAAGTTTCAGTGTGTGCTTAGTCTCTCAGTTCCCAAATTCCATGTGCAGAAGAATTCAGCAGAAAGTGAATTCTTAATTTCTTAAAATATTTTTATGATAGCAACCCCCAAATCAATTTGTATTTCAACTCTTTACAAGTCCAAGGCATTTGTCAGATTAAGACATAGAGGTCAATGTTATTTTCCATATATAGCATTTGTTATACTTTTTCTCATCGACAATTTCATTAAGTGCTAGGCAGCAACTTCTAAGAATTATGTTGTTCATGCAGCTACTGCTGAGATATTAACCCTAGCTTGAACTAAAAAAATCCCCCATAAAAAAGAGTTTAATGTTTTAAAAATATGTAAGCTGCTCAAATAATAATCACAAGCATTTAAAAGTAAACCTTTTCCACATATCTGTAAAAGACTCCAACAGGTGTCCACAGTGATTCATGATCCTATTATAAGTTCATTCTAGCTTTGGTTCAAATCATGCATACATCTGTAATTTATACACCCTAGACATTAATCATCCAGTTAATCTCAAAAGAAACTGAGATGTTAGGAGCGATTAGCCAAGAAAGTTGGTTATTAGCCTGCATTCTCCAGTTTTACTTAACAGAGCTCTAACTGACCTCAGAGGAAACTGTGGACATAAAATCGGTCACCTTTAAAGGTAGTGCTTCTAACATAACTATAGTCACCATTTCATTAATCACAAACTTCCTTTCAAAGAAAACTCACATTTGCATGCATAAAAATGACATATTCAAAAGTAACTGATGATGATCTTAACTCCTGAGAATAAATGGAAATACGCCACAACTGCATAAACAGTATAATTCATCATGCTTCAAGTCCTACCATTCTTTTAAAGGAGCGCATAAAAACAATCAGTGCATCCATATCATTAAATCATAGACTCACTCGTGTAATGACTTCAAATCCTGGCTCTTCCTGCTGATTTATCTTCAGCCCTGGAATGGTATCATTGAGAAAGTCTGCCATTTCTGATGGTGGTCGCCTCTGATTTGATTGATCACTTGAACGTAAACTCCCAACAATATAGTTTGTGACTTTGGAAAATTTTCCCATTGTTACTACATATGGATCTTTCTTCCATTTCTGTTATAACATGGGAAACAAGAAGAACACAAACATTTGTGTGTATAATATATTTCTTTTATATATATATATATATATATATATATATATATATATAATTCTTGTAATTCTTGTACTCAAAGGAAAACAT
>JAYDZK010000056.1:34633641-34667282 GCA_034509185.1 Euphonia xanthogaster | reverse complement strand
CGGGCGGGGAGCGGCGGCCCGGCACAAACGCGGGCGGGCGGCGGGCGGCCGCTCCTTGCCGAGCCGCACGTCGGGCGGTGCCCAGGGTCCTGCCCCGCTCGCCGCCTCCCCGCCGCACGCATGAAGCTCATAGTGCCCAAGAAACACTGTGAGTAACGCCGGGCCACCGGGGCGTTCTGGAGCGTGGGACGGCTCCGCGGGCTTAGTGTGTTTGGGAAAGGCTCCTTTCCCAAACGTTGTTAGAATTAAGGAAAAAGTGAATCTGGGAACCCGGCGCAAGTTATTCTGACTGGTGGGGAAAAATATTTGTAAACAGTTGAAATTTATAATGTGCTTCTCATTTAGGAAGTGTTCTTGAACTGGTTGTCTATTTCAGGTTTGGTTTTAAGGCTGAGACTCAAACGTCCTATTTGTTAATTCTATACTTCCTTAATTCTCTATGGTTTATTGATTAGTAGTCTTGCTTACTTGGAGGCATTGAATAATTCCATGGTAAACCCTGCAAGTAAAACAATCTAGGGGAAAAGGTTTCTTTTCACTCTTTGCTAACCCTTCACATAAACCCACAAATGTTTGATTCTTTGTTGCAAGTTCAGCATGTTCCAAAAGGATAATGGGGATAGTCAGGATCACAGCTGCCTGCTGCCAAAATTTAAAGAAGTTTCTACTCAGTAGGAAGTAGTGTCCATTCAGCTAGTCTGGGATTTGGGGTTTTTTTTCCTTTGTTTTGAAGTGAATATTTAAAAAAAAAACTTTCCTGGTTAAACAGAACAAAATATTCAGAAGCAGCCTTAAAGAGCTGCACCTTTCACAGGACTGTGTATTAGCCAGTGCCTCTTCTAACTTTTACAATGCTGTTGGTGAGATACTCATGGCACTTTCCCTTAGAATGTTCTCTGATTGATTAATCGTGTAGTGCTTACAGTACCTGTTGATAGTTAATTTAGTCCTCTATCAAATTTAACCTATCAGTGAACAAGTTGTTCTCTGTCACAAACTGTTTTTGTAGTCTTTGTCCTGCTTCACGTTGTCTTCATGAACAAAACCTGCAGAACTTGGACTGGCTTACATTTTGATTTGGTGTAACTAAGGAGAGTCAGCACTTGCATATCAAACTCTCCATAAGAGTGAAAACTATTTTGAAGCAAAGAATAAAGCTTTTAGGAATTCATGTGATCACTCAGTTAAGAAAGAATGAGGGCTTTGGAATTTCCATCCCATCTTGAGGGGAAAAAAGAGCCCATCAAAGTAAAAAGCATAGGTGACTGACTATATTGCTCAAGATGTATGACAACTGAGTCTTCAGGTGTGGAGTTTTAGTGAAATGAGGCTTTAGTGAAAATAGCAGCTGAGGGAAGTGCTTCGTAGAACTCTTTTGTGGGCAATTTATTTGCTGATTAAAATACATTAGTGCTTGCTGATATGCTTTTTAATATATATGGTTTATTTTGTACAATAAAAGGTTTGAAATTTAGTATTAGTCATACAGGCAATAATGATGGCACATTGTCACCATCTTAAAAAATTCATTACATTATTATTCAAATTGTCCTGGTACTGCATGCCTTTCCACTGCATCCTCTTCTAGTGAGTACTATACAGTACCATTTTTACTGGTTTGTTTGGTGCTTTTAATCCTGACCTTTGCAGGTGTTTGTTCTTTTCTTAAGGACAGATTGCAAAATGAAGTGCAGTTGCCACACAGCATGTGAGAACAGTATTGATTGCAGGGTTTGCTTTGTGTGGTGAAGTTAATGAGCTAATTGGCATTTCCCAGTATTTCAACAAATGAAACCTATCTTTCTGCAGCAGTTATTCCTTTAAACCCTTATTTTCTTGATTGTTTCTACTTTCTAACAAAGTAAGGTAGAATTCTATGTTCACAAGTCTTTTTCCCCTCTCAGAAGGGAAGATTCCCAATGATACCAGTGTGCTTTGCTGATAAGCCTGCAGTGAGAGAGGACTCCTGGTACAGCCTCTGCTGGGAATCCTGTCTTGGCTTTCTTTTTTCCTTCGTTTAACTAGATGGGTTGTCAGGGGTATTAGGCTTGTGTCAACGACATTTGTGTGGATGGTCACACCTTTTTAACAGAAAGCTCTCTGCTTTTGGGTTTGAGCTCTTTGTGGGTTGGTTGTAACTTTTAGGTTTTATCTGTTCTTCTGATGAGGAGGAAGACATTCAGTATGCCCCTGCTACTGAGGATGAACTGGAAAGCTTCACCTGATATGTGTTCATGATTTAGCTCTAGCTTTTTAAGGTTTGAGGAAACTTTAATTAGTAAGCAGGTAAAATACCTTTTTTGAGCTACCTATTCTAGTTTCGTTCAAAGAAAAAAAGATGCTTCCATTTTATTTTTTATAACTGTGTAAAACAGGAAGAAGTAATTGCAAAATTTGTGTAAGCTATTATAGCTTTATTTTTTTAATAAAAATCAGCTTTCAGAAGCTGTAAGAATACTATGTCATGTTATGTGTGTGTTGTTTTGATTTTTTCCCTGTTACTGTTTTTGGCTCTCTGACCTCTTCTGGACCCAGTTAACGCAGGAAGTACCTAGATCATCAAAGTGTCAAACAATGCAAATGAAATGTAATTGAAGTAATAGGATTTTAAACACATGTGTGTTCAGAAAGAAAAGCAGCTGAAACTAAGATAGTTCATCTGAGATACTTATGACTACGATATCAGAGTATTGATAACACCATTCAAATTATTGATAAAAAATTGAAATATTGTGTCTGTCCTTGAGGACATACAGGTATTGTAAGGGAGATGTGTAAGTTGAAACAGTTTTGGCAAAAGAAGGAACTGCAAACTGGTCAGGAATAAATCCGGGGCTCAGGTAGAGAGAAGAATGTTCTAACCAGCAGGATTCAAGCACAATCTCTTTCTGAATGTTGAGGAGCAAAAAGATTCAGCTAACATTATGTGGTTGTTGATTAAATGTATGAAAAGGATTACTCTTGGTTATCTTCTTTAAGGAGGTAAATATTACTTGATGACCCAGGAGTTCCCTCTCATTCTTGCTTCTCCTGAGCTCTTGTCTGTGAGGAGGATGTTGTGATTTGATATTTGCTTTCCACATGCCCTCATTATATTGTGTGTTAACTTTTAAAAATACAAGGTGTTGAAATCTGAATATAATAATGCCTTGTAGGAATAGCCTGATACTCCGGAGTTAATGCAGAAACTAGGTAAAATGTGTCATGGAATTTCTCGTGAGTGAACCTTTGCCCCAGATACACAGCTGTTGGTGTGCATCAGATTACCTTCTTATGCAATGCTGTAGATACCTTCTGTTTGCATTGTCACATGCTTCTGCAGCTAAATTTTGGACTAGTACAGATTTTTATCTCATGATAAGAAACCACTAAGTAGTTGGCACAGTTTATTAACATAAAGAGAATTAATTTTTTAAATAGATAAGTAGAGTCTTTGATTTATGTGAGACTTCTACGAACACGTGATGCATCTTGATGCTTTCTATATTGGTTCTATGGGACTTAAAACTAGATTTTACAGTGTTATTTTTGACTTACTGCTGTGTAGCAATGCAGTAGAATAGTTCTGGTTTTGCCACAGTTATAGATTCAGCAGATCCAATAGGTATGTTGCATATCTCCTGGAAAGAGAGAAATCAGCTCATTAGCCTTATCAGACAATTTTAATTTAGAAGTGCATTTTTTTACATTGTGAGAATATTTCTGCAACATATCTGTGTCTTTACTATTCACAGTAAATCACACAGTTTTGACTAACTGTGATCAGCCTGAGATGTGGGTGGGATGGATTTTCCTTTCCCCCTCCTTGCTTTGCTGTCTTTTTGTAATTCAGGGACACTTATTCAGGTCAGCAATGAAGTGCTGGACTTCCAGCTTCCAGTTTAAAACAAACCAACAGAAAACCTCAAACACTGCTTCCCTCCATCCCCCCTGCCCCCCCAAAAAAACCCCACCTTCTCCACAATTCTCCCCATTTTTCCTCAAGTCTGTGAAAAGCTTATCTACACAAACACTCTTCTTTCATACCTACTGGTTGTAGTAGTGGGCAGGCTCTGTTAATTTCGATGGCCTCTGAATCATCTTATTCTGTATTCACAGAGGCAGCAAACCCCAGGAGCACCTTCAGTCTGTGTGCACACTTCTGTTAGCACCACATTCAGTGGCACCAGGAAGGTTGAAGTGTACAGGTGCCAGTTGAGATGAATTTTATGTAGATGTGGAAAAGAACTGATGGTGGGTCAGTGGTGCATTCTGATTTGGAACATACTGATAGTATGTTCAATGGATGGATGTTAAAATAAGCACTGGAATACAGAAGTGTTTCCGCTTTCACTCCAGTTGTGCAGAAGTTATATGAATTTCAGTGTGACTTTTTAGAAACTTTGAGACTTAGTTTAATTCCTGTTGGTCAACCAGTCAAGATGGTTGTTGAATTATTGCAAGTAATTCCAACAAAGCTGGTGTTAGAAGTTGAGAAGAAAACTAAGCTGTTTTTCTGCATAACTAAAATATCTGGTTTTGTTGTCTGATCTTGGGCTCTTTATTTGTCCTGAAGAAAACTGCTGGTGTTTTAAAAGCAAAGTTCCTTTCTTTCTACAGCAGTCCATTTGGCTCACAACAAAATGAAGGAACTTAGATTCACAGAGAGAGTAAACCAAAAAAAAAGTGTCCTGCTCATCTTTATAAATGCAAGCATTATGTGTTGCTATCCCAAGAATTATGCAGAGTTGAAGAAACTTCATAGTTGTTTTCTACAGTACTTATTCTTTGTGAATTATTTGGTTATAACTCTTTAAAATGTTAAGATGTAAAGTGAAATGTCTTGGCAGTCATTTATGAATAACTCTCAGCTGTTAGTTCTTACTTTAACACTTTTATTGCTGGGCTTGTGTTTGATAGGAAGACAGAACACTTCTTGCCTCTTTTAAAGATGAAATCTACACTATGGCTTTCAAACAAATGTTGGTGCTGGTAGAGTGTTGCAGGTTTTATGCCCTTAATGGAAAATAGTGGAAAATGGCTTATACTTAGCTACAGGTTGGTTCTTTATTGCATTGTCCAGCCATGCTGCTTTTAAAATGAAACTTCCTGCTTGCATAGTTAAGATACATCTGAGGAGGAGACTTACTGTTCCAGTGGGACAGGTAATTAAAGTTCTCAGTAGCTTTATTAAAGATTTGTCTAAGTCACTAATGGGATTGGCAGCCTGAGCTCCACTGCATTGCAATTGTGCGGTGTGGATGAGACAGCTTTCACATAAATATTTACCTTGTACTTTCCCAAGTGTTTGAGTTGCAGGTTAGTCTATTCAAAACAAGTGTGTTTAAAACAGGCTTTATTTAAAGAAGAAAAATATGTTTATTTTTCTTCTTTAAATAAAGCCTGTTTTAAACACACTTGTTTTGAATTCTTCAGTTTCAGGGAACTCTCACGTATCTGCATAGCATGATCCGTGAGACTCAAATTAGACTTAATTTCACTGTCTTTGTGCAGCTTGCATAGCATGGGAAAAAAATTAGACCTTACAACAGATAACAGCTACTTCGTTGGAGTTTATGCATTATGCCTGCCTTGTCTGTGGGGAACTGGGAGGAGAAACTGATGATTCAATTTCTTGGCATACAGCAATGAAGTGAAATAACTGTTTTAAATGTCTGACATTTAAGGATTGTTTTGGACAGGGAGAGCATATTAAAAATTGGAGAATTTAGACTTCCAAATTATTCAGCCAGCTGATGCTGAGACACTTGGGGTAAGAAAAAAAAGACTAAGCCTCTTTCAGCCTGAAGATGAGTAACTTAATTGTGATCTGTGATCACATGAGGAAGGACAGTGTGATAAGTACCGCCTATGCTTATTCAAGTGTTTGCCCCAAGTTGTTTATTTTTAGGCTCACTGGCAGAAAAATCAGCTATGCATATGGTATTTATGGTTTCAAGTTTGTAATAACACTAAGTTGGGATGCTCTAGGTGGTAGAATCATTTTTCTAGCAAGTCCACCTGATTCTCCCTGAAAAGCAGGAAGGTGACTGTGTGACTGCTATTTTAGAAGTGTGTCTTAGATGTTAATCATAAACTCAGTACTTTTAATTTAATTTTTCTAAGAAACATTGCTAGCTCCCTCCATCTGCAGTGCCTGTGTATAGATTTTGTATTCTCAATTCTTATTCTTTCATAAAGTTACCTGGCTTACTATTTAAAATGTGGAACAGGTAGACCAGCTTGATTTGGTTACTGTCTTCTGCTGGGTGTTCTCCATAGTCATTTTCTCCTGCTATTAACAAAACAAAGATTTTGGAGGACCGAGGCCAGCTGTGGCAAGCTGAGAAGCAAATAGTGGCATTTCTTATTTAATTATGTGATAGACTAACACATATACCACAAAGGGACTCTACACTCAAAGAACAGGTCTGTCAGTGGTAAACACTGAACATAAGCCAGCTCACTTTTGGCCACTATATACAAGTGTTGCAGTCCAACAAGCTGCTGGTTCTGGTGGGTTGGAGTCTGAAGGCCTCCAGCATAATGGGAGCTCTGTATTGCTCTTCTTCAGACACAGCCTTGTGACAGTGGAAATTCTGACTGAGCTTGGAAAGGCAATTGTAGATGTTACACAGTGGAAATATGACTTGGGAAATCTCCTTCTCCTGTTTGTTTTGTTGTTTCTTCTTCCTCCTCGTCTCCTGTCCTGGTTCAGGGCAAATTTGGGAGAGAATCTCCTTAATTCTTAGCAGAATTGGAGCCAATTGGGTGAAATACAATTTCATTTCATTTCTCACCCATTGGTGCTGATTGGGTGAAATGCAGTAAATGTGCTCTGTCAAGAGGTGGTGACTGAAGAGTAAAATGATTTCCTGGGAAAAAATGTTTTCATTTTATTAAAGCCTGCTTCTTCAGACGAGAATATTTTGAGATTTTCCTTATTCTTTTTCTTAACTGAGGCTTTATGAAGGCTTAACCTAGAGATGTGTTTAAAGCATATGAATTGGACATGACTCCCAGTTCTCAGGAATAGATACTGCTACTGTGACTGCACTGAATTGTCATTCAGCAAATGATTCAAGTGATTTGTCTACCCTGTGTATTTATAGTGACGTTCTCTTTTTTCCTCCCCAAACCCTTTGTTCTTAGCATTCCCATGGTTTGGAATGGATATCGGTGGAACGTTGGTTAAACTGGTCTACTTTGAACCTAAGGACATTACTGCAGAGGAGGAGCAGGAGGAGGTGGAAAACCTGAAAAGCATTAGGAAATACTTGACCTCCAATACAGCCTATGGTAAAACTGGCATTCGCGATGTCCACCTGGAACTGAAAAATTTGACTATGTGTGGACGCAAAGGAAACCTGCACTTCATCCGCTTTCCCAGCTGTGCCATGCACAGGTTCATCCAGATGGGGAGTGAAAAGAACTTCTCCAGTTTGCACACTACGCTCTGTGCCACGGGAGGTGGAGCTTACAAGTTTGAGGAAGACTTTAGAACGGTATGTGAACAGTTCATGTGGGTTCAGTGGGAGGTACTTTGGAAAAACATCATGAGAGCCCATCTATTAAAACTTGCTGGGAAAATAACTTTTTTTTAGTCCATCCTAACTGATTAGGAGCAACAGAATCAATTCACATTTGTTAATTGGTGACATTGCTGAGAACATGGAGCGGGGAGGGAAGGGTATTCTACTTGCTGGGTATTCTACTGAAGTATTGCTATGCAGGATGTTTTAGTAAAGGTGGAGTTTTTTTAGACTATGGCTGTGATGATCAGATGCTTCATAATCAACTGAGGCTATGTTATGACAACCTAGAAGCCTGACACTACAGGTACTTGCGAACTGGTTATCTATTGGAAACCAGGTATGAAACCATACAGGCTGGAGATTTGATTCCAGTTCCCTTCCCTTGGTATTAACCTTTGAACAGACTGAAGTCAAGAGTCTGGAAGACTCTTGGAGCATGGGGGAGAGACAGTGTGTGGGAACATAATAATACCAGCGAGCTTTTGATTTCAATTTTGTGAGTGTGCCATTTAAAGAAAGGCAATTCATGAGATGAGTAGGTCTAAGATCCCCAAAGATTTAAAAATAGCCTTTGCAGGGAACTCCAGAAGCTGATGTAAATGTGAAGTTTTGCACTAGAGTACTCTTCAAAAATTGGTTGTGGTGCAGAAGCATCGAAGAGCTGTTGTACAAACCATGTTGAAGAGAAAAAGCATTCAGGAGGCAGTTGTCTGTTGTGCATCTGTCTATATTGGGACATATCTTCATTTATTTTCTGTGAAAAAGAGACTAATCTGATTGTCCCAGAACAGTGTTGCTAAGACTAATGTGAATGATTTACTTGACTGGTGGATCTGGCACTTGTGTCCCTAACTTTTGACCTGATCTTGAGGGAGAGGGATGGCTACTGGGTATGGCAGGTTACAGCTGCTTTTCTGTCTGTGCTTCAGTCCAGGGAGGCCTCATACTGAATCACCAGCTGCTGTTGACTGCAGTCCTTGGCTCTGTGTGCTTCATTTTTAACTCCCAAGCATCCATTCCTGCTTTACAAGAGGGTTCTTTCTCTGTAAATACCCTCCCGTCATCAATATCCTCACATACCATATGACCAGGATTCTAAGTGGGATAAAGAATGCTGTAAGAGCTCAACATGAATTCCAACTGTTAGGCTGTTTTGCAGTCACTTTCAGTGAATATTAGACTGTTTCCATGTCCAAGGAAGGATTATCAAGTTTCTGAATTGGTGTAGTAGTCCACTACTAGTGCAAGATTCCTTGTTGTTTAGGCTGTAAGTCCCTTACAAGTTAGAATCTGCTGATCATTAAGTCCTCAAAAACTTGTTTGCCTTGAGTTGTTTAAGGATGTTGGCACCACAGTAGGAGGTGAGTTTTAGTTCTAGTCAGTGTGGCCTCAGTTGAGGTGTTTTTGAGTATCTTATGTCCTGGTAATGATTCAGGCCACATTATTTAGTGACAATGGGAGGTCACTTCAGGACTTTCTGAAGAGGCAGACTATCTCCTTGGAATGGTCAGTCTCTCCAAATTCATTCCTCCTGCATCATTTAATAACAGCTACAGTTGCTTAGTAAGGAAGTTCATGTCCCTTGCTCCGACAGCTGTAGAACTGAACTGGAGGTTACAAGGTGGCTCTCAGCTGATAATTTCTCTCTGGAGCTTTGGCCTTACAGACTAAATATGCAATCCACGGTGAGGGATCAGTCTCATCTCAGCTGCAATATAGTCAATATAGCAGGGGAAGCCATGGCCGGAGGAGTTGGAACTGTTTTGCCAACTATTGAACACAAATACGAGGCCACTTAGCAAATGACTGGTTGACTTAGGCATGAAATTCCACACCTCTGTAGTGTTGTTAACATCCTGCATGCTACAACACTTGTGTCACAGACATGTTTTATGAAAAATCCTTTCCTTAGGATTTCTTCTCCTGAGAAGCTGAGAGGCCTCAGGAACAAAGTGTAAACAATGATTGTCTGCTGCTGTGGAATGCAACAGGTGCATCTTTGATTGGTCCATGTTGGTTGTTTCTAATTAATGGCCAATCACAGTCCAGCTGTCTCGGACTCTCTGGTCAGTCACAAGATTTTATTATCATTCCATTCTTTTCTATTCCTTGCAAGCCTTCTGATTAAATCCTTTCTTCTATTCTTTTAGTATATTTCTAATATATCATTTTCTTTTAATATAATATATATCATAAAATAATAAATCAACCTTATGAAGCATGGAGTCAAGATTCTCATCTCTTCTCTCATCCTGGGACCCCTGCAAACACCACCACAAGTCACCACTTACCTCAGTGTCAAGAAGGCCGGTATGTTTCAGAGAGCTCTCAGTCCCACAGACCAATTTACTCCATGAGAGATATATGACCATCTTCTAGCTACTTACCCAATCTTCTAAACATCCATCTTGGGCCTTCTCCCTTGTTCTTTAGCAATTTTTCATTGTGTAATGTGTATATTGTTACTCAAGATGAGGAGCAAAATTACTCTTCGTTATCAGGTTGCTCTATCACAGGACTGCTGAAAGGTTGAAGTTGGCAGGAACCTTTAGAGATCATCTAATCCAACCCTCCTGCCCAGAGCAGATCACAAATGATTGCTCAGGGCTTTATAAAGTTTGAGGCTTGAAAATCTTCAAGAATATACACACCACAACCTCCTCAGTTAAGCTGCTTTATCAGTGCTTGGTTGCTTTTGGAATGCCAAACGTTTTTCTTATGCTTTAATGGAATTTCTTGTATTTCAGCTTGGATCCATTTTGTCATTGAATACCACTAAAGAGACCAGCTCTGCCTTCTTTACTTCCTCTCATAATCTATTTTTAGACATTGAAAAGATCCTCTCAGCCTTCTAGAGACTGAACAGTCTCCCATCTGTCAGCATCTCTTTGTATGACAGATGGTCCAGTCTCCTAATTGCCTTTGATTGCCCTTCACAGGTCTGACTCCACAATGTCGGTATCTCCATTCTACCAGGGAATCCAGCACTAGACTCAGCATTCCAGGACTCTCTCATGAGGGCTGAGGAAGTATCATCACCCCTCAGCTTGCTGGCAGTGCTCTTCCTGATGGAGCCCAGGATGGCTTTATTTTCTGGCTCGTGATTGATTTGTTCTGCACTGGTTTTGACACAAAGCAAAGCTGCTTCCCAGCCTACATTATTGGTACATTACATTATTGCACTTTACGAAACTGAATGACACACAACAGCAAGTTCCATAGGCTGACAGGGTGCTAGCAGGTCCCTCTCCCTCCTCCATAAGCCCCTTAAGAAAACAATGGGACAGTCTGTAGCTCTATGCTGAAGTCCAACCTTTCACACACTACACAGATGGGAATCTAAGGAGGAGGGTATCTTTAGCCGGGGGGCTCACTCTTTGTTGGATTTTAATTAACCATCTGCTCTAACACTTCTGCCACATAAAAGGTGGTCACAGCACACCAGCCAGCACTGAGCGCGCAGCCAGAGTGTTCCTGGCTTTCCTGTGGCTTCTGTTGCTGTCACAGCTGCAAGCATAGCTATTACTGCCGTGCCAAAAGCTGCAGCATCTGTTATTGTTGTTGTTCACACAGCTATTTCAGCAGAGTTCCAAGATACTTTCCTGTATTCAGAAGTGTCAGCTGCCCACATGCTCAACCACATGAAAACCTGGCCCACGCAAGACAAGTGCGATTCTGTCAAGTCCTTCCATCACAGGCTTAATTTGTACAAACAACCCCACAGCAGAGGAACAAAGAAAAACAGTGCCAAAACTATCTTTCCCTTTGATCTTTATTTCTCCTCATAGGAAATGGATGTATTCCAAGCCTTGCATGGACAGATGCAACCCACAATTTGTCTAGGCTACTCCAGTTTATCACAGAGCACAATGACATAGTAAATGGGTTGCTGTCCTGGTCCTTGGGTGCAGCAAGTCACCCAGGAGATAGCTGCAGACTAGGCTTTTCAAGTTCCTCATATTTTAAGAGGTACCCTTCCTCAGCATTAGTTGTATTGCAGACAATAAATGAAATATCCAAGGATTTAGCTGTGAAATGCTCTTATTTTCCCCATGCAAGAGGAAAAGATTTTTAAAAATTCCTCCCATTCTATTCCTCAATTAGGAGAGCAGGAGGGAGATCAGTCCCTGCCTACATCCATACAGGTGAACCAAGAAAGCCCCTGGGGTACAGTCAGCATTTTATTATTAGTTTGCTCTTTTATGTAATTATGGACCATACCACTTACGGTTTCTCAGACTAATTCGTAGAGATGGGGTTGAGGACAGTACAGCCACTGCAAGCAGCCAGCATGTAAATATGATTTAAAGGGCAGAAGAGGACTAAAGCACCTGGATTAAAGCTGCATTGTGCCATATGCTCTCAAGGCCAGAGCTCCTCATGCACTCTGGCCTAATTTATTTGCCAGAAAATGTAGCCTCTGGGACCACTTAGGATCTTCTCTACTTACCAATTGTTTCTGCCTCAAAGCAGAAACTGAGAGATGAAGATAGCATAGCCTTTCTAACCTGTTTCTCAAAGAAAACATAAAAAACCCACTAGCCTGAACAAGTAGAGCATGCAGATAGAGTATGCTTAGCTACCTTCTGCAACAAGGCTAGACAAGAATGGGGACAAACTAAGTATACATAGACCAAAATTAAAAGGAAGGAAATGCCATACCCCAGCAGCATTTATTTGCATTTACAGTGTGAAGGCATGGAGATGTAACAAGACATGAAGGCGTGTATGCTGGATGACAAGATTTCTTGAAGCATTTGCAGTGTCACATTTTGTGTATCCTTAAGCACAGCACTGAGTCCATGCTTGTGAACTTGATTTTTTATCTGTGTATCAATACAATTCCAGAATATGAATCAACCCAAAACATACAGGAGTTGTCACATAAGAAAACATTATGGTTGATCTGACTGACCATCACTTTACAATAGCTTTTTTTTCTCAGTGGGGCATAAAGTTGTGGGGTTTTTAAATGCAAAAGCAGAGCAGATACTAACATGAATGCTCTGCATTTGTCATGCAAGGAGAAATTCATGATTGCATCAGCCTCCACAGAGGGTAGCTGGAAGCTATCCGACAGCGATGACTAAACAGAAACTGATCTGTTGTTTGCCATTGGCACACCAGTATTGCTAGAGCTAGAAATGCAGCACAGGAGACAAATAGTTGTAACCCTATCACTTCTACATATACATCATAATAGCAACAAACATTTCCTGGAAAGAGCAGAAAAGTAACAGAACAATTGTTTGTAAGGGCAGTCAATGTTTACTTCTTGATCTTAATTTGCCATCATAATCATCTTCAGAGATCACTTCATTTCCCATACAGGCTGAAATCCCTAAGTCTCTGAAAAAGAAAAGGTGTACATAGTACTAAGCACCGCTGTATTAACATACTGAAAGGATTCCTTGCAGGCAATTGATTGGAGTATTTTAAGCCTCAATCCCACTTCAGGATGGGCACAGTTTACAGCTGAGGATTGTTTCGCAATTACTCCATGTGACAAAACAGTGGGAGAGTAGATGGACTTCAGAGGTATATCAGATACTGTGCTGCCTCTTGTAATTTGAAATATTCAGCCTAGGACTCTGATTGCAGGGTGAAACTACAACTAGTACACCGGCTCTTCACCACTTAATATAGCCCCTTTAGTAAAATGCTGACAGATTCTTAAAAGACTAATTGTGAAGGAACTACATTTACTCTAAAAAGTACTCTGGATTTTAGTTTCTTGAACAACAACAATAAAAATCTCACTTACTAGAAAATACACCTTTTTTAAGAGAGATTGTGGAGTCTCCCTTACTGGAGATACTAAAGAACTGCCTGGACAATTCCATGTAAAGTACTCTAGGATGACCCTGCTTGAGTGGGGAGGCTGGACCACTGTGGTCCCTTCGAACCTGACTCATTCAGTAATCCTGTGACAAGAAGATAGTAGGATAGAATTGCTGTCTTCTTAGGACTGCAAATGAAAGGGCTAAGAACAGCCAAAGCAGAAATATGCTGTCATCTTGCTGGGCTTTTCCTGTTGCTTGCTGTTCACACTCACGATGTCCACCCAGTTCAAATCCACAGCATCAGTCAGCCAGCAGTTTTCACTAGAGAAGCATGAACAAGCACTCATGGTGGAGACAGGACAGCAGCATGTTACAGTTGGTGGAAAATCCCCACCCTAGCCTAGGTTCTGTGTTTGACTTTGTTTTGCTGCATAGAGGCAGCATCACTGAGGCTACTGTTAAACATAAATGTGGTTCAACAGCAACTGCTCCTTCCTCTGTTCTGAGATGCCAAAGACCAGTGTTGAGAGTCAAAGCTTTATTTTACTGGGATATGCTCACACTACAGTCTCTGGGGTATATGCTAGGATAATTTACAGTGACCTCAGTGAGCCTGCTTTGACATCTTAAAGCCATCTTTTGACACATCATGCTCAGGTGAGTTCAGAAATTTTGTAACATAAAAACACCTGTGGTCTCAGTCACTGCCCCCAATTTCCAATAACTTTCAGGGCCACTTTATTATAGACTGTCATCTAGTTTCAAATTCTGGAACATTCTGTAAATGTAAGAAGTGACAATATTTTCTTTCTGTATTGATTTTCAGTACACTTTTTTCCCCCTATTGATCCATTTACATGCATTTTTGCTTTTAATATGAGGCACTGATCAACCAGCAGTCCTGACAAAAGAATCCTTGTTTTTATAGTTGATTGACCATTTGGCATTAATTTATCACAGAACTATCTTCCTGTAAATGCATGGGTATATAAAATATATCAAGATGTATTTAAGAACTCCAGATGAAGAAATGCACTGGGAAAGTTAACATTCGTGAAGCCTCTGCAAGATATTTTTTAGTATGTTTTTACAAAATTTTTTATCCACAAATGCCAAATAGATTATTCCTATAACATCTGACAATGTTAAGTTACTCAACTTTAAAAATGCTGCATCCTTTTCAGCATTGGATTTGCCCTGCTAATGTTTTCTTTCTATTTGAGTATGACTGATAAGCTTAATGAGCTTATCAGATGAGAAAAATCCAGTAAGACAATCATTATAATGACTGTATGATCAAACAGCACTGACAGCACCTAAAGATTTAGGTATCACATGGTTTTTCTCTTATCTTTTTACTAAAACAAGCCTGATTAGTCAGTTTAAAGTTTCCTGTTCTGAAAAAGAAACTGCTTGTTCTCTTCCACTGCAAGTCCCAAATTTGTTGACTTTTCAGAATGGAGTGATGGTTAACTTGAAGAAGGGCCTGCAATTTAACAGTTTCAACAGTTCAAAAAACCATGTGTGGATCTGTCAGAGGATATCAACTATTTGCATCTGATGAGGAAGTAGTCCTTGCTCTCTCAAATCCTCTCAACTGAGATTTCTTATAAGTAACTTCCAATATCCAAGAATTAGGAGTCAGATACAGAGCTAACAAGGACTCACCATTAAACTTTCAATATTATCTCTTCACTGTTTTAAAGATGGGATATGGCCAATTGTTAGGGATGACTGCTGTGAAACTGCTACTCATTTTCCTTCCTTGTCATGCTTTCAAATTAAACATCTTTTGGGTAACCTACAATAAAGTATTAAAATACCTTGAAAGGATCAGTGAGACTAGACACACAAAGAGAATTATTTGTCAAGATGTAAGTAAAGCTCCTCTTGAGGAAAAAAAAAGGTTATCAAACTGAGAGGAACTGGGTATTACTGCTGTAGTGCCCATCACTGTCTGCAGGAGAGCTAGAGAAGCAAAGAGCAAACGTGCACTTCCTTTCTTGCACAGCACCATTTCCTGTAGCATTCATTTGGCAACACGGATCAATGCAGCCAAAAAGCAGGAAAAGAAAGAGAAGCCCTCTTTTCACAGTGATTCTGCAGCTGCATCACATCCATGTTACTTGCCTGAATGCACAAAGCAGTGGAAATAGACTGAAAAAATAGTTGCTTCAATCTATCTTTTAACACCCTCGTACTGAATAAACACAATCCAAGATCTAAACTGGCCAGTGGAATATGAACAAGTATGCTGTTCCTCCCAACAATCAAAGTTTAGTTTATGGCTGTATAAGATGGCAATCAATTTAAGGCTTTGGCCAATTTAAGTAAACCTAAGTCTTTAAAAAAAATTAAGACTAGAGAGATCAGCTTGAAAAAAGTTTTCATTTTAGAAGTAAAGCAATTTATCATTTTGATAATATTACAGTAAAAATTTATCCAAGCCAAGGTATCTTCTCTTACCTTAGGCAGAATAATACTTTGTCATAATGTTGAATTTTTCATGGACGGTCACTTTTCAAGCCATCTCAAGTCAAGAAACATTCCATATTGTCCACAACTCTCAAAATCATCTCCATCTCATTCTGCTCAATACAGGGGCCAATGACAGCTCCAAAAATGCAGGAGCTAAGAGTATACATTGTTATTTGATAGAAAAAGCCTACATTTATTAGATAGCTACATCATTGAGATGTACAGGCTTGCCTGTATGGAAGCAAAATCCTGGTGTTGAGCAGAATCCTCCAAAGAATAGCAGAAGCAACTGCCCGGCACTGTTAAGAGCTATTGAACTAGTCTGGGGACCTTGTTGAACTTGTACAGCAAGTAGTGCTAAGGATCTTGGTCATCATCTGCAACTCCTTGACACAACTGTAGTAAAAGTTATCCTCACAGCATGATGTACTTCCCGACTTCTCAAGAAAAACTCCTAGGATTTGATGCAGACTAAGAATAACAAAGTCAGTGAAATAGAAATAGTTAAGAAATTAGCATATCCTAATAAAAAGTTTTAAGCAGGTTAGTATTGTGCCTGAAAGCCCGCTCAAAGTTAGTTGCATTCTCTTTAATGAAGGAAAACCAGTATTTCACAGAAGTAGGAACCCCCAGGAAGTGATATTAGAAGTCCTGAATAAGATATTGCCATTGCTGAGACTCTCTAGCAACTCAAAGAAAAGGTTAACTCAGCATCTTACTCAGCAGCCTATCACCAGCAACCTCAGTTTTCCCAACATTCCTTTTTTTCCTCCTTCTCCTTTTCATCCCACTAAAAGCAGAAAAAATGGGATGTGGCTGGCTCCAACTCTTATTCCCATACTCTACTATTCATATCACTTAACTGCTTTCAGCTTATGGAGATTCCCGACCTGCATTTTTACATTTTTCATTCTGACAGCATCCAACATTTTTGGAGAACTCTATTTGAGATCTAAGCACTTTCCATAATTCATACCTTTTTGCAAAGCTTTTTTCATCTGGTTTGGGAACTAAAGTAGAAATTTAATCAGTAAGTTCCTTTAAGAACTGTAGGCAGTTTTCTATGTGGTAGAATGCAAAGATACCTGTCCACACAATGTGTAAACACTGAAGGAAAGCATGTAATATAACCAAGGTAACACTCAATTACTTGAGAGCTTCAAAAGACCATCCCATACAATTAATCTGGCTCTTGGATATCCCCATTTTGGAATCACGTGCAAGATCACTGCTAACCAGATGAAGCCATCTCTCCCAGTCTTTGCAGCTAGTTACAGTTATCTCCAAATATGACATCTGAATTTGCATGTCCTTGTCTGAATCAGTCTCTCCCATCTTTTATAGCTTCTGAAGTAAAGTAAGTGCAGTATACAGTGCCCCTAAATAACACCCAGCAGAGACATACTGCTGCATTAAAGCTGTTGGACTTTCACTTGTTGGATTTTATTTCAGCAAGTGATAAAGTTTCATAGGCAGCTCATGTATTCATAGTAGCAGCATCAAGACTGTGAGCAAGCACTTAAAAGTTGTTTTAGAAAGGTATTGTACAAAGTTATACCATTTTATTTTGGTATGTATGTGAGTAATCTCAGTCAAGATATACCCTGAGGAAGTGTGCTCAGTGTTGATTTACACATGCTATGGTGGGCGTCTGGCTATCAGCCCCACAACAGAGGTACTTCCTAAAGACAGCCAGCCTTGTTCTCTTTCACTTCTCAGAAGAATGAAAAATACCTTACTTGTTTACAGCCACAGAAATCAGCAACAAGAAAACAGTTCTCCTTCAGACGTACAAACTAGGCAATCTAGATCAAATGCAAGATTGAAGACTCTTGAAAAGCAAGTCACATACTAGTAAGACCAGGTTACTTGACTAAGATCCTGCTCAAATATAGAAAACCAAACTATTTGTGCTTTTCTGTATATCAAGTGCAAAGAACACTCTTGGTATCTTTGACAAAGATGCTTTTTCCTGGAACTGTTGTATTTTGTCTGCTAACAATAAACAGCTGAAGACTTATATAAACCAGGCTAAATAATTCATGTTTTCACTTCTGTCTAGTCTTCAACCAGCTTCCCTGACTTCACAAAGCTATACTTTCGTCCAGTTATATAATGATACCCTGCAAACACAGGTTGTAAGTTTCATAAATCTAGTCCAACCAAACCACAGCTTAGACAGGAAGGTTTCCAGTGAATATTTATGTTGTAGCTTAAGTAAGAAAAGTGACTTAATTTATTTTAAAAATATTTCACTTATAGCAACCAGAACCTTTTTAGCATTACAAAATTGTAGACTGCTTTATCCCCACCTAAGTTCTCAGTAGTAATAGTTTTAATTCTATAAGAGACTTAAGAGCTAGTATCAACATGCCTTCATTAGTTTTGTAATTGACAGAAGTCACATGGGATGCCCCTACCACACAATACACTAAAAACTCTTGAGCTGCAGGCAGAAAGATACATTCTACACACTGCTTCAACTACATCTAGTTGAAGTTGGGCTGTTTGGGGTTTTATTTGCAGAGATGGAAAAAATTAAATTTGAATCAAAAAACCTGAAACTCCTATTCTGAGGCAATTCCATTCTTGAACATCAAGACTTGACAATTTCACTCTTCATATATTGTGTCACTTACAAGGCTGATTGTCAGATACCAGTGTTAGATCAAACCGATCTGGTTCTCAACTTTGTCAGAGCTCACTGTCGTTAAGATAAGTGAAAGGTAACAGTGTTGCTACATGTTGACACATATAATCACAGATTTTAGGTTCACACCAAAGCTCTTTACAGCCAAGAAACTATCTTCACTAGCACGAACAGACCACCTTTCTCCATCATGCACACAAACACAGAAGAGCACAGCAATGATAAGTCTAAGAAAAAGTATCTACACCACATTTAAGGCAGGAAAGGAGAAAATGCACCAGGATCAGTCTGTAACAAAGCCCTCTATTATTTCAGGGAAAATAAAAATCAGATTGAAGACAGCACACTTCTTACACAGACTAATTCATTACTACTATTACTTTTTTGTGTATCAGAACATACCCACACCATTCAGTGCATTCATATGCAATACTAAATCTACCTTTCAGAAAAAGGAAGGCCAAGGATATTCTACTTTGTCATAGACATCACCTTTACTGTTTTTCCAAGCATGACAACTTAAGTAAAAAAGTCAGAGCACAAAACATTTTGAAGTTTCAGCTACCACCACTTGTGTTCTTTTGTGATAGTAGTTTACATATCTTTTTCTGAAAACCCTCCTCCTGAAACTTAAAGGGGCTTTTTCAAAACACTTTACAGGAGAAAGAGCAAGTTGGGAATAAGTCCAATTTTGCCTAGAATCCCCTTAGTTACAGCTACATCTGGCAACTTTCACATCTTCAATTTAATCACTCCAAATTAGAAGTTCTAGTTAATGCCAATTAATTGTTCACTCAAGCCCTACGGGGAAAAAAATATGTTCATGAATAGTTTATAATGCTGTCTTTGGAAACAAATGTATTAGAGCAGCTAAAGAGTTTCCCATGCATCTGGTTTGCTGGCTACCACATAGATGAGGGCTAAAGTTGCCTTGACTTTCTGGGGATCTTCTGAGAGAACAAAGTAACTGCAGAGGCAAGGTATGTGCATGCACCAACTGTTTTAGCTGCAAGTCAAACGCCTCAACATTAAACAGCAGTTTACAGAAGCATTCTCTTCCAGTAAGGGGACACTCTAAATACTGCTGCTTCCCAGAAAGGGATTAAAGAATTGCTGTAGCAATGGATGTACCCAAAAAAAAGCTGCTTTCAGGTAGGGGAATAAAATGAGTAATTTAACAGTGCACATGAAAAGCTTGCATCTTTCACTGACTTATTCACTTCACAATCACAGACAAGACTGATGTACATATTTCTGCACCTGCAACTGTAAAAGCAGATAAAATATTTAATATATAATTTACAATGTATTTTATCAGCTTGGCATACAGATGAACAGAATATATCAAAGTAGTTGAGTTATAGGCTTGTGGAGGCCCTGCAAAAATATTAGTTCAGATATCTGCTAATTTAAAAAAAATCAATTTGCATTTTAGAAGTGATACAATTCCATCTACCACAAAGTACAAAGAGCTGCAAAAACGTATACCATTCCAACAACAATGTATATAAGTTATTAAATAATGATCTGATTTAAAAGAATATAAATGAAGCCTTTAAGTAGGTCTTTTCTACATGCATATTATTCCTCATTAAAGAAAAATATGTAAAAAGGCCATTGGTAATTGCTTTGTTAACCACTGTAGAAAACGCCAATTCTCTGGTCACAGACGCCCCTAGTTTAGCACTTAAGGTCTCTGCAGTGTTACATGTGATTATTTTTAAATACTGTTAATTCTATTACTCCATTGGTAAAGAACGTGTGACTTGGAATATGGCAGTCTTCATATTGAGAGGGCAGTGATGCACAGTTTTATAATTATCCAGAAGAACAGCACCCTCCGCTGCTCTGTACTTGTGGCTCATCATCAATGATCTGTACACCTCGCCTTGCTATTCCTGACTGACTGGAGCCATTGCCTCTTGCTCTTTCATCCACTTGAGCAGTTTCTATCATTCCTGTAAAGAAAGATGTGTATTAGATTACATTCCATTGTATTTTTACATTAAGACTCTGTTATCTCTATCTGAACCATATGCACAGACACAAAAGTTCAGCAAGAGTGGTTCTTCTATTTGTTATGCAGAACAAAGTACTCAGGTATCACATTGCATTACTGCAAGAACATATAAATCTTTTTTCTAAAGCACCCAACATACTCCTGTATAACTAAGGGAGACCACAGTGATCCTCAGGTGTCCTGGAGTCAGCTACTTCAAAAGCTAGATTTACACACCCATATCAGTAACACTGTTAAAAAAACCCAACCAAATAAGCAAAAAATCCCCCCCAAAAAAACTCCAAGCAACTACCTCCTCAGAAACGCACAAGACCCTTTCCTTAAATTTATCACATAAATACAACTACTAGGATGATTTGCTTGTGTTGGATTTTCATCCCACATACCATGATATTTACCATTTGTTGAGATTTCTGTGTAAAATTTGCATCATTAGAGCTTTGAGTTTATGATTTGTAATTGACATAATTTGAGAAGATTTTTGAAAGAGTATGAAACAGAGGATTTAAAGCAAGCAGTGGTGAGACCAGTAACATGCAGTTTGATTTGAGGTACTATTTATGCATGGTAAATGGAACAGCAGTCAGTGCTCCAACAAAAGACCAAGACATTTCTGGAGTAGAGCATGAATTTGCAATATTGTAAGCATCCATACATCAAGCTTCCAGAGCTGTTACAGAACATAAGTGGCTTGAAGTAGACTGAAATTAAGTCAGTTCTAAGTAGTACTTTACACTCAAACTTTTCGATATGGCCTCAAAAGCATTTCTGAAGCCTGAAGCATTTTATGAATGAGCTGCTTACCAACAAACTACGTAATACTTACTTTTGCAAAGGTCAAGAAACAGTTCTTCAATTCCTTTGTTCTGTTTAGCTGACGTATGATAATGTTTTGCTCCAACAGATTCAGCATACCTGTAGAAATGCAGATATGGAGCCTCATTATAGTAAAGGACTCAATCTTTCTAAGCCACTTTACAAGAAGGAATAAGATGATCACAAGAGGTTTTATTCTGACTTCAGAGTTAATCTACAGATGCTTATTTGATACAAAAAAAGGAGTTGTGTTTAAAGCTGCCAGTACTGATGCAAGACACTAGATGAAATTAAGAAAATTTCATGTCTAGAAAGAGATTTAAACTGCAAATATTGACTTTAATCACAAACAACTCTCAAGCTACAGTTTGGTCAGCCAGGACACCCTGTGACTCAGATACTAACAGAACACTCAACAACTGGCAGGCATAAGCCAGCAGTGCCTAGCTGGTTGCTATGTTGACAGCATCACGAGTTTATTACTCCAGCATAATTCTGCAATGACTGTTTCTATTAGTAATAGGTGTGACTTACATTTCTGCTTCTTGCACTGAAACATGTCTCTCTTTTTCCAAGTCTATTTTGTTACCTGTTGAAAACAAGGTCATCTTTTAAGTCTTTGTACTCTAAAATTACCCAAAAAGAAAGCAGACATGTAATCATGGTACTCCATTTTCTCAAGCTGTCCCAGTAAAGACCAGTCCTTACATAGGTCTCACTTTCAAGAACACTATGATTTGAGAATCTCCTTTCACACAAGCATTTACAGGCAATAAGGTGCTACTTCCATAGAGAGATCAGGACAGCTAAATGCCTCCACCCAATTCAGCCTTTTGCCCATTTTTTGTGATTAGTGCCTTCCATGTGCTGCAGAGGTAATTTTTGTAGAATGTCCATGTATCTAACCTCATGGAAGTATTTTAATAATTAGATCAGATTTAAATCTAAACACTGCACTTCTGTTGCATTCCATTTGCATTAAAATTTCCAATCTTTAAGACTCATTCCAACTTGCAAGCACTTAATTATCAAAACAGACAAGCACCTAGTCTATGCCACTGAGAAAAGTAATGAGTTTGAGTACTTGAAAGAAGGAAAATATACTTTTTTTTTTAAACTACAGTCTGCAGGTGTCTGTACCATGCACTCCTAATAGTGTATAATTAAACAGCTTATTTTTTCAATCAAACTCTTATTTTCCTCCACGTGATCTACTGAAACTTTTAGCTCCAGTTTAATTTTAAATATCTGACATAAGCTTTACCCCTTCACATGTACAAGCTGTCAAAGCAGCATTTGGAAGATGCTATTAATCAAGAGATGTTTCCAATTCAGTCATGTTAAAAAGACTTACCTACTATACATAAACAGATTTCATTTCCCAACATTTTTCTTAATTCCTTAACCCAGTTTTTTACCTGCAAAAAGAATAGAGGAGAGTTTGTTTTCACTTGATATACTATTATCTTAGGCAGTGTGGAGCCATCCCATTTCCTTCATTAACCATCTACTCTAAACTTAAAGCAAAAATGTTTAGAGCAACATAGATGAAAAAATATTTTTTAGGTTGCTACACATGGCCCTTGTTCAGCAGGTTTTATTTCACAGGTGAAAT
The DNA here is from genome assembly GCA_034509185.1 of Euphonia xanthogaster. Classification (NCBI taxonomy): domain Eukaryota; kingdom Metazoa; phylum Chordata; class Aves; order Passeriformes; family Fringillidae; genus Euphonia; species Euphonia xanthogaster. Next base: position 34,644,406 of record JAYDZK010000056.1, on the reverse strand, counting down.
TAAGAGCAAATTACTTAGATAAAATGGTTCAATTACTCCAAAAATATAACTCACCAGACTCAATATAGCAAGTTCACTGCATGGGCCACTTTAGGTCAGACGTGAGATCTTTTATCAACAGGCACTTACTGACAGGCCACAAATAGTACTTTAGAGGTAGAGGCACCTGAACTAAGTTTTTCAGGTTAGATTATAACAGATGTTTATTTCATGAGAGAACAGATGGGACAAGCATGTTGAGTCAGCTGATGGTAAGGTATCTGTTAACAAATCTGTTGTCATGAAAAGTTTGAAAGTTGTATGATCATAGCATTGACTAAGGAACTGGTATTTTAAAGGAATAATTGTGAAGAGAGGCAGTCACTTCAAGAATCTAAAAAAAAAGTTAGGTTACATGATCCAGTAGTACTTCTGCAGTAACTTCTGTAAATCAGCTTTCCCTCTTTTTCTGCACATTTAAATGTTTCGCTATCACAGGGTTTTACTATGTAGGACTCAGCAGGAAAAGGCACAAGCTGAATTAGTATCCACAAGTCATCATCATTCTGCAGGTGGCCACAAGTGTTTAACTGCTAGCACAAGTGCTTTATTTGCTCTACACCAGACTATTTAAATTAGTTCAACTGTTGTGGATCTGTACCCTTACACTATTTCTATCACTGCTAACCCAAGCCTTGCCCATGCAACCACACTTTCTCACTTCTCTCTACACAGAAGTCCAACTGGTTTTGCTGAAAGTCAGAGACAAACTTGCTTTAAAATTGTCACCAGTTTTCAGCTGGAAAATCCTATAGAGTGGTAGCACAGATTGACACAAGGTGGAAAAAACTCACCTGATCAAACTGATCAACCAATAGAGCCATAAAATAACTAGCCATCAAATTACATGTTTTGATGAGGATTTGACAACAAATAACTTATCGCAGAGAAGGTAATATCTCCACTATCACGTATTGCAATTTCACAGTTCTAAGATCTGTAAAAGGTCATGTCACATAGTATCTTTTAGTAATTTGGTTTATACAGTAAAGATCAGTATGGCATACCATGACAACAGTCTAGATTTATGTTTACAGCCTGTCACAGGTAACTTGCACAGCTACATCACAGATTATTCTGAGTTGGAGGAGACCCACAAGGATCATGAAGTGCAATTCTTAAATGAATGCCCCATACAGGGATCAAACCCACAACTTTGACATTATTTGCACTGTGCTCTAAGAAACTGAGGTAATGCATTGGTGTTCTTTGAATAACCTGAGAGCAGGGAAGTCAGTCTTCAAAAGAATACTAATAAGCTGTATACTTCCATGACATGATCTACATTTGCAAATATAATATATATTGCCAAAACCAGAAGACTTCTGTTTACACATATCACAAATTATCTTTCAACCAGTTTACAGCTCAGACATAAAAGCTGCCCAGTACCTTTTGAAAAGAGTCTTCATCTGTTATATCATATACTAGAATAGCGCCATTAGAGTCCCTGTAGTAGATAGGCCCCAATGCATGAAATCTTTCTTGACCAGCTGTATCCTGCATTTAAAATACACATGTTAGCATTTAAGACAAAGCAAACAATACTGCAAGGAACTCCAAATACTTTATTAAGAAGTGCCTAGCACTTCTGTATAGTAAGCCCAAGCCACTTTTTTTTTTTTCAGAAAAACACTCTAATTAGCTAAGGACGAAAAAAATAGAAACATACCCATATTGCAAGGTTTACTCTTTTTCCACCAATATTTAGTTTCTTCGTAAGAAAAGATGCCTGGAAAGCAAAACAGATTAGAGTTAAATTTTACACACCAAACACATAATTTGACTTGAAATTAACTAATAAAGTATCAGAATCAATAAAAGAAATTTTCAGATCAAAAGACTCTGTAAGCAAGGTTAAGTCAATACTAAGCCAGTTAGTAACTTCACTATAGTTTGCCAGCAGTCTATTCTAAATAAATTTGAGTTAAGCCAATCATTTACTAGATTTTTTTGCAGTTGTTCTGAATGATTTGGGAAGGATGAGCTGTGTGGAAAGACTCTGAATTCACAAAACTGATAAGTCTAAGCTGAACTCAAAGCATTTCACATGACTCTGTGAAGTTCGAGTAGGAACAAGCCTAACAGGATTTTTAATCTGTAGGAATTAGGCAAAGTAGTTCACTATTACTAAGATACTAGAACCATAAACAATTGTTTTATTTTATCACTAATTATCTTGGAACATGAGTATTTCACAAGTTTCCTTGTCTGTAACTTTTCCCTTTTTTGCTGAAGTAAGCCTACAACTCAGCCTCATCTGTTTTTTGGTTCTGTAATTTTGTTTGTTTGAACTGAGAAGCCTCAGAATAAGCATAAAAGCTGCTTTAGAATTCTACTACTTTAACTTCTGGAAATATTTTACAGGACCAGAGCACATTGCAAAGTTAATCTAATTTCAGTAACTTGAGTAGGTCTAGTTTCCTCCAAACTTACATGATTGACATTTTCAGACACCAGGTCTGTAATTTGACAGCTAAAAATGGAATATAATTTAACACAAGTTTTATGGACCAGAAGAGGGTCTCAAGGTGTTGATGCATTAGGAACCTGCTCTCCCCATTCTAAAGACTAGCAGTAACATGTTATATCAAACAATTCAGTTACCAAGGGCTAACTTTTTTCTTCTGCCTTAAATGATAGTGAGCTTTCATTTCAGTTTTACCTCAGTTTGCATTTGGGTTAAAACAAGAACTCAGTGGTATTTTATGATACATTCATCACAGATTATTTTAGGCTGGATTGCAGCAGCTCAAGAGGAGTTCTCTGTATGAGCACAAGAGTCACATGTGTGGAAAGTGTCATGGGCCAGATGAGCTGCTTGACGCAGCTTGCTGCTTAACTACACAAGCAACCAGAATGCACACAGCAGACCACAGCAGCTCAATGCACACCAGCCTAAACTGCTGTCAAAGTGCCTTTCTGGAGTACTGCCCATGTTAAAGTCATTCAACATTTAGTTGCAAGAGCAGCTCCTGCTCTTCATCTACTTCCCTGGCATCTGTATGACCCAAGATGAGATAATTAAAAAAACCCTTTCCATCTTTAAGTTGTACCTTCCCCCAAACCCTTCCACAAAGTCTGATAAAAAGAACAAAGAGAGAGAACAAACCAGAAGAAAAACACTTTCCAAGAACAGATAGCAAAGAACTGATCACTACAGCCCCTGTGTTCTACATAACTAATGCACTAACACTACACTGCCCTCTCAGTCTACAGTGAGGAGACTCACTGTAGTGTCCAAAGTCTGGAAAAACTTCCGGACAGCACATTAAATGGATGTGGCTGTAACTTCCGGACAGCACATTAAATGGATGTTGGCTCTAACCAACCTGTAACAGCTTAACAGAAGAGTAACAAATCTTCAACATGAGAAAACTTTTAATTCTTTAATTAAAAATTCTAGAGAAGGTAGTTGATGGCTTTCAAACAGCTGTCCCTGAGGATTAACTCATCAGTAGTCTTCATCATTTGTTGTATTACACCACAGTTTAAAAGCCAGAAGCTTGGAGGCAACTTGAAAAGTTTTAATTCACCAACACTTGGGCCACAGGGAGAGAAGCTATTGTAGGCACAATGAATCAAGCTTACCTGACAATATCTTATTGATCTGCTGTACTACAGTACTCAATATTCTACTGCAAATCTCAAAGGAAAAGCTCTTCTGAGCAATGTTTGCTTTTGTCATAACACCAGCAATCCAAACCACTTAGTTGATGTGAATTCCACACAATTGTTTGAGAATCAATTTGAGAAAAAAAATCTCACAGAAAGGGGATTTATATTTAAAAACACAGAGAACTCAGTATCCATAAAGACGTATCATTGTACCTTTAGACAATGACCCAGTTAATAGCACAAGTATATCTCCTATCTGACAGAGCAAAAAACTGAAGTAGGTTTATCTACATAGGTAAGATTTGCTTCAGTATAACCTGTCCTTCCAGTACTACAGCTTTAGATAGGAATACTGTCTTTTATCACTCAGATATAGATTTTCATTTTTTATATACCCAAGCACTAAAATACTCCTACATGCATGCTTTTTTGTATTGCAAAAACATCCATAACCACAGGAGACTGTGGCAAGGGTATTTAGCACTGGGCTATCATAATTGCTCTTGTATTAAAATTTGATGAATTTGTAATGATTAAGTTTTAGTCTATCTAAAGTCTTAGGCCCATAATTAAAAAAGGAGACAGCATCCTCTATCAGATACTCTGGTAACAAGCAGGTCTGTCTGAAAACAAGATTGGAACTTGATATTTGAAGCAGTCACAGTTAGTACTGAGCAGAAAGCTTTGTGAACATGCTGGAGGAAACCATCAATACTATACTACAGATTTAATTCTTCATTCTTTATTTTGTTCAAATACTTGAAGAATACAGTTAGCAGGCTCTGCTCATGAATTAGTAGGCATGGGTAAGTTTGGTGCATTTACCATCAATAAAACATATTTTTACATCCACAGTGGCAAACATGCCAAAGACAAATCAACTAATATCTTTTAACCTTTCAACTCACATATACCCCTCCAAAGCCATTCTGAAGTTAGTGAGGGGAAAAAAAAACCAACCAAGTGAATAGCAGGACTATACAGTTTTTAGAAACGTGGGAAAATCCAACACATAAGCAAGAGACTCAACTTCTGTTTTGAGGTAGTTTAGAGAAAAAGTCAGTTGCCAAGATTTTAAAGTATGTCAAGTTTCAAAATCAAAGCCTTTGACTACCTCTGTTAGATAATTACACATAGAAAAAGCTTCAACATTTTCTCTAATCTCAAAAAAAATTACTGAATTGAGTACTACAAGTCCGAGTTGTGACTCAATTTACAATCAGTAGCTATTCTCCATATTATTTTAATTACTATGACAGTTCATTTTTGCTAGAACTTTCAAAAACTCACAGGAACATGGTTAATTCAAATATAAGTAATTTCAAACAACTCTCTGAAGCTTCTAATTTTCATATTTTGACTCTACTGTCTTATGACTGGTTTGAAAAATACTTAGACACTTAGAAAAGAATAATGCAGTTATAAGAGCTAAAATTGCAATCTTTTGATGTGGCTGTAGGAAATATTTTCTTTCTTTTAATTCTTTCTTCTATGAGCTCAGTTTTGTATGCCCACCAGGCTCTGCTAGGAGCTGATAAAGGGGCTTGAGTAGAACACAAGGAATACACAGCTGGAAAAAAGTCTCCCGAAATCACTGAACGAAAGCACATGTGTGGCATCAGCCCTTGAGTGCTTCATGTTCAACAGAAGCAGGTCAGGCATACAAACACTGCATATAGCAGTGAACTTCCTTATTTTGTCTTTCACTCACCCCCCAGCTACCTTGATAACCAAGGCCACTTTTCCAGGTTACGCCAAGTCCATCAAAGCAATCAGAAACTCTACCATTACAACTACATCAGCAGCTCTCTTGGGTTGGATATTCTGCAATCCTCCACACATTTAAGAGACCAGTATTCAGAAGTTGTATTTATCCTGAGTAATTAAATAATAAAAAGTATTTACCAAATTAAAAAACCCAATAGTTTGACAGTAGGTTTATTCTTAGAGTAATTCCAGCACAGCTCAAACTGATATCAATTTATAACTTATAATTACTGTATGAAGATGAGGGCACTTCAGTATTTCAAACAATGGGAATCAATTTTAAGTGCCCCGCCAGGTCTGCCAACAGGTTATAAATTATATTAATTGTGTGCAAAACCCCTTACTTTTCCTGCATCAGCTTTTCCACAATGTTCTAACAAGATGCTTGTGTGAATCAGGAGCTACCTTCACTTGAACATGCAGGTCATCAACAACACATTCCAGCAGCCCCCTAAATCAGAGGAGGTTCCAGTGCACTCCAGTTGGGATTGAGAGAGGGGAGTGGGGAGGGAGGAGAAACTGCTCCCTTTTAGTCGAAGTCTTCTGTTACTAGCGCCAAAGAAACTTACTTATTTGGGTATAAAAAGAATTACTTCATAGTAGAATAACATCACTAGATGAAGCTTCCAGAAGGTTACAGTCTCACCACCCTTTCTGTTGCAAACATACTGGAATAAAGCACTATGCAATACTTTCTTTTTTTAAGTTAAGTTATTGTGGATGGAGAGCCTCTTGTCTCAATATCTAGTTATCTCTTCATATGATTCATCATTGTCACTCCTTTGCTGGACCAGGAGCAAAGTATTTATCTAATTTTGGCTTTATTGGAACAAAAGGAATTTGGTGCATTACTTTGAACTGTTGCCATGAAACAAAGCAGCCTTATCAGATTAAGCCTTTTATCTTAAAAAAAAAACCAAAACACAAACCAACAAAGGATGCTTTGCAAACATGTTATTTCATTGCTTAATCAGATACCCTAGTTTCTGTTCATCTTATTTTTAAACTATCTTTTGATAGTGGAAGAACTCACTGCATTTTTTTTCTAGAATGGGAAGATGTAGGGAAATAAAAATAATAAAGATAATACTTAACAAGTGCACATGATGGACAGTAAGATTCAACAGCAATTGGCATTGTATTTCACCTATGCATCAGTAAAATGCATATGTGGCCAAGGAAGCTCAAAACAGAAAAGCAAACAACTTGATAAACAATGAGCAGTCAGTTAAAAGACAGAGGTAGCAACCACAAACCTGGTTAGGGTGGAGAAACAAAAGCTCAGTAGGAACTGCAAGCACGTGCTTCCACTCCTCAACACACCCCTCTCCAGACAGTGAAAACCAAAAGCTCTGGAGCCACACTATCTACTGACATTTCCTATCAGCATTTTGGAGCAATTTAATAGTGTGTTTTATGATATTTGTGACCCAAGTCTGTATTCTAACCCAGTTTTTGCTCATAATTTTAGGTTTTCCACTACAGATATAAAGAACGAAAAACTCCAAACAACAAACATAAGCATCACCACATAACAATCTATCTGGACCTACTCTTAAAACATGGGACATGAGAATTCAACTACACGTGACCATTTTGATGCAATTTAACTGATTGTTTGCTCAGTGCTACACTTCTGCTGCACCTCTGACACCTACGAGCTACCAGGCATCTCTGTGGCATACCAAGCATCAATTGTGGCAGGACAGCTACAACCAGCTTCCTATAAATACCCTGCCTAGTAAACCCACCAATAGTATAATCCAAAAGTTGAGTATGAACACAGGATAACAAAGTCTGAAACATATTCTTTTTACCTCTTCTCAGCAAAAATGGAGTTGCATTATCTGTTTATGAAACATTTCCTGTATTGCTTCTAGTGCATCTATAATGCTGCTTTCATTTTAAGGGAAAGTTTCACTATTAATTACTTCTGAGATACACAATTCAAGAAGCTTCCCATAAATGCATGGGAATGGCACATAACTACCTCAAAACTCTTCTTTTTAACACCACCTACTTACTATTCCTTCTGTACTTCAAGAAATTCAAAATTAGTTCAAAACCCACTAATGGTCCACCAAGTGGCATAGTTTGTTTCTTTATTTAAAAAAATAAATATTAAGAGTGGCATGCACTGAATCCACACTTCCACCTATGCAAGGTGACATCCTGAAAGACTTAACATACCACTCACAAAACAAACTTCAAAACACGTTTTCTGAGACCAGAGTACAAGCAGCTCATTTTGTACCACAGCATACATGCCATCCATCACTAACTAGCAGACCATGAAAAAGCCCATTACTTTCAAGCAGGCACCCTGTCACATTTCATGTGTGGAACATCACTTTGTAGCTCTTTTTAACAGCAGACAGTACTACTGAGAATCCAGCCAAAATTCAGGGAGCTGTCGTGACAAGCAGTTCAGCTTTAAGAATCTTTCCCATTATTAAAACATAAGCCCTAATCTCATAAACCATCTTGTGAAAGCTGTTCTCCTTAAACAGAAACGCTTAGATAGTGCTAACGTTAGGATTTGAGAACATGAGGAAGACTATGATTAACAGAAACGCAGCACATATGAAACACTTAGTCATCAGTCCACTAACTATGATTACAATAACAACATTACTTTTGCATCATACTTTCCAAGATTCAAATGAAGACATTCATACACGTAATTGGAAAAAACGGAGCAGTTAGTATGCAGAGTAGAAACGAGGCCTAAACATATTGAAAGCTTAAATCTGAGGTGTGAAAATAAAGAGAAAATTGGCTTCCCGCAAATTCGGCAGGGGACAGGCACCATTAGCGAGCGGCGACGGTGGTTCGGGCTGCCACTAAAGCTGCAGACAAGACACGGCCAGCAGTGCGAGGAGGTGCGCAAGGTGAGGGGAGAACAACAGCGGGACCCCCCACGCCACCACCGCGCCCCGGCCCGCACCTGCAGGGTGGTGATGTGCTTATCGTTGAACTTGTTTTCGCAGTAGCGCAGCACCAGCGAGGTTTTGCCCACGCAGCCCTCCCCGAGCAGCACCACCTTGAAGGAGAAGCTGCGGCCCCCGGCCGCCGCTCCGGCCCCCGCCGCCATCCGCGCCGCGCCGCCGCGCCGAGCCGCGCCTCACATCAACGGGCCGCACCGCGGCGCCACCGCCGCCCACCGGGACGAGGGCCCGCGGGGGAGAGGGACCGGCGGGGTGGGGAAGCACCGACGAGGCCGCGGAGACAGGGGCTGGAGAGGGACACAGCACCCAAACCTGCCCAGCGGCCAGGGCCCCGCTGCCCCTAATGGCGGCTTCTTCCTCCTACGTCACGCACCGCCCGGTCACGCGCCGCCACCGCCGCCAATGGGAGGGGGAAACGCGGCGGCGGCGGAAGGCCCCGCCCCCATCCAGGCTGCTGGGCGGGTCCAAGGGCGGGGCTTGTGCAGGCAGGGGGCGGGGCCCAGCGTGGGGATCCCGCGCGCGCCCTGCGCCCCGGAGGATTTGTCCCTAAATCCCGTGCCGGGGGTTCTTGCCGCCGCGCACGCACCCGCCGAGCGTTTCCCGGGGAAAAAAAAAAGCCTCTAATAAACGCCGGCAGGGATTTTGTGTGATTTTCTTTCCTGTAAACTAAGCTACACTAGTCTCTAAATGTTTGCAAAATAAAAGTCCGTAATAAAGTACTTTAAAACAGGGATGTGGGAGCCGGTGAAGAAAAAGGCACGAGAAAACGTTCTCGCGTCGAGTTCCTTGCTTGCAGGGGTCCAGCAGCGTTTCATACACAAGAATTGGATAACTGCCTTGTAAAACTGGGTATCATTCCTCAATTAAAAGCAATCCTCACAAGCTAATCCCAACAACTGCGCGAAACCTCTCTCTAGTGATCATTTAATGGTAAGAAAAAGAATGGCTATGAAAAGGCTTCATAGTGCAATTTCCTTTTTCTCTGTCAGATAGTATTTATGCTCTGTTGTATGAGAAAGAAAAGAGGAAAGAACAGAGAACGCATCCAGAAGAACAAGGACTGGATTTCCTGGAGTAAGGAGCGTCGTCACTGAACAGTACCACCATTCACACAGTTTTTATTTCCTCCAGAGGTAAGGAAAGCAAACCTCTGCCGTGGTGCAGAGTCAGATGATGTCTACACTGACAGTAGACTGCTGCAAGTAACTACAGTGTTCCATCCTTTCTGTTCTCCTCTCTGTGATTACTGATTTTGTTGTATGAGAAGTCCTGTACTTTCAAAACTTCAGTCACTTGTACTAAATAAAACTAAAAGGCCGATCTGGCTGAGAACAGAAATTCTGTCAGAGCTACCAGAAGTGTCACGACTCACTGTAATCTCATATAAGACTTTTAAAATCTGTAGGTTTCACTAACTGTGACTGTTACCAAGTTATTTTAATGATGTTAATTTAATTTGGGAAGTGTTTATTTTGTTCCAGAGAATTTGAGAAGAGAATAGCTCTTTTACCTTCAATTTATTTTGCTTCCCCTTTTTACACAGCTTCCTAAAAACACTTGTAACAGACCTTCTGTGTTATCTGTGTTGCTGAACACATCTGCCTGAGAAATGCCTTTCAAGATGTATTTTATATTTCATGAAGGTACTACAATACTCTGAATGTTATTAAACCAAAACAAATTGTACTACTGTATCCATTGCCATGACCTTTGAACATTTCTCCTAAGACTACTCAAGTGTTTTATTTCACAGGTGGTGTCATCTCTAAAAGTGAAAATAATGTTCTTCTTTCAGCTTGCATTATTAGATCTCCTTACAAAAATATTAAATGTGTTAATTCCACTGTGAACTTAAGTGAATGCAGTAGCTGTCAGTGGAGATACTTAAGTTGGTCAAACATACAACAGCATAAACAGCACCTCCCAAGCTCCCAACACACAACTCATTTCTGGGACCATTGTGTATTGAATATTATAAGGGGAGGAGTTGATTTGCAGATGATGTCAGTCTTTTTTTCCATTTTTTCCTTTGGAGACTATTTCTGAGCATAATTTGATATACTTGCAGAAAAATGTTCTGAATTTATTTGATTTCCTCCGAAAAGAATCATAATACAAAATCTCAGCCAAATAATGTACAGTTGTATAAGATCAATGTCCATAAGAGTACAAGATGTCCAAAAAAGCAAGAAATTAGACCAGGGGAAAAAAACCCAACCCAATAATAACAACAAAAACCCACTTAAAATTGACTTAATAATATTGTCAAAAAGAAAGATTCAGATTCAGAAGACAAAGAATAAAGGTGAAAAGCAAAGCATGTGGAAAGGAAAGGAAAGGAAAGGAAAGGAAAGGAAAGGAAAGGAAAGGAAAGGAAAGGAAAGGAAAGGAAA
>JAYDZK010000056.1:34616679-34633541 GCA_034509185.1 Euphonia xanthogaster | reverse complement strand
AGGAAAGGAAAGGAAAGGAAAGGAAAGGAAAGGAAAGGAAAGGAAAGGAAAGGAAAGGAAAGGAAAGGAAAGGAAATAATAGGAAAGGAAATAATAGGAAAGGAAATAATAGGAAAGGAAATAATAGGAAAGGAAATAATTTGTGAAGAATCTTGACCTGGAGGGACTCTTCTGAAGGTGTTTTTCCCACACACTCAGTGCTGAGAGACTCCCTGTACCCATGGGGATGTACTTGACAGGTTCAATAATGTCCTTGGAGACTTTGTGCAGCATGAAATTTTTCTCTGATTTATAGAAATAAGTAAAACATCTGATTTTTACCTAAGAAACCATGCCAGCAAGGAACAATGTTTTTTTTTTCTTTTAAAGAAAAAGAGTATTATTTTCTAAAAGTTCAGTTCTCCACCTTGAAGTGGCATTGTCTGCAAATGTCATTTCCCCCAGGATGAGCAGTTCTGAATTCTTTGCCACTTTGCATTATGGTTTTCATACACCCATGACAATGCTGAATATCATCCCCATGCAACTGAGGCAGATCCCCTTCCTGAGAAGCAGCATCCTGGACGTATGCTGAGAACAGCAAGCATGCTGCTCTACCTTTAACTGCCCCCTTACTGTTGGTGTTTCTACTTTCAGGAGCAGAGGCAATGTTCCAGCTCCAAATGAGCGGCCCTAACCCACTAAGAGAGGGTAAACCAATGGCTTATAAAGGTAATAGTTTTAAAGTGTCAGAGTTAGAAAAGACAAAACTTCCCTTCTGCAGGAGTCTGTTTACTAGATGTGTGCTATAACAGTATTAAGAATGAAAGCATTAAAAAAAGAAAAAAAAAAAAAGGACAAAGAAATGCTCATTTTAAACACATATTGGCAGACCAGGGAAATTCCAGAGGAAGGCAGAACTGGTTAAGATTTAAAAAGTAAAAATGGGACCCATACAATCATAAACTACCTAGAATAGTACCAGTCATTGGCAAACCTTGTTTAAACAGTCATGCCAATGTTTTCAAGCACAGAAGCAGGCAGGTTCAAGAACAGACCAACAGGGCTGAACTCACTTCATGGGATATATAAAGAATGGAACTTTGCTGTGTGGTACAGAGTGGGATGAAAGGTACAGGAGCAGGAGATGGGGACATCAGTGGCACTGTAGGCTTCCTCAGACTCTGCTCAGGATGGGAGAGAAGTGCAAGTGAGGTCTTGAAGTGTGCTGACTGTGGGCCACAGCAGTAATAGCAAAAGGGAAGTTTTCATTTACTGGCTGATAAGCCAGCAGATTTTCCAAGAGCTTCTATAAAGGAATGGAAACAGAAAGGAAGTGTGGGTGCCAAAAGGGTTTCTCAGGGACATCCTAAAACCTACCAGTTTCAGTGTTACTGAGCTTCAGCTAAGCAGTGAGCAGAGGATAGAAATGAGCTGCTGTGAGCAAAACGAGCCTGTTTGGAATCATGGAAGGTTTACTTAATCACCTATACATCTTCATCCAAATCATCTTCTGTGTAACAGCAACCAGCCTGTCCGCAGACCTACTCTTTGGCAATGGTAATTGCCTGTTGCAGGCAGGCTTGCACAGCCTTCTGTACACACAAAAGCCCTGATACACCCATCTTCACCATGGCAGTCATACCTTCAGCTGTGGGGAGGAGCAGATGATGACACAAAGAAAAGTAATGACACAAAAGAAAGACCAATAATTAAATGAAGCATTCAAATGTTATGTGTGCCAGTCAACAAAATCTAATGGAAAATTAAGTCTCATCAGAGAAACCTTAGATGACATTATAGTCTTTGGCTGTTCAAAGGCAAGGCCATAGCTGTACTAATTTTTTCAGGAGCTTGACTTAGTACCCACATGCTAACAATGGGAAAAAAAAAATTTTTGATGCAAAGAAAGACAAATTAATTGCATCAAGAACTGGATGAGTAGTTCAGAGTAGTTATTGGTGAGACAGTTGTCTTTGAAAACTGATGTTTCCTTCAGGTCCTTTTGGGTTTCCTAAATGGCCTGTAAAGTAAATATAAAATCAATGCTAATCAAACTTGAAGCTATATGGCACTGTCAGTGTGATACACAGTGACAAGAATGGGGTATCCAGTAAAAACTGTAGGAAAAGCTGTCATCTGAAAATGAAAAGTGGAAACATTATAAGGAATACAAAAGTGTTACCTCATAGTCAATGTAACAAATTAGATAGTCAAAACCTAGCAGGTATCTAAGAATATGACTGCAGCAAAAGGGCAGAGGTAATTCCTGGATATGAAATAAGGAAGTCATGAATAAGTTTTTAATCTCAGCGCATGGCACTGATAAAAGTTGTACTGGAATTTGGCACACAGTTTAAAAATAGGGCAGAGAAAAGGAAAGGGCCCACCAGTCAGCTCATGAGTGCTGTAGCAGGAACAGGCACAAGGAAAGAACTAATAGCAGGAATCTAAAGCCAGATACATTCAGATTCAAAATGAAACACAAATTTTTAATGACCAATTACCAAGTGAAACAAATAATTCCTTATTTTCTTACAGTTTTGCTTGAGGGGTGTTTGGTAGCCTGGTGACATGAGTTTGGCCAGATACAGATTGCATTTCAGGCAGTCCCCAGGCCCAGTTCACAGGAGATTGACTATCTCTACCAGCCCTCACATCTAATAGCAATTTCAAATAGTTTTATTTTTTCAATATTGTATTCATCATATTCACTGCTGAAAAAAGACAGAATTATTAATGGCCCAAATGAGAACCACATCTCACTAAAATGTAGGGCCTTCAACTAAGCCTTCTAAAATTTAGAGGAAAACTTGTATTCTAAACATATACTTCATGGGAATTAATGGAGAAATTCCAAGACTACACTGTATGGTTTAAATTGAAGCAATTTATCCTAAAGTAGCCTTTAAAACAAGGAAAAGACTTAATAAACCATTTTTTAACATCATCATTCAAATCCTACCATTGATATAAAATATTTTGCTGCACTCTTAAAATACATACACATTTGCAGACACTTTCCTTTGTGAAGGGTTCCTTGAAGTGTTTTGCTCAGCAGACACTGGTGATGAGCAGGTAAACAAACCTACCACAACAATTACATTGTCAATTATCACCTTTGCTCAGTCCTGCTTCTTAACATATTGTCTAAAGGACAAGTGACTGGACACAGGATGATCATGTAAACTCTTAAAGCAAGTGCTTTCCTTTCTGTGACTGAACAAATGGAATTGAATCAGCTAGCCTATTCCTTTATTCATAATTTCTTCCCTTAGAAATTTCTAATTAAAGCCAGTGCTCCTTTTAATTACACTAAGTAACCCAGTTTCAAGAAAGTCACATAGACAAAATGCAAAGAAGACTTTATCAAGGTCAAGTGCTTATCACTTTCAGCAGAATGCTTCCTCTAAAACCAACATATTCTTGCTGCTTTGACCAATGAAATATTTTCTTTTAAAATGTTTGTATTTTGTTGTTAGAAGTGGAGAGCTGTAGTGATAGAAATATTGGTCACGCTTTCTGTATAGAAAAATGCTTAAGTATGTACGACTCCTGCCCCCATGCCTGAAGCAGGTGATGCCCCAGGGCATTGTGAGGGGCTGGGAGGTTACATGTGTCTTTTCAATTCTGCAGGAAAAAAGAAATCTTCTGTGCTGTCAAGAGATTCTGAACATGAATGGTCCCGTGGGGTCGCACATTGCCTGATTAGATCAGAATTACCCTTCTGAGAACCATGTTGTAACAAGCAGCAGCAGTGATGGGTTTCTGGCCAAAGCCTCCTGTGAGTGAGAGCAGTACACCAAAGTTGCATTGTACCCCTGACCTGAACAGGCTGTCTGCCAGCACAGGGTTATTTTTCTGCTTTTCAGCTTTCCTGTCTGAAAAAAATTGGGAAGAAACCTATTGTAGGTACTCTTGGGTAGAGTAACAAAATAATCCTGGTGTGCATCTGTTTCTGTTATGTCTTGATACGGCCTCACAGGGGACTGATGCTGTGATTCTGAGGAAGACACTGAGCAGATTTTTTTTAGAACTGCCTTCTAACCTTAAGGTAAATTCAGCATTAAACTCTCATATATATATATATTTATATATATATATATATGTATCAGGGTACCTTAGCACTCTTCAGAATCCTTAATGCAAAAGTGGAGCTCAGATTTCTGCAACTTTCAGCTGCCAGTTTTTGTGGGTTTAGATTTCACTTTTCCCTAAACCTGGATGGGGAGACATTATAGATCCCAGAGGACATCAAATAGTAGTTTTATATGACTATTTGCACTAGCAAAGGAAAATAATTGCACAAAACAGATCAGTCCTGTGTCATGCCCAGAACAGGAGACACTGACTTTGTACCTGCTGCTATGAAAAGAGCTGTTGTTCTGTGGTTACTCTTACTTCCAGTCAGCATCAGAGCAGAGCTGTGGACTCCAGTCCAGGAGTTGGGGTGGTCAAACAGAGAAAGAGATAAACAAAACTGGAATTAAACCCAACCTGCTTTCTTCAAATAATGGCAGAAAACAAACACAAGAGTATATTTAACAATTGTAAAAGACCTTTAATGGTTACAATTGCAAAGAACTAGGGACAAAAATCCCAAAATGGCATATGTGCAGGAGTCATTTTTGGACTTGCAGACTCCATGACATGGGCACAGACTGATACATATGCATCCATTTTTTTGCCACTGGGGAAAAAACCCAAAATATATTATAAAACACTTTCTTCATTTGAAGAAAACAATATAAATTTAACATCTAGATTACATTCTTATTTCAGGTGAGTTCTGAATCCCAGCAAAACATTTGTTAATCTACTCCAAACCAAACCTATTTGAATGTAAGTGGTTTATTACTCAAATCTGCAGGCAAACAATGTGAGAATATTTCTGTTCATTTAACTTCAAACTCTAAAGAACAATAAATAATATTACACTTCCTTTTTGTCTTGTCATAAGGGCTTTGGGCACTTTTTATGGTTTGGTTGATGGGGGATGCTTTTTTTTCCTGACATAGCTTTGCACAAGCTAAATCCACTACGGAGCTCCTTGAGTAGACACCTCCAAGTGCAATGGTCAGATGCTGACACCCATATCTTTGTTTTCTTATGGCACCTACCAAAAGACAGAGTTTCCAGAATTCAGAGGTAACTCTCATGCATCCCAATGCATCATGAATCAGCTCCTTTCACTTTTTCATTTTAAATTATATTAGGATGAGACACAATGGAATGAGATGATGTGCACCTGTTGGGACCACCATAAACAGGGCATTTGGCAGTTTAAGGCAGACTGAGACTGCTGCTGCTTTGGGGAACCATTCTATCGTAGCAGCTTTTGACAGTGGAATGAATTCAGGACTTAGGAAGTCAACAAGTGAAATAATGAAGTATCAGGAAAACAAGTAATAGTGACAAAAAGAGTAGGATGACAGAAGTCATTACTTTTCTAGTACTGGGCTGAACTCTGCATAAGCCAATGCAGCAAGAGCCCTTTACCGAGAAACATCAGAACACAGTTGCACGATTTTTTATGAGGTCCTTCTGTTTTCCCAGCTTTGCAGCTAGGGCTGCAGCTGCAAAGACCTTGCAAAAAGAGTTACTGAAGATACTAAAGGGTATTAACAAATGAACACCAGAAAACTTCTTACTGCTTTCTACTGATGTTTCTTCTAATTGCAGGATGCATTCTGTTTTTTTAAACCACTGTCATCCTTGCTAATGGTGTGGGTTTGAACCTCCAAGACCAATTCGGACAGTGATCACATTGCAGATTTAACTCTGCTTTATGCTTGTCTGAACAAAGGCACAAAAAAGCAGCCACCAGACAAGAGAGGTGCAAACAAGTTATGCAAAGCTTCACCGGTGACTCAGCAGGTCGCTCCCTGCAAACAGGCAGTTGCTTCCATACTGGTGCTGTTCTCCTCTCCTCAGCATAGTTCAGGCTGGTTCTTCCACATTTCGGTTAATCCAGTCTTCACTTCTTGAATCTCACCTGGATTAGCAAACACTTGTCCTTGCTCTAAAATGGCAAATCCCTGAACAGCACAGAGCAAGCAATGCTGCTGGTTGATCTGCTATAGGAGGATACATTTATTATGAAGATATTTTCAAAGTGATATAGTGTATGACACTTTCTTCATACCATCAGTCAGTCACAAAATGTTTCCTGATCAGAAATCATAATGGTCATCATCTGCTTTCCTATGCATCCACCTGATTGTGTTTCAAGGAAAACTCTGACATATAAAGATGTGATAGAGTGCCCATCATCAAAGGTATTCAAAATGTGATTGGACAGATTGGTTACTGCTAGATAATCTCACCAAAGATCCCTTTCCCACAAAAGGTTGGACCAGATGATCTCTCAAAAGTCCCTTTCAACCTGGGCTGTTCTGTGATTCTACGATTTAATTAGTGGTTGTAGTGGGAGGAGATTAAAATTGACTTTGTGAGATGAATGCTGTAGAAAAGCTACTGAATATTCCTGGTGGAATTTCTTCACTTGGAATTAAGTTTTACAGACTCGGGAGTACCCAAGTACAAGCTGCCATTTTCTCAGTAGCTTTGTTTCCACATTTCTGTATTCATCCTCATTTGGTATTGGCATTAACATTTACTGAGGATGGCTGAAGGCTTGGGAGTGCTGCAGGGATCCACAAAGTCTGAGTGAATTCATGTACCTTCTCTGATTTATGCATTACAACAGGCACATAATTGTATCCCAGAGCTGCACCTTATCCCCCAACAGAAGCAGTGGTTAAATTAAATATTATTATCCAGTTATAGCAATAGCCAGAAGCATACCTACATACCTACAAAGCTTTAAGGGAATAAATTTCCTGTAAAACAGGTTAACTCCTGCTTGAAGAAAAGTGACTTCATGCCAATTTAAAATGTGAGATAATGAAATGTAAAGAAAAGGCTGCGTCGGGACCAAAGTACTGCTGGAAGAAATGCAGGGAAAACAAATCCTACTTACAAATCTGAGATGCCCGGTCCTAACAGATTGCAATGTGAATAGTGCTCAAGTTGGTTCTGTAAAATACCAACAGAATTTCATGACATTTCAGCCCTTTACTGTCAGAAAAAGTCAATCTGCAGAATCAGCTTGTTCTAATACCCAAAACAGGTGGTATACCCCCTTTGTTTTTTACACTACTTTGTTTTGCTTTCCCAGGAAACTGGGTAATGGTGGACCACTCAAATGCAGCATGTGCAGACTCAAGACAATCTGCAGCTGTAACAGTGAAATAGAAATTAAAAAAATAAATATTAGTGATTCTGATACCAGCATACTTCACAATCTCAGCACCAAGTCTGGGTGAAAACCTGGCTAAAGATTTCTTGCATGCAATTATGTAAAAATTTTACTTAAACATCTATCACATCCACCAATCAAGCCAAGCATGAAGACCTGTAAGTCACAATTGCAACTGCTTCAATTAAAAAGTTTTTGAGTGTATTGCCTAGGTGCTGTGGAAATATTGATGCCACTTCATTATTAATGCAAAATCAGTGACAGAGGTATATACTAGGAGTACCGATGGTTCTGAAGCTAAAGAAAAATTCAAGTGTTTAAAGAATGGAATTAAATTTGTTAACTGCAGTAACCTATTTTCCAGTTTCAAACTGATCAACTTCCTGGTTTTCTCTTAACTCCCCCTTTTTCTTTTTACTTCCTGCATTTTCTGTCTCTCCAAGTAGCGCTTGGACAGGGGCTATCCACCTGCTGCCTTGTGAGCCCAGAAACTGCTCTTAGCGACCCACACCAAGTTACAGGCAGTTTGTCACATTCTGCAATTTCTTCCCTGTATCCCGCACTCCCGCCACCACCTTCTCCCGAAGCTTGTCAGTTTACAGCTACTGAGTAGTTAAATGTAACAATATTTGCCTAAGCTACACTCAATACACCCGAAGTCAACAGTGTGCTCAGATCTTTCTGTATACTGGAAACTTATAAGTGGAAATTTCAAAAGTAACTCACGTATCATAACTAAGACATGACAAAAAAAAAAAAATCCAAAGTAATGGCCTTTGAAGATGTTAACTGCAGGACTTCAGTCAGATCACATTTGTTCATATGATCACAGATCAAAGCATTTCATGCTGCTATGAATATGAAATCAGATGTCTTCTCACTATGATAAGCTGGTTTTCAAATGAACTCATAAAAAATAGTGAAAAAGCTGACAATGTCCTCTTCAGTGGCTGAAAGTACACTTCACTTCAGGAAACAGAAGAATATAAGAATAAGGCATTTTTCTGAAAAAAAAAAGTATTCTACAAAAATTTTACTTGCTAAATTCTAGAAACCTCAACACTATTAATAAAATCATAGAAGACAACTAATACAGTGTTTATTTAGAAGCAGCATAAGTCCAAACAGTGCATAAAATTCCCAAGTGTTTATTGTTACAGTTTAAGTGCATATATTACTTCCATAATTTTGTGCCCTTCCACAGGAACAGACATAGAGCAGCTACACAATTTTTTATTTTCAAAAAAAAAGCTTTTACTACTTTGAGATCTCATCTTTATAATAGGGCAATACAATGAAGTAGTTCCAGTGATGAATTCCAGATCTATATAGACTAGATTTCTAAAGAGCAAACTCAGTATGGAAGGTGTTAAAGTTTTTTAATATTCCCATTAAAGGTGACAAAATAAAAAAGTCAATTGAATTAAGACAGGCAATATACACAAGATACTTGTAAAAAAACCCAGATGTTCAATACAAAATATTCATCTATCTCTAACAAAAAAGGAAAAGCTTTTCCTAAGTTAAAAGTATGGGCCCACACTTCTGAATGTCAATGCTGAGAAGTTATTATGAGGGTATCTCTAAAATTTAAATACAATCTGTACTGGCCACATTACTTCTGCAACTTTTATAAATGAATGATGGAAGACAGAATTATCTAACACAGGAACCTGAGCATTAAAAATTAAATTTCTATTTTTAAATGTTTTATATGTGTGACTTCCCCCATTTGCAACAAGGATAAAGTCTGTAGCTTCTTTGGCTGAGGCCATAATCTCTAAATAGAAGCCCCAAACAAAATGGGAAACATTTCCACTGCTGAGAAATAACCAAGGAGTATAGTTGGTTAGAGTGCCAAACACTATGGAACAATTCTATACTTATAGAAAAAAACCATTATTTTTCTAAAGACATGATTGTGAATCCACAACTGTCATCTTTCATTGTAAAATATTTGATAAGTACCACAGTATTGACAAATCTTCATAAATATAATTACTTTTGAAATAAAGATGTCAAAAAAGCACAGAAAAATTTATTATTCTTACTGGAACAGCTTAAAGTTTCTACTTTAAATTTAGATTTTTGTTTCGAATGTTACGTATGGATCATTTTTATCAAACCTATTCTCAGGGAAGTGGAGATAGTATCAGGATAGAGAATAGGCAATAAGGCTAAATTCTTTTTTCCCTGCCCAAATACTTCCAAATGACCTTACATACTGTAGATAATGAGAAATACCAGAATGCACCCACTTCACCCATGTCACCTTTGCCTATATAAAGCTGCAGTGTATTTTGTGTCTAACTTGGACAATAGCCACAAGGCTCCATCACACTGATCAGTGTGGATTAGACTTTTATTTCCAGCTTCCTGCCTTTCCAGATGCTGGGAACTGGAGAGAACAGACACCAACACTTCAGCTCCATAAATGGAGGATAAATGAATCAAGTGCTTCACCTCACTTGGCAATGAACTTCATCCACCTGAGGAGCAGCAAGAGCATTATTGACAAAGCACCTTCCTGAGAGATGCTGATTGCCACATGAGGTTTACAGCCTTAACAAGTTGAGATGGAAAGTCCTTCAGCTCTTTGAATGTTTCAGATCCATCTAAGAGAGTTCAACTGGAACTCTTTGGAGTCTCAGAGCAAGACTGAACATAAATTATTTGCATGCAGAAAACCTTAAACCATTTCAACCCCTTGGCCAGAAAAACCATGACATGCCTGGAAGCACCAGAGCAATGATTACAGAAGAAAAAAGATTTACAGCGTTGTTGTCTAATATAGGTTTTCCAGATATGTGTTTGGAGTCTTTCGTTTGGTGGTTGACAACCATGCCAATTGTCTGGTCAAAACCTGGAAAAAGATAAAAACTTCATTTTACAAAGCCAACCAAGATGAAGAGAAACTTAATAACCAAGTATATACACCTTCCTAAATTTATCTTACTATAACAGTGTTAAATCTCTGTAAGAAGACATCATCAGACTAAGCAAGATTACAGTTAGTTTAATTTGGTACCTTCAAAGAATGGGGTATAAATGCAATACTTTACATCAGAAGTTATAGAAGTTACTTCTTTTGAGAAGCTACACTTCTGTCTAATCTTCTCGCTTTATGTAGTTTCATAGCAAAGAAAGGAATGAAACAAGCTAAATCAGAAGAGGAAAAACCTGTTCCAAGTCACTCTAAAGCAAAGGATGCTGTTTTGAACAAAAACAACTTATTAGCAACATGTCTTCTGGCAAGAAGACGTAGTTGTTTTAAAAGGAAAATTATGGAAACAACATTATTACTTTATCTGACAGAAAACAAGCTCCTAACAAAGGCTGAATTTATAAATTCTATTTACACAGCAATTTTATACTACCAGCAGCTAGAGTTTTTTCTATAGTACTTAGGTAATTTCTTGGTCTGCCTCTGTATTATCAATACTTTAATATTACTTCATTAGCTATTACTGTTACAGACACCATTATCCTATGTTTTGTCCAGCTCCACCATTCTGTATGCTGATAAAAGCATACAGATCTAGAATGCTTGATCTTAACTCACACTCTAGCAAAGTGTAACTGGGTATGTGCACATGCACACATTTGAGGTTGGAACATTCCAAATGAAATCAGTATATTTTATATTAATTTTTTTTCTTAGATTTTACTTCCAACATTCACAACCTGGAAACTTTAAAGAAAGCTGCTATTTTAATAAAAAAAAAATTCTCCACCTCAGACAAAACTTAAAAAACCCCCCACTACAAACCTCCCTGGCAGGTATATAGTTGGTAATACTGTTTTGAAACATACATTTAAACCTGGCCTTAAATAAAGTGAAAGAGCTACAGAAAAATCAAACTTCAAAGTCTAATAGCTGAACTCTAAACACTTGCTATGTTTTAGAGAGTAGTACTTTGAGGAAAAACGAATTATTTTTTTCTAAATATACGCCTCAATTGTACATAAAGTGTATATTCAAATCATGAACAAGTAGGTAAAGTAACAGTCCTTTTGTTAGCTTTGTTATTTACAGAATAGGTATAGACTGATAACATGAGCAAATTTGAACCTTATTCTGCAAAGCTATTCAAAGTTTTAATTAATAACCATGCAGTCAGGGGTAGATTTTCCCTCAGAAACAGTGGGTATCACAGGCTATTAGATACACCACATCTAGGAATATCACCAAAAGAAAAAACATTGACAGAAAGCATTAGCAGCATACTGTTTTAAAAAAAAGAGACAATTCTTTATTCCCACTGCCATATTTATTGTTTTTCAAGATGCTGCAGAAACTATTCCTTCTGAGTCCACACTGAAAAGGGAACAAAAAAGTGGGCTGAAGGAGAGACAAATGAGCAGCACAGTTTTGCCTGTATCACATCACATATACACCACAGCATGTATGCACACAACATAGTATAGTACTCCAGCAGTGCTTTTGAATTTGTAGAAGAAACTGTGTAACTTGCATGCTGTCCCTGCTGCAGCTAAAAAGCTAAGTTGCTGAGCATGGAAAAAATATGTGAAATGAAGAAGAAATAGATGCTGATAAATGCAGGCATGCATTAGCTAGGTTTACTCCATTCTCTTAATGCATCTGCCTCATTAGGAGCTTGAAACATTGTCTGAGTGCTAAAGTGTTTCTTGCTCAGGACAGAAATATCTAAAAATTCATCAAATAGTTAAACACTCCACTGTATTTTGAACTTCAATGGGATTACAAAGAATAGAGCATAAAAAATGTTGTATAGCCAAATCCAGAGCATCAACAACAGCTGGTAGATCTCACTATAAAGGCAGACCTAAAGGACTTGTGTCTCTGAGGCAGTTCATCTGCACATTCACACCTTGACTTCCAATTAATAAGTGTACCAACAATGAAACCTGGAATTTAAGTTCTCTCTGTAAACAAGTTGGTAAACACAACAGTGTCACATATGGTTTCTAAACAATTTTGAAACATAGGATAAGTTTACAGCTTAGCCTAAAGGTTGTCTGTAGTGTTTATTCACAGGCAATGAGTAAACAATGAAATAATTTAGAACCAGCCAGTCAACATTTTTTTTAAAAAAATGTATATTGTCTTTTTATTTAAAGTCACAGCTAGTTTGTGATAAGCTTAACTTATAGGAAACAGTGTTATAAAGCTTCTACAGGAAGCAGTGAAAAAACCAGAAGGTAACTATTGTTCACTTTTTCTTACTTAATTCTTACATTTGAGCCTATTGCTAAGACTTCAAAATTAGGAATGGAGCTTCTGCAGAGACAACATAATCCAAGTAAATGGATAACATTAAACTGACATTCTTTCTTATAAAATGTTACTATAATTAGACATATAGAAAATTGCTTCTTCCAAGGTAAGTTGCTGGATATCCATGTCTCTTTCAGTCATCAACATGACAATAAGCTACAATAAACAAATCAAAATGTGGAAGAGGGCCAACCACTCTTGGCTCCTTTTCATTACTATGTCCATTTGCTCCCTTTGTCCTTTTTGCTGCTATTTTTGTAATCTTTCCATTTAAAAATCACATCCTCAGCCCTTCTTGAAGTTCAAGTCAAATTTTAGGTTACATTGGGAGAGGGGGGAAAAAAAAAGAAAATTCTTACCACTGTACTGCATTGTAGCTCCCAAATATGAATCAACAATTGATCCCAGTAGGCCAGCTGCTGCACCAAACACTATAATGGGCCATTGCGGAGCAGATATTTCCAGATCACTCACAAAAATGAGCTGAGTTACAAAGTAGGCTATACCTACTGTCATGCCTCCAAGCAAACTTGAGATCAGGCCCACTAAAGTAACTGCTCCATTAGTACCTAAACCAAATAAAATGTAGCTGATTTACAAACTGATTTTAAAAGACTTATGATAATTTAAATGTTTTACATGAAATCCAAACTGTCCATAGTGAGCTTCTCTCCTTACATCTACTGCAGCTTTTTACAGTTCCCATTAGGCTGTTGAGCAGCTTAACCTGTACCATTACTGTCTGTGACTACTACCCCTTTCTCGTCTCTAGGGCTACTTCTCTAGAAATATTCACTAGCATTAAATTAAATAAAACTAGACAGCACACACCTCTCAATGTCACATGGTATTTGTCTGCTTTAGGAGGTGGTGGGGTAATAAAGGAAGAGATTTGCTCAAGAAAAACAGACCTTGAGATGCACACATTAAAGCAGTGCCCTCTTTCAGAAGTAGTATACTACGACATGTTTTACCAGCATTTAAAAATAAAAGAACCAAATCCATGAACAGAGATGTTTGATAGCTCACTGAATAAAAAAATCTGAAGAATGCACATAAAGAAAAAAATATTCCCATACATTTAACTCCTATCCAACAAGATCTGTACCTCTGATCAATTTGTCAGCAAGACTCCAAAAAGATATATTGCTTTAAAGTAGCAATGACATCCACCATGGAGACAGCATTTGACAGACAGAAAGTTCACTTTATTCACCCTTGGTAGGATATTAAAGGAAATGAGTGATTTGGTTATGAAGTGAATTTTCTGTACTGTCCCTGTTGAATATATATGTATTCTACTGATAAAAATAATGACTGAAAAATATCAGTTGATAACTTGTATTCCTCATATTAGCAGTATAAACTCTTTTACTATTGTCAGAGATTAGAAGTGACAGCATTCAAAATTATTTTAGCTCCATGGTTGCTATGCTCGTGCAGCTCATCAACAAGATGCAGAAGAAACACAGCTGACAATATTTCATTTCAGAGAATGTATTCCTGGTAATCTTTTCAAATCCCAGATTTCTGGTATTTGTTTTTCTATGTCTTTCTTGGAACTTTTCAAGTTCGATGCATAATTCAAAACAGATTAGCAAAATATTAAGAAGAGGTAACACCTTACCTACTGGAACCTGTTCCCAGGTTGTTATCAATCTTGGTTTGCTTTTACTCATAACACTACCAATCTCTGAAGCCCATGTATCACCAGCAGAGCATGCCAAAGCTCCCAAAAGGGATAAGCACATCCATGATGCTGTGTATTCCTTTGAAAAGTCAATAGGAATTTCACCCGGTCCATTTTCTATCATATATAAGAGAGCCAGCTCAGTGGGAACGCCACCATTACAGAATACCTGAACCCAATTCCTCTGGCCACCTGAAGTACAGAAACTGAATTTCAGCAATTTCAGGTAACAGCATGAGGCAAAACCAAAATAACACATATATAAAGTTAAATTTAAAAAGACAAACATTCAAAACAGAAAATTTATGGCAATTTATTTAACAGAACAGAAGCAGAAGCAAAGTGGCTTGCTAATATTCACAGGGATAGGGTCAAGGGGAGTCTCAACAGTGTTCCCTATTCTAGATGTTACATCTTATCTGACCCTTTGAAGGGAACAAGAAACATGCAGTATTTATTCTCTACAAGGGATCTAAAAGAATTAAAGTATTTTGGCTTACCTTCTTTGTATTCTGAATCTATTTGCTTCTTTATATCTTTTTTCCACTTAGTAAGTTTTGAAGAAGTAACAAAAAATACAAACAAAGAAGAGAAGAAACTGTAATTTGCGACTGTAAGGATAAATCCAACCACCAGTCCTATGAAGAAAAAAGAAGTATATAAAATTCCTTCATGTAACCATGGTTGTTTTGCAAAGCAATTAAGTACTTAGAATTTTCTGAATATGAAGAGTATCTTCCTGATAAACCTAAGACAATCATGCAATAAGAGATTCTATTGAAAATTGCTAATTTTATTCTAACTGCTGAAGCATGTGATTTTTAAGACCTTTTGCCACAAATCAGTTATACTGTGCAAAATAAAAGAGAAGCAATAAACCCCCCAGAATCCAAAGAATATATAATTGAAATTCTACTACTCTGCCTGAAGAATATTATTATTTTTATAAGGAACAGATATATACCTGTGGCTGTGCCTCTATCAGCAAGGTTATCATCAGTTTAGGTATTAACACATCCAAGGTCTCCAAGATAACCTGTAAAACCCTCCTCCGTATCTTAGCAGATGCTACTTCTCTGTTCTTTTCCTTTTTAGTTTCTGATTTTTATTCCACCTCTTTATTTCTGTAATTTTTTAAAGTATTTGATCTCCTTGATGCAATTAATTTTTATGTCCCCTTTCACAGGGGAGGCCTAATTTCACTCCTCACCATGAGATTACAATTCTAAAGGACTGAAAGAAAAATGGTTGCATTTAAGAGCAAATGCCAGTATAAATTGGCTAGCAGAGCTGTTAAGAGGTCGGAACATAAAAGTCATAAAGATTTTTGTCAGTGTAGAAAATGCCTCCCTTAACTCTCAACAGACAGAAGATTCGCAAAATGAGTGACAAGGGAAGGAATGATTTGAGGTCCTGTTTTACTCCACTGAACATCAATTCAGACAATGTCACAAGACAAGGGTGAATCACCTCACCCTGAAACGCTGCATCAGATTTCAATAAACACTATTGTACACTACGCTGGGCTTTTCATCATGTGGTCTAGAAAAACTTTTCAGAAACAGTCATTTGTTCTTAGTGAAGTACAGATTTAATTTTCTTATTTTTGCCAGGCAAAAAAAAGCCTGAAACTGCTTATATTACAGAAAGGGGAACCATACAGAAAGGAGAACTGATTTCTCTCCAAGCAGGAAGGCTGCTGACACAATCAGTTTAGGGTCTTTCTTTACCACTACCTCTGCCATTTCCTTGTTTCTCTGTGAATCCTTCTATATGTTAAACCAAACCATGTGATTTAACTGCATACTGTACTGAAGTTTAAAAGAATCTTCCAGGTTTATATAACTATAATAGTATTACTCAAATCAAATAAACAGTAGCACAGGGTTAACTTGACTGTTCAAACAGGCATAAGAAAAAAAAACCCCCACTATGAATCTGGGGTATGTATACTTACATTTATATTTTATTGTAACAGAACTAGGTGAAGTCTTAAACTGCAAATAATAAAAAGGACCTTTAGTTTACCAAACATTTAGCTTAAGTCTCAGAAAAAACATACCTCCCAATGCACCACTGTGATCAAGACTCTTCTTCTTAAACCCCTGTGTAGCAATAATTAGTGGAACCAAGACTGAAAAAAGCCAGCGCCATGGAGAAATGGGTCGTAAAGTACCTGATAAATCAAATAACAGGGTTACACATGATCCTCATAAAGCCTTTTTGTCTTTATGTCTGAAAAGTCATTATTTCCTGATATATACTTAAATTTTGATCTTAATAGAGATGAAAACTTTTTATCCTTCAGAAGAAAGATATTCATATGGACAGAAGGACAATAGATCTGCAATTATCTACTCAATTTTTCCATTCAGCTATCAAAAGAAAATATATTTAATGAAGTGAAATTACCAAAAAACAGCAAAATGCAACAAGAAATAAATATGGTGATATTTTCCATTCTAAAAGAGATTTATGAAGTTCAAAAACTAACATCTGAATTTACTGTGACAAAATTCCACTACCAAAAAAAGCCAAGCAAGACAGTCTGCTAGGTGAAAGTAGTGTGACCACTTTATGAAACATCAGCCCTGTCAGTTCTTCTGAAAGATGATGTAAAGCTCTTGATGTAAGGCTCTTTAAAATATACTTTGAGCTGATGACTTTCTCAG
>JAYDZK010000056.1:34566066-34594295 GCA_034509185.1 Euphonia xanthogaster | reverse complement strand
GGCCGCGCGCCGCCGCCGCGCGATTGGCTGAGGCGCCGGCCGTGCTTTGCATGGTCTCACCCCGAGCGGGGAACTACATTACCCAGGATACCCCGCAATGGGGGCGTTGCCCTGAGCCGCATTTTCTCTTACGCATCTCGGCTCTGTCTCCTCCCAGGCGGGAGGGACGGGGCGTGGTCTCGCGAGAGTCCGCGCGGGCCAGCGGACGGGGCGCACGGCGCGCTGAGACCGTTGTCGTGGGCCCATGGCGGCCGCGGAGGCGGCGGCCGCGCCCGACCCCTGCGGGCTCTCCCCGAAGGAGGAAGGGGAGCTGGAGGATGGCGAGATCAGCGACGATGACAACAACGGCTTCGGGTCCTATGGCGGCGGCTCCGAGCCCGCCGGCGGCTTCGGTAGCGGCGGTAGCAGCAGTAGCAGGCCGTACTCGAGGCGCCGGCCGCCCCCCGGGCTCCACGGGAGCGGCTCCATGTCCTCCCCCGGGCGGCCCTTCCCGCGCTCGCGGCACCAGCCTCCGCCCGACACGGGACACATGCACGGCCACGGCGGGTACCGGCCTAAGGACTCGTTCCGCTCCCACCCGCCGGCGCCGCGGATGCCGCCGGGCTCGCACTCCGACACGGGCCCCCGGCTCTCCTTCTGGGAGCGCAGCCACAACGCCCTGGATCGGTTCCGCTTCCGAGGCCGGCCCTATCGGGGCGGTGGGCGCTGGGGCCGGAGCCGAGGCTGCAGCGATCGGCCGGGCAACCCTCCGGGGAGGCCGCCCGGAGGGGGAGGCGGCGCCGGGTTCAGTGGCAGCCAGAGCTGGAGGGAGCCCTCGCCTCGGAAATGTATCCTTGGGACGTGAGCGGGGTGGGGGGCCCGTGCTGCTGCGGTGGGCCTGGGTGTGGCCGTGCCGCGCTACGTGGCCGAAAGCCGTGGGAAGGGACGCGTTTCCCTCCCCGGTCTGGCAGTGGGATTCCCGCAGCGGTAACGGAGAGGGAGGCTCCCAAGCTAATCCTGGGGGTTGGCCGGGACAGCCGGCCCTGCTTAAGGAGAGGCTGCTGGGAAGTCGGATTACTGCCGTGGCCTGGCTTGCAGCTTGGCCGATCTGTCGGGTGTAAGGAAAAAGGAAAAAAGCATAGCCTGAAAGGAAGCTTTTGTCGGTTGGATTCCGGGCGGCTGCTTTTCTAGCCCCAAGTGCAAATATTGTGAAGTGGGGTCAGTCTTTGGTGCGGCAGTTTTAATATGTACAATTAGTGTCACAATTGTAAAGCTAAAACCCTAAGCTTGTTAATTGACTGTATTGGGCAATGAAGGATCTACTATTTTTTTTTCATTTTCACTTTCATCATTTCAGAGGCTGTTACACATAGGTTTAGCTTTAATCAGTTTTAGCTAAGCTGGAGTGGATTTGCACACACAAATTGTAGTTTGTGTGGGCATTCAGATGAAAGCCATACCCACCATTTCTTGTAGGATGTTCTCTTAAGAGTTTAGGTGATTCATTACGAGAGCTCTGATATTTTGTCCTTTTAGGAATTGTGAAAGTGGTGGGAAAAGCTTCCCTAATTTTTCTTGTCTGCTATAGGAAGTAATGCAAAGAACTGATGCTGAGTGTAGCTTGAGGCAGCTTGGTTACTTGACGTGACTGCATTGTTGCCTAACTGAAAATGTAGATGAGTATAAAAAACAGTGAGCAAGAGAGAGGGTGATTAAATCCTATTTTCCAGAATTTTACAGTGTTCTATTGTCCTTCATATCAATAGTCAAAGGATGTGTTTTTGGTAGAAACAACTGCGTGGGTTGATTTCTTGGGTCTCTTGGTTCTTGTTTTAGATACAAGATTATTATTTATGTCATTAACTTTTTTTATTTGTTTAAATGTAGATGGAATCTGTAAATTAGCAATAGAGATGACTTTATTTAGTCTCAAGTTACAGCATTATTGAAGGCTTCATTGGAGCCCTTCATTGAAGGGTTTAATCTTGACAGCAGCAAGTGAAGATGTGATTTGCTCAGGGTTTCACAGAAAGACAATTCTAATGCTGAAAATAGTTTTCAAGTTGCTTTGCAGTGTTGCTTTCAGTACCTGAAAGTGGTTACTTTCTGTGTAAGGATCTTTGCAGGGCATATGTGGAGATTGTCCTAAACAGAACTTGTAATGTTTCTTAATGAGACTGATGCAGTCTCCTTCTCTCTCCTAATTAAAAGAGATTAAGAAACAAATAATTCCATTTTCAAACCAAAAGTAGAAAATGAGGATGTTGAAAGTGTTCTTATACCTGGCATTTAAGATTTATGCATCTGTAGATGGAGGATGTTCTATTACTCTTTAATAAGTGAACATTCAGTTATTTATGGATCATATAGTTAAGCAAGGTCCATGATTTTCCCTCAATATGAGTTACTTTCTGGGTTTTTTTAACATCTTTGCCACCTAATACAGTCAACATTAGAGAATTAATAAATACTAAGGTACCTCCATGTTACCAACATTAATGGAGTACCGCTGTAGTTCATTGGCATGTGACTTCAGAGGGGGCTTTCGTATCAACTGGCACAAGGAGGCTTGTGGCCTGGAATGGTATCTGAAGTTCCCCTGGAGAATAAAATGTTTTAAGTGTCTTGAGTCCTGATTTTGGCGTCTTCTTAGTAGCTGGTACAGTGCTGTGTTTTGGGTGTTAGGTGAGAATAATGTTGATAACACACTGGTGTTTTAGTTCTTGCTGAGAAGCGCCTACACTAAGTAATGGACTTCCAGTGTCGCATGATTTGCCAGTGAGGAGGTGCACAAGAAGCTGGTATTGTGCAAAACTGAGACCCAAACTTGGCCAAAGTAGTGTTGCATACCACAGAACGTCATGCCCAGTGTATAAACCGTGGTGAGCTAGCTGAGAGCCACTCATTGCTGCCTGGGGCTGGGCTGGACATCTTGCAGTGGGTAGTGAGTAGTTGTATTGTTTATCACTCTCCTTCCTTGGGCATTATTCCACTGTCTTTTGTTATCTCCATTTTCATTATTATTACTATTATTTACTTGATTTCCGTTATTAAACCGTTCTTTTTTCAGCCCATGTTCCCTCAACCCACATTTCCTTTTTTCAAGTTCTTTCCCCATCCCACCATGGAAGGGAGGGAGGGGTGAGAGTGTGGGGTAATAAGTTGCTGAGGGGGGGGTAAACCGTGATAGTCTGGTAAGACAGGGATTGTTTACTTGATTTATCCTTGGAACTTGTGCTTTGCACCACATTTTGTAGGAATGTAAGTGGAGTAAGGAATATTCTTTAAGGTGGAGCACTTAAAGAATTCCTGTAAATTTTTTTGGAGGCTAGCTTTTATTAGGCTTTTCTCTTTCAATTCTTGGCAACTTTAATGTTAAGTTCATATATAGTAATTCTCCAGGAATTCTTGCATAGAGAATTGTGGAATTTGAGTCTGAAATACAGAACCATTATGGAACTTCCTGTTTCCATTGAATTCTGAACTCTTCACAGTGTACAATTTTCTTCATTTCTAACTCCCAGTTTCTTCTTTTTGGTTCTTGGATGAAGTTTCTCTTGAGTTGGTTGAAGCACAGTTGTTTTAATATGTACATGCTTGTCTACCTTTCACAGCACTTCATGGAGTCTTGCATTCTATGTGTAGAAGCACTAAAAAAAATTTTCTACGTATGTGAACCACAGAATTTCTAGTGTGAGCTTCTAGCAATTGTATTATCCTGAGCACAAAAAACATCTCAAAACTGTCTTGTTGTCCATCTCCAGATGACTTTGGAAGCTATTTAAGTATTCCAATAGCAAATAGCAGTTAGACTTATTAGCTTCAAAATTCCTTATGACTTACGAAAATACGAATGTCGCTGGCTCTTTGGAAGTAGATATGTGTTGGAAGGGAATTTAGCAGATGTGCTTATGGCAAAATTTGGTGTGATACTGCATACAGCTTTTAGCATTTCAAACATATTTACAGACTGTTTGCTTTTTGGATTTTATGTAGTTTATCTTTGCTGCTTTTTGTGCTGACACTTGAGAAAGTACTGTATAGCAAAACATTTCCTGATATTACGGAAGTAGCTTTTGCAGGATACTTATGGAGATTCTTCATACTAATGTTAGAACTTAACAGCACAACATCCAAGTAGTTGAAGCTTGTTGTGAGCAGAAGACAAATATGTTTTCGTTTGAATTCAGTATGTCTGCATTCAGAGGACACCTATTTTAGCTTCTGGTTTTACTCTGTTTATTGTTTTAAGAGATGATGTTGTTGAAAAAGCATTTTGCGTAACTGGGTGTGTGAGTCAGCTGTTATCACAGTGGGGTTGATACTGTGAGTCAAATGAGTAAAACCTGACTCTGTATCCTGAAAGATTTCCCCTTGAGCATGATTATTTTACATGATCATTTTCAAGGGTCAGGTTAAGGAAAGAGGATTGATAGTGACATAATAGTGACAACTTTTGTTCTGGGTGGAGCTGCCTAAGAATATTTCCACTGCTTGCCTTGAACATTCATAGCTAAACTTTTCAAAGTAATTAGTAATTCCCAGTTGTCTTCTGAATGTTTTGATCGCAAGTCTTTGTTACCTTTTTTAATTCCCTTCAGTTGTTCATTGATTCTTCTGTGCCTTACCTCATTTGCTGAACTGCGTTTACTGCAGTGTGTAATTGTGCTATGGCCAGATTTAGTGTTGGCTAGATGCCGCATTTTATGAAAGTCTAAAATGAATAAGAAGGAATTTAACCTGTCTTTTTCAGAATGTCAGATGGCAAGTCAGTACTGGAGTTATGAATTCTGGAAGTTTGACTTTCCATGATAGAGAACCATCTCAGCATTATAGCTGTTTCAGGAGGGTGATGTGAGTAAGAGATGAGACTTCTCAGCAATTCATGACCTTGTCATAAGTAGGATATTTGAAATTGTTGATTTGAGAAAATGTTTGTCAATATGTAATAAAGGCTACAGCTTTTGCATGCTGCTTGTATTTATTCAGGATATTTTTCAAACTAGCCTTAAGGTAAAAATACGTGAGTATGGTCATAAGTTATGTTTGTCTTAATTGGTCTTCAGTGGTAATATTGCTACTGCTTTAAGATTATACAAGTTCTTATCTTGAATTTCTTGACCCGTAATTCAGCTAAAACTTTTGGAAGGTCCCCATCTAGAAAGCAGAACCACTCTTCTAAAAATGAAAGCTCTGTGGAAGAAAGTTTTGAGGATCTGCTCTTGAAGTATAAGCAGATACAATTAGAGCTTGAACACATTAATAAAGATGAAAGACTAGCTTTGAGCAACAGGGAAGAAAATGAAAAACAAGATGCTGAAAAAACAGTGGACACTGAGGACCAAAAAACTGTAGAAAATGACAGTATTAAAACGGACTCTGTAAAAGAAGGACCTCCTGAGGAGAGAAATCCGGTTATGGGCTTTCAGGCATTTGAACTGAAACCTCTCAGACAAAAACTGCCTACTCCAGCTGAGAGGAGCAGATTGAAAAAAGGCAAGGAAGGAATGAAGCAGTCCTCGCAAAAATCGGAAGCAACAGAATCTGGCCAAGGTAAAGAAATACTTGTAAAAGTTATTTTAGCTTGTGAACTTCTATTTACTTGTTATTGATGCCTTGTGAGGCTACCTAGAACAGAGGCTAGACAGTGTTAAAGGAATAAAGTAGGTATTTATTTAAAAGGCCTTTAAAGGATACACTTTAGGCAGTACAAGAGCCTGTCTGTGGTTCCACTTAAGATGGACGCTTGGTTTGCAGTTTTATTTTTGGTCTATTTATAAATTGGGGTTAATTGTCCAATTACTGCTTCAAGTTTTGAAGTCCCATCCTCCCAGACTGCTCTCCTCAATTTGCTGTTGTTTACACTTTTTGGGCCTGAAGCTGCAACGGTGTCCTTGGTTCTCAGGCTGGAAGAGGATTGTTCTGTTTGACTATACTGTGAAGACAACTTGGTAACACTTTATATGAAGTTCACAGTTGCACACTAAGGCAGTACAGAATCTGAAAAATATGGAAGCTAAAAACTTAAGGCATCACTGTTACCTATTGTATTTATTAGGTGTTGAGGAAAACTTTAATTAAAATGTTAAAAGTTGCAAGTTAAAGATTTAATGTACTTAACCTCCTGTGTTTTTTAGTTCACTGAATTACATAAACATGTTTGGAAGCTTTTGCTTTGGATTTATATTTTAAGCAATGTTTTCTTAGGCTGACTGTTTGGCAGAAAGCATGAGGACAAGACTTGAAGGTTTCAATTGCTGTTCAATTGCTGTTCAACAGCATAAACCATTGACCTTCTACTGAAAGTTTTAGTTCTGCTTTTGCCTTGTTCTTCTCTGCAGAAGATAACTGTGGGGTTTTTTTAGCTGAAAAGAGAACATTTAAAGACCTCTTTTTCTGCATTTCACCTTTATGTGTTTCTTAAGTGTAAGATGAAAATTATGGAATATTCTGAGTTGGAAGGCAAGGATTATCAAGTCTGAGTCTAAAAAGTTAATGTCCCATACAGGGATCAAACCCACAACCTTGGTGTTGTTAACACCATAAGATATTTTCACAAGAATTACTTTGGTCATTGATATTCACAAGTAGTCAAGAAATTCACAATAGGCCAGAAATAGAAAGGATCTGTAGACAAAATGAAGCCAAGGGTAGAGTATTAATGTCTTGTCTAAGATAGTTCTGGGCTGCTGACTAAAAAGGGTAATTGCTGAGATGCATTAGCCAGTTACTGAAAAATAAGTGATCACGTCCACCTGGCCGGTACTAAAAGCACTTGAGCTTACTTCTAAGTCTGCAGCAAAATAAGGCAGCTGACTTAAGCTTCCTACTCTCCAGGCTTCATGTCGTTCTAGTAAGTGATTGCTGTGGTTGAGGATGGTGCTTGAGGCTATCTCCTGTCATCTGGTGTTCACTAATTTGCCAGTGTGTATAAACTATCAATTTGAGTGGGAAGAGACAAAGTAGTTAGTGGATTGAATAAGAATGCAGGTGAGTAATTGGCAGCAGTATGAAGAAAGGTAGGACTAAAGCACTGAAAGTCATTATGTATGACTTCAGAATAAGACAGATCTTGTAAAGAACATAAAAGAGAAAACTGATAATTGGTAGTCAAACCACCTCATTCTAGGTAATTTCTCTCCCTTGTGTGTTTCCCATTAATAATGGATTTTTTTTGGTGTTCTTTAAGAGGTCATACAGGTTTTATTGGCACATATGAATAAAACTAATTTTGGTAATAAAAGAAAAACTAGTAGTCTGTGGGAAGAGAACATAGCAGGACAGGAGTAAAACAGCTATTTAAAAAGCAAAATAGTCTCAAAAATCCAGTTTCCAAACTTAAAAGCACTGAAGTTGATATGATAGTGAAAAATAGATGCTGTAATATGCATATCAAAAACATTTAATTTTTTCATGATATTCAAATTTATGATATATGAATGATCTGAAAGCAGACAGATTATGTATGAGTGAATGTTTATGACAGTTTAAGGCAGGCTTCCGAAGAAAAATGTAGCTAATTGGAATTATTGCAGATTCATGTGTATTAAGTGAGTATATACTGCATTAATCTCTTTACTGCCACAATACCTGCAGCATGTATTGGGAAATCAGCAAAATTTGATTTTCACATTTTATTTATTTTTGCATAATGTACTAGATGTTTCTGCCGGCTTGTAAAAGTTGAGGAAATTGTCTTAAAACTTAGTAAAGTTTCAGTCTCTCAAATTAATTCTCTGTGGTTCAGGTGCTCTGACAGGCTTGACAGTATTCCCTACTTTACTTCCCATGTTGTGCATTAGCCTGTTGTGTCCATGTTGTTCTCTTCTGGCTTGAAAGAGCATTTGTACGTGTATGAAATATCCCTTCATATGCTTGCATAAAAAAAAAAACTACTGTACCACCTGTCTTCCTACTTTCATCCTGTGAAGTGGATGGTTAGGAACTTCACATAGTATACTAACTTTTAAAAATTTTTTCTATAGTTCATATGGGTATTAAATATTACTCTTCTTTTTTTTTGTATGTGCATTTTTAAAAAATGCATGCATGTGCAAAGAGGAAGGCCTTCAGCATTTTTGAAGTTTCGTTTTTGTTTACATATAAGGTCTTGGTGTACTTTAAACAGTGCCTTTCTGAGTGTAATTTTTTTGAAGTGTTAGGAAGAGTTAAAGCTGTACAGAATCTGAATTTATTTTTCACCATTTTGAATAGTGGGAAGGAATCTTCCTTTGAAGAAAGAGTAATATAGCAAAAGAACTCCAAGCTTCTCTAAATTTTCTTTCTCTAAAGTTTCTTTCCTTTGTCTGATGTATATAAATATGTATGGTTATATAAAAATGTGAAATTATTTTTTCAGCCAATTATATTACTGATTATTTGCTATAATTATGTAATACTGCAGTATGTACAGCATTATGTATACATGTGTAAAATATAGTATGTTAATGTATATATATAGACATTATGAAAATTGGCTATATTTTGTGATGTCTAAGAAATTAATATTTTAGCATCCAAATGTTTATAGTGGGAAAACAGTGCTGTACTATTCATTTCCACTATTCATTCCATGATAACTTTTTTCTGTTTGCCTTTGGTGTGAAATGGAGCAAGTGTGTTCTTACTGCAGCTTTGGGCCTTCATATTTAATTCTGCAAAAGAATGACCAGTTACTCAAAATAGCTGCCAGTGAAATATGAGATGCTCAGGACAGCAGCTGATATGAGATGGTGGTATAAAACACGTGACAAGAAGTCTTCTTTTCCCCTTGTTTGCAAATCTGTTTTTCTCTGTTTCTTGAGGAAATACATGTGAACCTTAAGACAGCGTTGCTAAGAAATGACAAGTCTTGCCTTAGGCTTATGGAGTCATGGTTTTACCAGACATGCCAAATTTATATGAATGTTTGTTCATGTGATCTTGCATGTACCACTGCTGTTGTTTTATACTGTGTATCAGTGATACTGGTAAAATCTGGTTGTATAGATTAAAATTCATGTATCCTTTTAATGTAGCTCTGTCTCAAGAGAAACCCCTTGTTCAAAAATATGGTATTTTTTCTCTTGGAAGGTACAGAAGACAAAGAGCAAACATCAGTGCGAAAGCTCAGCAGTTCAGATGTTGCATCTGAGAAGGTAAGAAAATATTCCTCCATGGATGAAGCATGATTGCATTATGATAGTCCGATAGCTTTTTCCAAATGGCAGTCCAGAACCATTCTGGTAATAGGAACTGTCAATTTTTAATAAATGACACGTACCAGTAAAGTAGGATTTTGAGCTTTCTTTTAGTAAAAACAGTGGGGAAAGTTTTCAAAAGACCTTTCAAAGAAAAAGTTGTTAAATTATGTTTCTTGACTTTTTGTCTTGTCCTTTCTTCTGTTTTCTTCTCAAGAAGCTGCTTGATGATGAGGAGGAGATGTCTGAATTGCAACTTAGGCTTCTTGCACTTCAGTCTGCTAGTAAAAAATGGCAGCAAAAAGAACAACAGGTGATGAAGGAAAGCAAGGAAAAATTAACAAAAACGAAAAGTGTAACACAGAAAATCAAAGCCAGTACAAAAGCACATTCAACAAAAAAACCTAGTACAACAGGTAATAAGTTTAATGTTACTGAAATGGCTGTCAGTGGCATGGCCTAAAAAGTTAATGTGAGCAATGAGCCTTTAGTCATTCTAAACTCTCACATTTACTCAAAGCTCTTGAAGAATCTAGGATTAGGTGGAACCAATTAGGTAAGATGGTGTTAATCACAAACTTTTTTATTTAAAGGCAAGCAAACTTTGAGGAAGCAGCAGACAAAGACATCAAAGAAGATGCAGCAGCAAAAGGAACTAGACAGGCGGCAGAAAGAGGAAGACCAGAGGAAACAAGAAGAAGAGGAGGAGAGAAGAAAGAGAGAAGAAGAAATAAGAAAAATTAGGGACCTCTCAAATCAAGAAGAGCAGTACAATCGATTTATGAAGCTAGTTGGAGGAAAGAGGAGATCAAGAAGCAGGGTAAGAAATTTCTTATGTGGTGTTCTGGTGTTACATTTAGGATTCATGAATGATTTCTGTCTTGCCCACCTGGTTTTGTGTCACCATCCTGTCTGAATCCCCCTGTTCTTCCTGCCTCCCCCACCCCTAGAATAATCAAAATATAGCAATGAAAGAAAAGTTTAGTGTATGCCAGTGTTTACAGTGCTTTAATCCCATGCTAGGCAAGCATTCTCTGTGGATTTGGAAAATCAGTTTTCTGTGAGTTGTACCTTTGCAAGTCAATGATAATGCATTTTTCTTCTAAAGACAGTTTGAACATAGTGATCAAAGAGCAGCCTGCAATTTAACAATGACCAGTCAGTGAAACTTCTTTGGCATTCTTCTTTTAGATTTCAAGGTTTTCTTCTCCACATTTTCAGACTTTTTCTGTGTATACAACTTCAGTGGGTTGCTTCTTTCAAAATGTCATTGGAGGACTTGGTTGCTTTGTAGTATTTTTTCAATGTAGTATTTAATCTATTTTGTTGAGGCATAAGATACACCAAGACAAAAGATAATTAGTTTAACTTTACATAGTGTCAAATTGATGAAGTAGTAGAGTTACTGCAGTGGTCATCATATTCTTGTGGCTGTTCTTGTTCTCGCATACTGAGATTAGCAAAAGGCACTTGAGTAACTAATGCCTGTCTCTAAAACATTGGTACATTACAGGAAAAAAAGACTGTTCCTATAGCATTCATTCTTTTCAGTCTGGAAGCAATACAGCCACTGGAGCTGGGTGCTTCAAGTGCTTGGAACTACTAATGCTGTGAGAAGAAACAGCATCTAAGGGAATTGAGGGTCCCTGTTTGAGGTCATGTTGGAGAAGAATCATATTTATATTAATACTGAGTGGAAAATGGAGATTAAAAATGTTTGACTGTAAACAGTAGATATTCTAGAAGCTGCCAAAATGTCTTCTGTATGCCTCTGAAAGATACAAGTTAGGAAGCCTGAAAAGTCATACTTAAGTGTTCTGCATGTTTTCAGTCCTAGGTGTTTGGCGTATTTTCAGTCCTGAACATTGATTGGCATCTGTACAGCGTTAGGAGAACTTTAAACAATCTGATTTATGAGTTGACAGTCTCTGGGTTTGTCTCAGTGTGGCATGTGGGTCCTTCTGGGACAATAAAAAGATTCTTCACCTGAGAGTGGTTTCTGGCAAGGGTTCTTCAAGCATTCTTGGAAGTTGCCATGGCAGACTACCAGAAATAATAATGCATTTAATTCCCTTGCAGTCTTTCAGAAATATATAACCATGTCCATTTACCAGATATATAATAACCTAAAAAGTATTTAAAAATTGTTTCCATGTATCATAACATCCCCCACCCCATCATCCTGGAAGAGAGACAGTTTTAAAACTGCCTGTGGATTTTCTAGTTGCTACTTGCAGTGGATTTGGTTAAAATGTTAATACTCAGTTTTTTTCTTCTTGTACAAGATAAGTAAATTGTATTTATAAATCAATTAGAAGAAAAAATTCTAAGGGCCTTCTTCCAGAGTTTATTTCTTAGTGGTTTACTCTGAAATAATGGTGTAAGACCAGGTAAATAAAATACATTTTTGTGTGTTTAGTCATCAGATACAGACTTGAGATGGTCTTTGGATAAGCAATCTACAGAGAGTGCAGGAGGCATATATCAGTATGATAATTACGATGAAGTTGCTATGGATACAGACAGTGAAACTAACTCACCAGGTAAGACTTAGTTACAGTTTCCTTATATGGTGTTTGGTAAAAATAGGTAAAATGTAGGAAATAAGCCACTGTTCTAGAAAGAAAGTGTTTTGAGCTGTCTGAATTATTGAACCAGCATTTTAAGGTGAGCTAATTGTGTTAATGCTGACTCTTTCCATCTCTGCTGTAGTGGGATTTTTAAGGTCTTTGGGTTTGTTTTGCTCATTGCAGTACTGTAGGTTTCTGCTTGTATATTCCCTATCAGCTGTGCAGGGTGTTGACTGGACAGACAGCAGCTTTGCAAAAAAAGGGCCTGGGGGTCCCAGTGGACATTGGGTGACATGTGAGTCGGCAGTATGGCTTTGGGTGACAGATGAGCCATAGCCTGGGTTGTGGCTCTGTGACTGTTGTGGGTCAGTGGCTGGAGGGGCCTGTTAATCACTGATGAGATTCTCCTACTGTGAAACCAGAAAACTGGCAAAGTGACATTCTAGAATGAGCCTAGCAAAAGACCTTTTTGACTAAGGAAAACTGTTTCAGGCTTGTTTTTCATAAAGTTCATTGAGAGACTGGAGCACTTGGCTTACAGAAAGAGGCTGAGAAAGCTGCATTTGTGTTGAGAAGGCTAAGAAAGGATTTTGCTCTTGTCTTCAACTGCTTAGTGGGCATTTACAGACTAGACAGAGCCTAACTCATCAGTCAAATGGCAGCAGAAGAACAGGTAGCACCACTTAAATTGTAACAAAACAAATTCTGCTTAGATAGAAGATAATCAAACACTAGCGCAGGTTTAAATGTTGTGGAATCTCCATGGTCAAATATACCTGGAACTTGACAACCTGACTTCGGGGGCAGCCCTGCTTTGGGCACTTGTGCTGGGTCATACACCTTCCAGGAGTCTCCTCCAGCCTAAATGATTTATTCACTCTTGAGTCTGAGGTGCATTTTAGGTAGTTGGGTTTCTGTGTTCCATCTCAACATGTGGAGAGTTGAGAAAACTTCATTAGCATAGTACTTGATTGGCTACTTTTTTCTCTTTTCATCTTCCACCCTTTTTTGTTTTTTTTTTTTTGCTTCTTCTTTCTCCTTTCTTATCAGCCTTCCTTATACATTGTTTTGTTAAAATTTACACCTGCTGTTTTGTATGTGTAAGCTACACGAATCTCTCTTGATAAAGCATCTCAATTTCTTGTTCAATGTTTCAGAATTTATCAGCAGTGCTTTGGGTCTGCTTCTGTCCTGCCTTGTGTTGCGTTTTTGGTAGCCTGTAATCAGGCTACTGAGATCTTGTTTGAGAAGGTAAATTCTTGCTAATTAAATTCAGTTTGAGGGCTGCATTACCTTAGCAGTACTGGTTGGCTGTACTTACATTTTGTATGTAAAACAGAAAAAGAAAATGTAACTACTCTTAAAAAATAGACATACATGTAAAGAAAAGGCACTGTGCTGTGTCTGGTGTTACCTTTGAATTAGTGCATCGTAAAAACGTTTGTCTCTTTCTGCTCCATTAGATCAGTTGAAGCATAAAGCATGAGTTGTTGTTTAATAAATACCTGCCAGATATCTTACATTCCGTATTTTAATTACAGCTTCTTCCCCAGTTCAGCCTCCTTTCTTTGAGTGTCCAGTAGGATATTTTCCACCGCCAGTACCACCAATTTCCTTGCCACTACCTCCTCCAATTCCAGTAAGTAACCTTGATAATTCTCATTTTGTATCTGATTTCTAATGCTAAAGCTAGGATTAAATTTAGATTCTGGTTTTGCTACTATACTCTGTTTAATGATTCCCTTGAACCATCTGTTAGACTTGTGGTTGCTTTTTAAAAATAAAATTCTTTATTTCAGCTGTCTCTTGGCTGATGCAGTTGTTGGTTAATGTAGGTTTTCCCTGTTGTACTGAAATTCTCTTCATTGTTAGAGCTGTGCTTTTTCATACAGAAAACAAAAATTGTCTGAAGCACATAAGGGAAAAGAATGAATTGGAACTATTAGCACAAGGCAACTTTGCCCCTTATCTCTAGGCCACATATGTAGGTAGATATGCTTGATCTGACTTGTTACCTAGAAGGGGGAAAAGCTAAGACATACAGCTCATCAGTCATTCAGACACAGCCTTTTGACTGTGTTTTCTGTCTCCTCACCCAAGAGTCCACATGGAAGTTCAATTAGTATGGAGTTTTTTTCATTACCATTTTTTTCAGTGAATGATTGTTACTCTTATCAAAAGTGATAGAAAGGTACCATTTCTTCTCATGACAGCTTCTGAACTTTTGACTAAGGGAAATTGTAATTTTGTTAGCTAAGACAGTTTCATAAAACTGTCTAAAGACTGCTGGTCAACTATATTTCTCTGGCTGGGCTGTCTCTGGTTCAGATTCTCACTTACATTTAGTATGTAAGTACATTTAGTATGATTCTCACATACATTTTGTATGTCTCCACAGCTTCTACTGTCCAAATCTAACTTTATTGCTTCCGTTAACCTCTGTGAGAAATAACTTACTGTTCAATCACAGCCTTTGACAGGGATGTAAGAGTAGTTTGAATGTTAATTAAACTGTCACAGTTTAGGTTACTTCTAAACCATGGAATAATCTAGGTGTCAACCTCTTCTAAGTAATCATAAAGGGGTAGTAATTTTCACATTTCAAACCTTTGTTTGATTTTTTTTTTGTCAGCCTGTACCGTCTTTGAGTCATCTTTACATGGAGGGTATTCCTTGTGTTTCTCTTGAGCCACCTCCACCTCTTCCCCCTCTTCCCCCTGAAGAGCCTGAACAGCCACCAAAACCTCCATTTGCTGATGAGGAAGAGGAGGAGGAGATGCTCTTAAGAGAAGAATTACTCAAGTCTCTAGCCAACAAGCGTGCTTTCAGAGCTGAGGTACTCTATTGTTTTTCGAATGTAAGCCTCTAGATGGCAATCTTGACCAAAATTTCAATGTGACCTGCTGTGTGTCAGGCTTACAGGGGTATTACACTGCATTTCTAGAGACTTAAAAATCAACAAGAGCCAGTCT
Source organism: Euphonia xanthogaster (assembly GCA_034509185.1). Lineage (NCBI taxonomy): Eukaryota > Metazoa > Chordata > Aves > Passeriformes > Fringillidae > Euphonia > Euphonia xanthogaster. The sequence continues at coordinate 34,579,595 of JAYDZK010000056.1, read as the reverse complement.
TGAATTGTAAATTGCACCTTTCCTGTTATTTCTGAAGGAATTATGAAACTTCAAGGTACTGAAAATGGAGTAAGTCAAAGGAATGGGGGTTTTCTGCCAGAAAATTTGTTACTTTTGAACTTTTCAGTTAGAAAGTAAGACAAGTAACTTTGTTTCAGCCTCTTAGGAAGAGGGGTTTGGAAGAGGTTCACTGGTTTTTGTTGTTGTTTTGAGGATTTTTCTTGGAGTGAGAAGCTAAGCTTGTGGTTTTGAAAAAATATATTGGTTTTGACCTTACTTAAAGGGTCTTTGGCAGTTGACCTGTGAATAACTGGCCTGCTCTTGTGTGCCTTTTTGATATTACTGCAGAATTGCAACATTTGTCTAGTACATTTCAGTAGCCTGGCTAAATCACATTTTCAAGTTCAAGACTGTATGAAACAGTCTCATTTATATTGATGCTTTTTAAAACATCTATGTATAGTGTGCATTTTTAAGACCATATTTTGTTCTGTTTTTTAGGAAACATCAAGTAACAGTGGTCCACCTTCCCCTCCTGTTCCAGACAACTTGCAGCCTGTGCCAAGAAGTAATCTGTCTGCTGTCAGTATTAATACTGTGTCTCAGCCACGAGTGCAAAGTACAAAGTTTGTTAGAGTACCGAGGCTTCCACGAGCAGTGATCACAGTAAGGAAATACTGGTGCTTCCTACTGATAAGGCTGTGAGTTGACACTGAGCTCAGTTTAAGTGAAGAGGAGATTTAGACTTAGATTTTCTAGTGATACAGCACAGAAGAGCGAAGATTCAGTTAAGCATTTGAATTATTAGTCACCTTGGCAATCCACATGCTCTTCTAGAAAGACTTTGACAATGAGGCAAGAATTTATAGCTGAAGAGAGCATCAAGATAGGCCATCATACAGTGAACTAAGAGATTGTAAATATAGTTCGATTATTTTCTTATCCAGACTAGCACAGACACCATTGCCAAAACAGAGGCAGTTTCGCTCTTCCTCAGGCACCTGGCCAGTTGGTGTCTTCTTTCCTTTAAAGTGGGATCTGGAGCATCAGTCCCATTGCTAACTTAGTTAACATGCTAAATTGGTTAGAAAACTAACTTCTGTGAGGAAAAAAGTACTTTTCCTTCTAGGAGAATTTGAATTTTTTCAGTGAATGGTGTGTACATCAGTTAGTGTGTCTACGAGTGTGGCTGGAAGAGAATGTTTGTGAGGAGTGTTTATGCACCAACATAACTGGAATTGCCCCTGCCTATCCTGTTGTGGTTAAAAATTGATGCAACTGGAGTATGTTCAGCAGTAGTAGATAAAACCTATATTTTGAGACTTGCCCAGAGTATCAAAAAGAACTGATTCTGGAAATTTGACTATTTTTCATTTAAAAAAAAATGTGTTTTTTTGATAGGGTTAATGCTTCAAAAGACACTTTGAATTTTGACAAGGTTCTATTCTCAGATGAAGGGTAATGTATAGCTATAGTTGTCCAGATCTACAGTGGGAAATCAGAAGAGCAGTCCTGGAAATGTGAAATAAGTTACTTTTTTCTAAGCTGTAACTCCAGAGCATTTGAGGTTAATCTGGGTTGTCTGCTTGTTTCTGCATTTTCCTTTGTGCTGGAATTGGCAGTCACCTGATCTTCAGTGAGCTTTTTAAATTTGTGTTGGCAAAAGGTGATTAATCATGATTTCAGCTGTTGATTACATTCTGTTGGTTTTCTGCCAGTTCAACTGCCTGAGCAGCTCACTGTAAGATCAACTAAGTACAACTGTGGGACAAGAGGCATTGCAACTGTGTAGCAGAAAGATGAGGGAGTTTTGGCATGTCTGCCACACCAATTCTAATGCAGATTTGATTGGCTGTTACCTCTCAGTTACTTAAAACTCCTTGCAAATGACAGATGATAATATTAATTGCAATTAAATTAATTAATCAAGTATTGGAGTTAAATGTTTGAGATTTGTATGCTATGACCATGAACCAATAAATGTGCTGCAGATACTTGGGAGTAGGTTGAAAACGTTGGAGTACGTTTCATGTTACAATATCAAGACTATGTGTAATATTACTGTCTTGTGGAGATGTACAAAAGCATATTCTTCTCTTACAATGTGGGATTGGTGTGTGTGGTAACAAAAGGAATTAATCTTCTTATTCTCTTCCTGTAAGTATGTCCTCTGTTATACCTGTGTCTCTAACTTTGTCTTCTTACTGTAAAACTTTTTACATCTCACCCCAGCTTCCAAAACACAAGTCTGTTGTGGTTACATTAAATGACTCGGATGACAGTGAGTCTGATGGAGAGCCCTCTAACTCAACTAGCAGTGTGTTCGGAGGACTAGAATCTATGATAAAAGAAGCAAGGAGAAATGTTGAGGTAAATGCTGTCAAAATTGTAATAATTTTAATGATTTTTCTTTGTATATGGAATTTAAACTTTAGAATTCAGTCAAGAAATACTGAATTGCATCACAAGAGGGTAAGAGTTAGTCCTGTCTGGAGAACTACCTTGTAATTTGGATTGCACATGCTAATCAAATTTTTTTGTTGAAGATGGCATCCTGAAGATAGAACTTGGAATATATTATGGTTTGATTTTTTTAATTAAAATTCAACGTATCATTAGCCTTGAACAGCTAAGTTAGTGCTGAAATTCCTCTTATAGATACTACTTGATATCTGTATTTTAAACTATTGTGACTGGTACTGACTTGAGTCTAATTGTAACAGGCATCAAAAATCAAAGCTCCTCCAAAATCAGAAAAAGAGAATGATCCAATGAGGACTCCAGAGGCTCTGCCAGAAGATAAGAAAATAGAATACAGACTTCTAAAAGAAGAGATTGCCAGGTAACCTTAGTTAGTTAAATTTATTTTAATTGTTAATGTAAAATGTGTTTTATTTGTACCCCTTTACTAACTAGTCTACTTTTGTAACTTGAAGGAAGATCTGAGATTAAAAACCTTGCCATCACCTTCAGGTTTTTCCCCCCATACAGTTTTTTGGTAAGACAACACAGAGGTCTAAAGAAAATCCTGGGATTTGAGCTGACTCCTGGGATTTGAGCTGACTTAGAGTAACCGATTGCAGTTGTGGAAAGTACTTTTTCTTTAAACTTGAAATCTTGTCCTGCTACTCTTTTCAAAGATTTAAAAACTCTTGGGAGTACATATGAAAATGATTATTGAAGCTACTGAACAGTTTTGTTTTTAACATTTGTTTCAGTCGTGAGAAACAGCGCTTAATTAAGTCAGATCCAGTGAAGAACAATTCATCCCCTGCAAATTCTGATGGTGAAGTTGATGGAATTGGGAAAATAGCAGTAGTGACTAAACAAGTCACAGAAGCAGAAGCAAAGCTGAAGAAAAACAGGTATGCATTTCACTGTCATAAGTCCTACTTTTTGCTTAACAGGATGAAGAGAAAATATTTTCAAATGTGTAGCATTTCAAGAACAATCAACTGTTGTCTTGAACTATTCAGCCTTTAATTCTATTGCTGTGCAAAAGGAATTGTGTTGTATTGCTAGTGTGGTGTTTGATAGCTTTTTAGTATAATTTGTCATACTAAGTGTTTTCAGCTGTATTTGTGTTCAGTGATGAGAATATGATTTATGCCAACTAATAGGGCTTTTCTCTTCTGGCATGCCTCTTCCATGTTTGTTACCTTAATTTCAAATTACCAAGTAATTGGAAGTAGAAGTGCTTTGCATCCTCTTCTCAGCTTCTTTTGCCACTTGATTATTTCTGTATGGTCTTGTGAACAAACTGGGTTGCGATCAGTCATCAATTGAAGAACAATCTTCCATCCTCTCTTTATCCACCCATCTACCTAAGTGTTTATCTTCCTTTGATGCATAGCTTTGTGTAATTTGTCTACTCTATTTTTTGCCATAATATTATGGCTTGTAATCTGGTAGTGTGTGCATGTGCCCTAAAATGGAACTAGGTTTGTTACTTAATAGAAAGCAAGAGTGTTGTGTGTTTTGTTTGTCATTATATTAAAAACAGTCTTAAAGACAGAGCATTTGCTTACCTTCCCCTGTCCTTGTAACTAGAATGTTCTTTTCTGCGTTATACTTACATGCTGAACTTGAGATGCTGAAACATGCTGTATATATTGACAGTATTTACTGTCTTATGGATGATAGGACTATCTGGAGAGGCTTAATTAGTAGTCTTTTTGTAAGTGAGGAGAGCTGTGTTCTTAAATAACTGGGGTTTTGGAGGAGCAGCAGTTGCTCTAAGCAATTTACCTTTAGAAAAAATTGTGTACATTCATTTTCTATTTCAGAATGCTTTTGATAAAGGAGGAGTCTGTCTTGAAAAATTTATTGCAACAGCAGGCCAAGAAGAGAGAGAATGTTCGAATTGCTGAAAATAAAATTAACAAACTGGCTGAACAGCTACAAGCAACAGAGAAGATCTTGAATGCTAACAAAGCATTTCTCAGGAGGCTTCAGGAACATGTAATTGGCACTCTGAAATGTTTGTTTCCTAGAGCTGGAAATCGTGAAATGGGATGCCTGATTTTTGGAGGCAGTAAACTTTTCTTTGAATTACTTACTAATTCCCATCTAGTTATATTATATCTCATTAATTCCATGTAATTATATTTTATTATCTGGTCATATCTGTAAATTTGCATCTTGCTGTAGTATTTAGTTCTTATTTTTATTTTTTCAGATACATAAAGTTCAACAACGGGTTACAGTAAAAAAAGCTCTGGCATTAAAATATGGAGAAGAACTTGCTCGAGCAAAAGCAGTAGCAAGTAAGGAACTTGGGAAACGAAAGCTAGAGCAGGATCATCTTGGTGTAAGTCAGCATGCTTTTAAACCAAACTACTTGGAAAAGAGTATCAGTTTTGATTAACAAAGTTCAAGTGGAATTTCAGGAAAGCATTTCAGAAACAATGTACAGAATATTCCTATTGGTTTTGTTCATTTTTGAGAATTCAGAAAAAAGGCATTAATGATTTGAGGAAGAAAACTCTTCAAAACCTGCATTTCTATGCTAGAAGAATGGCTTTCACAGATAAATAATAAGAGGAGCCATATGGCTGTGAAAACAGAAATTTCTGTCTGTAGACATCAATGATTTTGTTAAACTATAAGGCTAAGTTGCTGCAGAGTGGATATGATACTGTTTTGAAAAACAAAATATACAAAAAAAAGGCTAAAATATTTTTCTAAATTTTAGTCTTCCTACTTCTGTACGTACTTGTTTTATACCTCAACTTTTAATTTGGGCCAGAATTTCTGTTGAAACCCTCCCTTCCTGTACTTTGATAGAGGGTAATTTTTATCGCAAAACCTGCAGATCTGTCACTTGAATTGTGGCAAACTTTTGTTGTTTTTCTGCTGTTTGTTGAAATCTTCAGGCAAGAGTTTAAAATACGTTTTTATGAACTTTGAATTAAATATTTTTTGTTTTTCCTTCCTGTCGATAGATCAGTAGATGAGAAAATTGAAATAAAGAGGTTTTTTCTTTTTAGCCAAGCAAAATGTTGAAATTGGATACCTCCCCTGCATCAAGTCCAAAAAAGCCTTCTGCAGAATTGATTGCACTAGAGAAAAAAAGACTGCAGCAACTAGAGTATGAATATGCTCTAAAGATTCAGAAGTTGAAGGAGGCCCGCGCACTTCAAACCAAGGAACAATCAAATACTACACCTCATGTAGAAGAGGAAGCTGAATTTGCATTACCTCAGCCATCGCTTCATGATCTTACACAGGACAAATTGACTTTGGACAGTGAAGAAAATTACTTTGATGATGAAGTTCTGTCTAATTCAAACAGAGAACGAAGGAGATCTTTCAGAGAATCAAATTCTTTTACTAAGCCAAATCTTAAACACATGGACACTCCAAAACAAGAAACTATAAACAAACTTTCTAAAAAGGCTTCCGAGGAGCCTGAGCTGTTCCTTGGGTTGAATATTGATGAACTGAAAAAACTTTATGCTAAAGCTGACAGCTTGAAAGAACTACTAATGAAAAGTACTGCCTTTATTGTGCCTAAGGAAGATCTCTTGTGTGGTCAGGTAAATATTTTGCAATTAAACGTGAAGCTTATCGTTGTTAGGTGGTATTGCAACTGCTGTATATCTTTTTACCTGTTTCCTAGGAAATTTCAGTGGACATGGATTTTTTTACGTCACAGAGTAAGCAAGCTGAAGTGAAACCATTTCCGTTCGGACCGTATCGTAGTCCTCTTCTACTGTTTAAATCCTACAGGTATGAAGACTGTAGCAGCTCTTTGACTTATGCTTGTGTTCTTGTTCATACGGTCTTCAGTGCTCTTCCTTGATACCCAGGCGTGTACAGAAAGACAAGTCCTAGTGAGAAACTTGACTATCCCTAAACAATATTGCCTGCTTTAGGAAATCTGATGATTTTATTCAGTTTTCTTTTCTGCTATGCACATGTCCATTGGTTTTGTGCAATATGCTGCTTTTACATTCTATTGTGTGTTGTTTGATACAACTAAACTAAAAACGTGGTTAAGTGTTAAAGAACAGGATTTTTATATCTAGTATGAAGCAATGTAAATCCAAGAAGCATATTTCAGTTATTCAGTCTTTGAACTTGGCTAGGATTTACATAATCTGAGTCAAAATTGGCTCAATCATCTATTTTTGGATTCCTCCTCAGTGGAAAGAGGCATAATCACAGTGATTCATCTTGACTGTAATATCTGCAAGTGTAATCAGTTTGGCACATCTGTCTCTTGACTAAAGAGAACTTTGTTCCTGCATGTTAAATTTTAGACAACAAAAGTTGAATTTAAACTGGAGAAGTTGTATCCTACCCATGTGCTTCAGGTTTTTTTTTGCTGTGTACTTGAGTAGTAGAAGATGGAGGGGATACCATCTTTACAGGAGTATTCGCTTTAACTTGTAGGTTATGATGTCAATTCCTGAAGGAGCTAGAAATCTCAAAATTTATGTAGTCAAACTTCAGCTAAAGATTTAAAAGAAGTGTTAGTCTGCTAGACTAAGACTGGTTTTGTTTGTTTATGTGTTCTGAGGCTGAAATGTTTCTTTCTTTCCTATTCTTTCTTCAAGTTAGTCTTTTACAGTTATCTTTACACTTCTGTTTGATGTTGGTCTTAATGCTGATTAGAGCATGAGATTTTCTATAAACTACTGAAATGCTCTTTTGGTAGTTTGTTTTCCATATTGGGTTTTTACTCCACTCCTGTTTTCATATTAATCAAGTTCTGCGCCTAAAGAGATGAGAATGCTAGAGGAAAACTTAATTAGGTTGAGAAGTATTCCATTGTTCCCTTCCTCTCACTCTTGTTTTTACCTTGTTCTTAGCCTATAGGTTAATGATGCTTTTGCTAGTAGCAGGGTGTTGGAAATAATGAGATTTAATACTGTGAGTGATTTTTAATTACTTTTTTTAGAAAACTGATGTCTTGCCTTGTGTACTTTATGACCATAATTCAATGTTTCATTTTAGGTTTAGTCCTTATTTTCGTACCAAGGAAAAGCTGTACCTCAGTTCAATAACGTATAGCAATATGATTGAGCCAAAACAGTGTTTCTGCCGCTTTGATTTGACAGGCACATGTAATGATGATGACTGTCAGTGGTAAGTTCTTTTTTATTGTCATGGCTTAAACTAAACCTCTCTTCTAGATGTCTTACTCTGAGTCTGAAATAAGTACTGTTTTCTTTTCTTTGAAAGATCTGGATATGTGATCCTATCCCATGTGCACAAGTTCTAGACAAGGTTATTTTTAATACTCTATTACAGATACCTAGTTGGAAGAAAAACCCCTTTCAGCTAAGCCATGAAGAAAGGGGAGGCTCTTTAGATGTAAATTTAGAAAAGTGGCCTGATAGAGAATATTTAACATTTTTCTAGTAATTCAGGTGGATCTTGTTATATACAACTTCAGTGTAACTTCAACTCATAGAACCTCACATAGTAGTTGATACTGTTAAGCACATTTGATATGAAAAGTGTATACCATATAAATGATTAAGTGAAAAACCAATAATATTGTAGTGTAATTCTAGTTTCCTGGAAAAGTACTGCCTAAGTTTGTTTCTTTAAAGGCTGGAGTTAATTGTATTAAAAAATCATTTGTTTATTGATTTTGTGCAGTATATTTAAAAGTTGATATTAATTGGTTAGGAATGAACTCAATATGGAAGCCTAACTACTGGTAAAATAGGAGTGAACTTTATTCTGGATCAGCTTTTATCTGCTGTCATCAGCCCACTGTTTGACTCTAAGATATAAAGTGATATCCAATTCTTAAAACTACCTTATTTGAACTGGAAAGTTCTAAATATTGTGCTCTAGGCTTAAGTTTAGGAAAAGCCCAGATACATTTAACCAAATTTCAAAGCAAACAATACTTTTTCTGTGGTTACTGTTTTTGTTATGCCTCACCCAAGTGTGTACTAAAACTTTCTTAATATTTTGTTGCTATGATAAATGTATTAATTGCTTATTTATTTGTTTTAGGCAGCACATGAAAGATTGCACTCTTAGCCGTAAGCAGCTCTTTCAGGATATTCTGTCTTACAATTTAGAACTGATTGGCTGTTCAGAAAAAAGCACTGATGAGGAAATCAGCACTGCCACAGGTTGAGTCTTTTGCTCTCTTTTGTATCTAAAAGTTATTTTGTGAAGGGAATGAGTTTCGTTAAAAGCTCTAGGTAAAAGGACATTGATGTGAAGCAGTATATAAGATACATCTTTATGAAGTTTCTTCAGTTATCCATTTCAATGCTTTGTAGTTGGTAGTTACATTTGTGTCTTACAGAAAGATACGAATCACTGGTCTGAGGAACATTTAATTAAAAAAAATTTTTTGCTGGGATTCAGGGTGTTGGGGAGAGTTAGCATGGAGTCTTTATCTCCTTCCTCAGTTCTTTCTGTAACTACTGGACTGGAGTGGAGCTGGAGTTTTATAACAATGCCTTTGCCATATAGGCAAGTTGCCAAACAGAACTTGCTTATTTTTCATTTCTTTGTGCTAGTGTGTTAAATTACCAAGCCTATTAAGGCAGACAAATTTAATAAATTTATCATAGATTGTGTTAAATTGATGTTAAGTTACTTAACTGTTTTAATCTATATGCTTACCTAAGCTGCACATATTCTTGTTTCAGAAAAATATGTTGAAAAACTTTTTGGTATAAACCGAGACCGAATGTCAGTGGATCAGATGGCTGTTCTTCTGGCCAGCAACGTCAACGAGAGTAAAAGTCACAGTAAGTAGCTCAGTAGATTAAATACAATATATATAAATGGGTAAAAACTATATAAGTACCTTGATGATTTTGTAAACCAAGAATATATTTTAATATAATTTATTTATCTCAGTATTATAAATTCTGATTATGCTAACAAAGTCTACAGAGTTTAAGGCAATAATACAACAGTTTTGGAGTTCCATTTGTAGAACTTTATTTATGCACAATAAATTTTAAGTAAGTAGTATTGAAATTTATGCACTTCTGTTGAACTCTCAGAATCTTTTAATCTAAAATCCTTATTAGGAAAAATATTTCACTCTTGACTACAGAAAAGTGAAAGAATTTTTACTACTTTGTTTACAGCACCACCACATACAACTTGGAAAGAGAAAAGGAAGTGGAGACCAAAGTACTGGAGAAAACCTCTGTTAGATAGTAGCAGCAGTGAAGAGGAACAGTTTGTTGGACCTGTTAAATATGGTAATCTGGATGTGTGGCACCCTTTAAATGAGCACTAGAGGAAAAAATCCACCCACCCGTTTCTAACACTTGATTTTTAAAGGGCTTTTTGAGAAAACCAGTGCTTTTAATAGTTTTCTTTACTTTATACTTCCTATATGCAGACTTTATTTTGCATAAATTTTTGGGTAAAGGTTGACCTACACTTGTAATTCTATTAGATTTTTTTCTTCAATGTGACTGGAAGTTAGGGTGGAATGTCTAATTACCTGTTCTTAAAAGGAGCATAAGGAACTGTTTCCCTAGAATGTTTCAGCCTTGCCCATATACCATTAGGATTTTTACAAAGTTTTATTTTGCTTCAACAGCCCTGCTTTCTCCTTCCCCCTCCCCCTGAACTTTAAATAGTAAAACATCAGTGTTCAGTTACCTTAAGTTTGTAAAGAATTTGTATTTGGTGTGAGGTCAGGAGTTAAAAAAAGCTGTGGTTAAGCAAGCATTTGAGACTTGGAAGCTGCTAGAGCATCAGTAACCTGATAACATTTCACATGTGACTCTTGCAGGTAGGAGCCTTAGGATTTGTTAGCAAATCTCTAAAAAGGATTGTTTTGAGACTCAGAATTGAGATAAATTTTTCTTTGTCAAATGTGTCTAGTTCCTAATGCTGCATGATGAACTGCCTTAGTTGGTGTCTGTTGATCAAGGCAGCCTTTGCTGCTAATTCTTTCATTCCTTCACATTTGGAATGTAACCAGGTCTCTAGAGACAATACAGTTTGAAGGGTGCTGAGATAATGCTATTTAGTTGTGATCAATGGTTATACTTGAAATGCATAAATGCCACCTCTTGTGAGAGTTACAGGTCACTACTGTTTTAAAAAGGAAATTTTCTTTAAAAAATAAATTGTCTATTATTTACAGCCCATCCCACAGAACATAAAAAAAGAGTTCCAGTGCTTGATACTGTGGTGACTCCAGATGATGTCCGGTATTTTACAAGTGAGACTGATGACATTTCCAACTTGGAAGCAAGTGTCCAAGAAAACCCCTGTGATGTACAGCTTTGGATTAAACTTGCATATAAATACTTGAATCAGAATGAAGGGTATGTCTGTTACATTTAAGACCTTGCTACATTTGCCCTTGCTGCTATGATCAAGTTTCCTATTTGATGTAAGAGAACTTTCTTCAACAATGCCACAAATAATTCATTACTTTAATCAGGTTAAAAAATAGATTATATTTCCTACTGTATTTAGTACAGAATATGAGTAATAAATTACGCTGATGGTTTATCTTTGGGTAGATTTTTTCAGAATGGAAGTTGATGGAAAGTAGTGGGGGAGAACTAACTGTTCATGTTTGAAAAGTGCTCTGTGTAAGATTACAGTGGAATGTTGTACTTCCAGCAGTAAAAGTGGGCCAGTGAACTCAAATCATTCTACCCTGCGGAGTGATTGGTTGAAATAATATTTGAAATTACTTTCATCAGCCGTTTTTCTTACATGTACAGTTTTGATAGTTGGTTTTATCCCTGTAGAAATCATGCAGTTGAGCACTTGGTTTCTTATTTTGTGATTTTTTTTTTTTCATTTCAGTTTCCTGAGTTTCTCTAGCTTCTCTTCCTTAAAATTATGCTGCAGGGTACCGTGTTTCTGTTGGCAATCAGATCATTTGAATAGGAATCCTGTCAGGATGGTTTCGTCCATTATGATGATTGACTTCAGTTTTAATAGTGAGATACAGTTGAGCCACTGTAGCAGGAAGCAAGGGGAATGAAGAGGAGCAGCTCTACTTTAAAAGCCTTTTTTAAACTGTGGATAGTGGGAAATATAGGAAAAAAATCAGTTTAACTGTATCAGTAGGTGCCTGAACAATAGAAGGGGTAGAACTGGAAAGGCCAGTAATCAAAGTATTACCGGCAAGTAGCAGCATGAGAAGATCATGCCTTCTAAATGTAAGTGTACTTGGGAAACAATCAAGAAAAGAAGGAAGAAAACCTAGTGGAAGATATGCATCCTTTTCTTAAAACAGCCACTTCTCCCATTCCTACTTCCTCAGTATTCTGAAGAAATTTGACTGCTGTAGTAAGTGAAAGTAGTGGGACTGGGAAAGCTTCAGACTTAGTCATGGTTAACTGTGTTAGGTTTTTTTGAGACTTATTATATAAGGATATTTCTTCTCATGAATGTCCATGCAAAATAATTTCTAAAGATGTTTTCAGAATAAGTGGGACTTCAGAAGCATTCTGTGGTTTTATGGAAGATGTATTTATGAATTAAAGCTCAGCTGTATGGTTTGCACTATAGTCCGTTATTTCAGCTAATCTTATATTACTTGGTGGGTATCATCTCATGATTTTTTTATTTCAAAAAATAAAATTTCAATTTTTTTAATGTCTTAAAGACAGAACCTGTATGATGTGCTGAAATAAAAGCTTATATTTAATGACTGTAGAAAGTAAATATTTATTTACTACACCTCTAAAATATGTACTAAAATTCTTAAGCCTGTGTGATGTAAATGCCTTTATATCCTTGCAGCTTGAGAACTTTGCTTAGAGCTCAATCTTACCAATTTTCACTTAATTTGGGCTCTTTTATTTGAATTGGCAATCTTCATAGAATACTTATTTCTGCACTATGATAATTGTACCTCCTAACCTCTGAAACTTGAAAACTTGCTGAAGCTTTGAAACCTTGATGGTAAAGGACGACGTTTAAGAAAAGATACTCTGTGTGACTTCCAAAATTAAAAGCATCCACTTTCATATTTGATACTGTGGAAGTCATAATACCAACACAGCTGATGTGAGTCCTTTTTTCAATATTTAATTTTTACAGCTCATCATCTGAGTGTTTAGATTCTACTTTAAATGTTTTGGCTCGAGCCCTGGAGAGCAACAAAGAAAATCCTGAAATTTGGTGTCATTACCTCAGACTTTTCTCAAAAAGAGGAACCAAGGAGGAGATACAGGAAATGTGTGAAACAGCAGTGGAATATGCTCCCTCTTATCAAATTTGGTGGACAGTAAGTAAAAATTCCAAAGTATATATTAAATGTTGCTGTAACTGTGTGTTTTCTACTCTATAAAGTCAGCATGCTTGACAGGGAAAGTGTCAAATGAAAAACACGGTTTTTGAAAACTCAGAAGTTGAAAATGAAACTATTCAAGTTTTTGCAGGTTATTTGTAGGAATCATCAATTTTCCTCAGGTAGTAAAAGTTACTTAAAATGAATGTGTTAAATTTATTGAAAAACATAGGTGTTCTTGTACTATTAAAAGTGGTATCTTTTCAGGTTTAATATGAAACTTCAGAGTGATAAGATAGCAAAAGGCATTATTGGAAGTTTGTGATCTGTGTGATTTTTAAACCTTAACCTAGAAGCTTTACTTGTATTGTGATTGTTGTTACTATTATTTATTTCTCTCTAGTTTTTGAATTTGGAGAATTCTTTCGATGGAAAAGACTATGTATGTGGGAGGATGCTACAGTTCCTAATGGAAGTGACAGGAGGAGGAGAAAACCCAAATCTTGTGTCCTTTCAGTTGCTGGAGACTCTCCTCTACAGGGTTCATTTAAGCCTTTTTACAGGAAGACATCAGAATGCTCTTGTTCTGCTGCAGGTAACTTCCAAGTTACCACCTCAGGAGTGTTTTCATAGCTTTTTAATGTGTGTGACTGTGGTAGTTTGAACTTTAGTGGAACTGTGCCTTCCTTAAGGAGAATTTCTTCAACAAGTAGAGGTTTCTGCTTTGAGTTGTGATGCCATTGTAAAATCTGGATATAGCTTTGAGGGTTTTGTTGCCTGCTTTTTTTTTTTTTTTTTTTTTTTTTTTTTGTCGCTCATAGCC
>JAYDZK010000056.1:34514736-34565966 GCA_034509185.1 Euphonia xanthogaster | reverse complement strand
AGAATTTTTTCAACAAGTAGAGGTTTCTGCTTTGAGTTGTGATGCCATTGTAAAATCTGGAGATAGCTTTGAGGGTTTTGTTGCCTGCTTTTTTTTTTTTTTTTTTTTTGTGTAGCTAATAGCCTAGACTACTACATCTCAAAATAATTCCCAGGGAGATACTTTAGTTTTTGGCTTCTTGTAAACCATAGATCAGGTTTTTGCGGTGAAAGGTCTGAGAGTATTGCCTCAGGTATTCAAAATTGCTACAGAAATTATCAAACCAGTAGTTCTTGGGAAAGAACATAGTAATTATCTAACAGTATTGCCCTACTCTAAAATCTGGAGACTGTTAAATTAGGTTTTATTGCTCCTGTCGACTCCGAAGTCATTGAGTTATCTCAGGCCAGAACTATGACTGTAGAAATAATTTAGGTGACTGTTAACTCTTGCGTCGATGATAAAAGTGGTGGCTGAGGGTGAGAAATGGACATCACCCTCTCCCAAAGTGTGCTTTTAGTGCAGGTTGTTTCATTCCTGCCAGCAGGTGCCACCTGTTGCTTGCTGCACAGCCTGTCACTGCCCTCAGAGTTTGAGAACCTCGGGCTTTTGTCTGGCTCCAGTTGGTGGAATGAGAAAGCGCAACGCTGTGCTGGCTTTCCCCAAATGTACTGAGAAATGCAACTCCACATGCATAAAAAGAGCAGGGCTCTGGAGAAAAAACTGTTTTTGTCAAATCAACATGGAAATCCAGGGAGAATTACACTAGTTGGTTACCCTCACCTTTCTGCAAAGCATCATCACAAAGTCAAACTTTTTTTTTTCCATATTAATCTGAAATGTGTAGTTCAAAAGAATGGCTTTGCAAGAGATTATTTAATTGTATTTCAGAGAGAGTAATTTTGAAGTAACTGCTACTTCAGAGTAAATAGCAGTGTGTATTGGAAAACTTGAAAGCAATTTTTTTCAAATATTTTGTGGACTTATTTTTCAAGTATTTAGTGAAATGCTTTTGAAACACCAGTTTTCACCAACTTCAGGAAATGTCTTCTGCTGAATTTTGCATAAATTTGCAAGTATATTCATTCTCTTGAAAAATGCATTCTTTGATCATACTGTGTTTGCCCAGAAAAATGTTGGGACATCACTAGTCATGAGGTTCTGTTGTGTTTTAGAAAGAGATTGTGTTTAGACTTTATTTAATTGCATTCTCTAATTATTTTATTTAGTATCTGCTAGTTTAACTGGACTATTCTATTTTTACATATGACTAATTGAAAAATTTGAAGTAGTATCCTTGTTCTCAGTAAGGTTTCCAAAACATTTTTTAAAACATGTCTAGAGATGGTGGACTTTAATAGATGTAACTTAGTAGTTTTGTAACTAGAATTTAATAAATAAAAACCCCAAGCAAACCAAACAACCCCAAATGCACAAAACCTAGTAGGATATGGCAAGTTGACTCTAGGTTGTAGATGAGTTGTATCTAGAGCTACTGTATTACTTCTTATGGAATTGGAAGTAATAGGAGAATAAAGCAGGAAAATGGAATGAACACATGTTGGGAGATGTGTTTTCCAGGTGTCTTTTCACTTTCTGCAATAGCAATCTCCTGTGGTTTTTCTGAACCTTTTACTACAAGCTGTGCATAATTTCAATAGCTGCACATTCACGTGAGCTGAATATGATTCTGATTTACATAAAGAATTAGTTCCTGTCTTCTCTCTGGAAAAGTTTTGAGAATATTAAAACCTAGTGGAAGATACGCACTCTTCCTGTTTTCTTTTCCCGTTCTTAAATCTTAAAGCCTTTGTGGCTGAAATGTAATGTATTTCTTTCAACCTTTACAGAATGCATTAAAATCAGCAAATGAAAAGATAATATCAGAACACCTTACTGCAAGTGACCGTTGCTTGGCTTGGCTGGCTTACATACATCTAATTGAATTTGGTGTTCTCCCAGTCAAGTTCTATGATCCAGCTAATGTCAGTCCTTCAAGGATTGTGCACAAAGAGCCATTTTTAATACCGTGGCAGACAGTTCAAGATGTCAAGACTGATCCTGATACACTTTTAGCTATGTTTGAAGGTAAGATTAAGGTGGTAAATATTTAATACATTCTTCTCATCTTGTAATTCAAGAAGTAGTATTCAACTTCAAGTCAGTGCTGATGACTATGTTAAGCCATTGAATTAATCCAGTGAATATTGCATTTTGATTTAAGCAGAATATAGAGGAAAATCCAAGTTCTTGGGTGCTTAACTAACACTCTTAAGTTTTTCAATCTGTGGTTTCAACTCATGGCTTTACCTTGGTAGAATATGATAGTTCAGAGAAAAAGTCAGTGTCTTGTGATTGTATGATATTGCTAGTTTCTTGGGCTTATGCAAGCATATAGACAAGCTTCAGCTGTCAGTCTTTCTTACCTTTTTTTCTCTCAGTAGGGCCTGTGTATTGGGAAGTTACTTTCCTGGAATATTAGTGTATTTTGTTAAGAGGCAGAACAATGCATGTGTTTATATTAATTCACAGTTCAGGTAAATTGAATAAATTTTTTAAAATAAAAAGTGAAAATAGAAGAAATTGAGTTCTTAGCTTATGGTAGTGCTGCCAGAGATAGACTTCATAGTGGCTGACAAATACTGTTATATAATGTCAGTATTAAGTGGTTAGCCAGCAGTGGTATGGAGTTGCCACTGAGAAAATACCTATGCTGCTGTTGGTAATGCAGTGTTGAAATACTCAAGGATTAATGGAGTAGCTCAGCTGTGTGAGTGAAGGCAGTCTAGCTATGGTAATGGGGTGTTCATTGTTGGATGACTTTTTGTTATGCTGGGGAGAAAAAGAATATCCTGCATTAGCTTTTGCCTCAATAGCTTTCAGCAGCAACACTGAAAATCCTGGAATGTGATTTTAAATCTAGGGATATACTTCTGTCTGTAAGATTGCTTTAATGTTTCATTGGTTGGATGTTTCCTGTTTTTAAAAGGAGTAAGAGATGAAACTGAAAGCTTTGACTTTGCACTGTGGTGATAAGTAATGAGAGCTTTTCCAAAGATGATCATCTATTAGATGATCTTCTAATAATTTGCAAAAAAAGCACTCTCAGAAATATCTTTTCACACTTGTGTTTTCTAAAGTTCAAGGAGACGTTTTATTATATTAAGGCTTCACATAAATTTGACACTGTTTCAGGTGTAAAGGCTTTGTTTTTTACTTTTGTTTTGAAGATGCAGTCAAAACATGCACTGATGAAAGCCTTGAGGCTGACAAAAGAATAGCTACCTGCTTTCCTCTCTACAGGAACATGATAGCTTTGCTGAAACTTCTTGAAAGGTAAGTTGTGTCAAGACATTCTTAACTGGAGTACTTCACTCTTCTCTCTCTTGTTTGGTTTTTTTTTTTGTTTTGTTTTGGGTTTTTTTTTGGTAAACTTTTAACCTTTTTTTTTTTTTTTTTAAGGTGGGAGTCTGCTGCAGAACTTTGTAGGTCTTTATTGGAGCTCTGCCCTAACAACTGTCAGCTCTTGGAGAGTTTGGCCACCTTGTATTTGCAGATGAAGCAGAGCGAAAATGCCCACAAGGTGTGGATTGGAGCTTTTGAGAAGAATCCTCAGAATGCAGAAATTTTCTATCAGTTGTGTAAATTTCTTGTTTCACAGGTAATACTCCACTTCAAAACTTACTTGCTGGTCTGCTAGCTCTGCAAAGCTTGGGGTTAGTGTATTGTTTAAAAATCTTACAAAATTGATTCGACTTAGTGGTATTTTTGTAATGTCTAGTACGCCTTCCTATAAATAGGAAAAGTATAACTGGCAAAACAAATGACATGATAAAAGATAATCTTAGCAATTACATAAAATCATATCAGATTTATAATCAGTGTTGTTCTAATTCAGTGTTAGTAATATCCTTACAGAAGAATAACAGAAAGTAAAAGCACTCCCTGTAATATTTTTTCAGCTTCTTTCTACTGCTTACTGCCCCATTTAAACTTCATTTGTGAGAAAATGAAAACAATGGAGCATTGCAGTGATAGAAACACCACTTGTAATTTATTTTGCTTATATTAGTCGTATAATATTAAGGTTGATGTTTGCTTATATTAGTCTCACCATATTCAGGTTGATGTTTGATTTTTTTTTTCATTTAAAAAAAACCGCAAACAACAAAACAGGAAAGGTCAAGCAGTATTCTTCCACTGTTGCAAGATTTCGTGGCAGCTTTCTTTGAGAATACATGCCAAGAGCATGGTCCCATGGATCTCTTAAGGTACGTTTAGAATAATATTTTAATTTAAGTTTTGGAAATACTGGCATTTTCTTCATTTACATGATTATCTAGAACTTTTCAACTCTTGTTTTTTAGCATGGCGTGTTTTGCCAAAACTTCAGTGATAGTGATTTGGCATAAGGTCTACACTTGTTTTTGCATAGACACTAATTTTTAGAGCCATGAGCATCTAAAAATAAAACAGCAAAAATGTTGGGTGTCTGGATTTGGGTAATGAATATCAATCATAATATACCAAAGTTAGGTTTTGGGTATTTTTTTTTCCCCCTAGAGCTAAGAGCCTAAAATTACATATCTAAAATACACTCTTTAGGCACTTGAACAAATACCTCCTTCAAGAGGTCCAGCATGTTATTAATTAGATTATTGTTGAGAAGATACAGGTTTCATATGTAGCCTGATGATTTTCCCCTGGAATTTAGCACCTAGTTGAAAGACAGAAGTTTTGAAATCTGCAAGTTCCCTGTGATGCCTGTGAAGGTCTTCAAAGCAAAAGCTTTCCTTGCTAAAGCTTATTCAGATGAGCTTTTGAAATGTTTTTATCTCTAAGTTAGGTGTTAGATTTTATCCTTGCTTATGTTTGTTTACGTACTTGATGCATTTTATGAAAGAAGAGGAGAGTCTGTCATATAAGGCAACATTTAACTTCGTATGTAATGAAAGTGTGAAGGCCTTCTTTATTAATTACTTCTGTGTTTCTGTGAAATGCTTTCTGTACAGATTTTTTTTCTGGGTAGAATTAAACCGAAATCTAGGAGAAGTGCATTTTTTTTTATTTTTCATGAACTGGACTTCGTAACTGAGTTTTACACCTACATAGGATTCTTCCGTGTCGAAGGCTATTCTTGTTTACTACTGCTTTTTTCTCTTGTAGATATCTCTTGAATTTTCCAATGCCAATTGAATTTACATCACCTCTCTATAAAGAACATCTTACAGATGATGTTGTTAACCAGCAAATCCCATATCTGTGGCAGATCTACTGGTGAGATTTTCCCAGGAGTTTTTGAGAAACAGCTATTGTGTCTGGGTAAAATTGCATTTTCCAAAGCAGAGTATTCATTACTTGCCTAAGGGTGTATCGCTTTGGTTTCTCTGAATAAATGATTGGCCAGTCCTTAGAGATCCTACTGGCCTGCTGCACAGTGGAGATAATTTTATGAAACTGCGTTGCACGTCAGCTTAAATTTTCCACTTGAGAAATCTTTCAGAAATTCTGACTTACTTACAGGAATGGTAATAGGTGTGTTCATCTCAAAATGATTTTTGTTTGTTTTACTTTTGCTTTAGGTTGCTGCTACTAGTAGTGTTTTTCTTTCTCTTGGCTTTCAGTTGTCTCCCTTTTATTTTACAATTGCTTTACTTTAGAAAAGCTTCCATTCTGTTTAGTCCTGATCTCCCCAGCTCCTTGACTCATTGTTTTAGCTGGTCATGGAGAAGCTCCACAGCAAAGGAATGCAGGAGAGTGACCTATTACTCCGCGAGAGGTTGTAAAGGAACATGTCTTTGTCATGTATACACAGTCTTTTTTCTTTTTTTTTTTTCTTTTTTTTTTCTTTTTTTTTTCTTCTATTTCTTCCATCATTCCTTTAGATAGCAGCAGTATACAGGATTGCCAGAGACCACATTATTAGCTGTCTGTACCTTACACCAGTTACTTAACTGTCGTTACTGAGGTGCTGGCTTACACTGTTTAAGAAGTTTACCATTTCATGGTCTGGGTTTGTCAGTCTTCACAAGTAGCTCTTTGGCTTTTCAGATAAGTAAAAGGGCAAGGATGATATTGCTTCACATACTGAGCAAAAATCCTCAGAACTTTTTCAACATTATTGCTTATTGTTTTTAATTGGTGGACAGCTTAAAGGTAAAATGTGTAGTTTTCAAGAAAATTTGATTAAAACCTTATTTAAAGATTATGGGATTTTTTTGCATTGTCTATTACTATTACCTTAAATACTAATTAATTTTTTTTAAAACAAAATATCTCTTGACGAGCTCTGTTTTGGGTTTGGCACTCACAGTAGAAGCATTGTTACTAAGACACTTGAGGTCACTATTAATCATAAGGTGTGCTGACTTAAGCTCAGATTCTCCTGTATTTTAGCACCTTCTTCTAGGAGGGAAAATAAATGTTCTTGAAATAAGTACCTAAGTTACTTTCAGAGCTAATAATTGACTGTTTCTCATTTTGAGTTGTGCTGCAGTAAGTGTCTAGGTACCTGGGCCTGTGTATTTATATTACCTTTTTTCAGGTATGGAGGACCAAAAACATTAAAGTTCAGTTTTACCAACTAAAAATAGATTGAAATTTGCAAAGCTTTAAAGGTCTTGTAACAAAATGTTTTACTTTGAAAGATCATTTGTGTGTGCACGTGTGTGTTTGCACACAAATATTTTAGAAAGAGGAGCGAATAGGTGATTTAGTTACTAATTCCTGGGGAAAGTAGGATTAGAATCACCCACAGATTATGTAACTTTAGTCAGGAGGGCTTGGTAGCAAGGTCAGCCCTATCTTACTTTATATATTTCTGTGTACTCCTTCTTTGTGGGGTTGTTAGATTTTCCCCCTCATTACTTACTGCAAGCCTTACTTTTTTTTTCATTTTTATGTTACACTTCGAAATATGGAGTTTTCACTGTGTCTTGATCTAAGAATGTGTCTGCTCCTGTCTTTGATTAGGTCTTGTGTGTTGGTCTAACTATGTTTCTTTGAGAAACTGTTGAAAAAAATTAAGGGGGGGTTTTTTGACCCTTCTTGTCAGTTTTTTTTTTTCCCTCTGACACAATCAGTATGTTTCTACCCCTGAGCCTGGTAATATTTGTTTCAAAATACTAACTTTGTTGCCAGAGAGTGATACTATTTCTCAAGTGGCTTTAATTGGATTTAGCATGCATTGTTGTGGAGCTCTTGAAGTGGAAACTGAAGATTTGTCTCCATATTCTGTAGCATTTAGAGCATTCCTATTAGTATTAGTAGAGGATACTTTACAGGAATCGAAGGCAGTTTGTAATATTTATTTTTAAGGGTTGTATTTCAAACTTCATGATTGTTTTATTATTCCTTGTTACCTGCTTTTGAGACTTACCCATTCTAATAAATTGACTGATAAATTAGTCCATGATAAAGTTAAGCTGAAAACACTGGGTTTTTTTGTTTAATCTGAGAATGGGAAATTCTTAATTGTGTCATTATTATACACAACAGTTTTTATCTTTTTCTTATAAACAGTTTGTGCCAGTCTCTTCATGCAAGTGTTGGTGAAGCACTGGATGCTTATGAAGCAGCTCTGGGGGCAGTGATGCAGCAGGAAACTGTTCAGAACATTTGGTTGGAGTAAGTTCTTAAGGGAAGAAGGTTAATTAATCTCAACTATTAAATGAACACTACCAGAACCATCTTTTTTCTTTTTTTTTTCTTCCAGTTACCTTGTTTTTCTCAATAGCAAAGTTGTTGAATCCAGCAACAAAGTTCAAGAATTCAAGCTTTTTACTGATCTAGTGAACAGATGTCTGGTGACAGTCCCCACACAATATCCAATTCCATTTAGTACTGCTGATTATTGGACCAATTATGAGTTTCATAATAAGGTAAAAATGTGTCTGTGGGCAGTTGTAGTTAAACAAAGTGGCTGATGACCTGTTAGCAGGTACCTGTCATCTATTTGTTCAAGTCCAGCACCAGTATATGAACACTGAGAGCTAGAAAAAGAAGGAAGTATCTGAGTGTAGTAGTGTTTTGAGCAGAAGAGTATCTAGCAGTGACCTTTTCAAATAAAGGTCCTGTAATGCAAAGACAAACTTTATGACATGGTGATGAAAAATTGTCTTTTTCTAGAGAAAATTGGTGAGGGAAGGAAGATATGGTTACAAAAGTGGGGTCTGCAGATGGAAAGAGTTGATCATAGAAATTATAATGGTTGAGAAACAGAAGAAATGAAGTAGGAGGAAAAGTTGAGCACTTATACAGACAGAATAAAGCTTACAGAAATCTTGCATCCCATTTTGCTAACAAGCAGTGCATTTATGTATTAAATGCAGGCTAGAAGGACTAAAATAGGTGGTGCTAGCAACTTAACACTAAATTCATATTATACAAATTATGTACTCTTGAGGGATAAGGTTTGAAGGTGGCAACTCATTTTAAGTCATAGCATTCATAGTTTATCATACCATTATTCTTAGCAAAATAAGACTATAAAGTGGATTAATGTTTATAATTCAAATTCTACAGGTAATTCTTTTTTATTTGAGCTGCATTCCAAAATCTCAGCATTCCAAAACCTTGGAACGGTTTTGTTCTACCATGCCTACTAATCCTGGACTTGCACTGAGGTATGTGAAAATACTTTCAATTAAGGCAGGAGGTTAACATAACTATTGTTTTTTTGTGCAAGCTATGCATGACTTGCTTTCTACTATAGAAGTAAAACTATTCCTCTATTATTGCATGTAGCTTGAGGCATATTGTGCCTTCTGACATCTCAATCTTAGATTTGACAATGATCTGTTCTGTATACAGACAGGTTATAACTGTACAGAAATTAACTCTGCATTGTACATGATGACTTCAAATGGTCAAAATTTCAAGTGGGTAGAGAAATGTCAGATATATATTAAAATATTGTTGTTACTTGGCAATCTATTAGAAGTATAGTTCTAGAACAGATAAAAATGGATATACCAGTCTATAACAGTGCTAGCTTAAGGCTTAATTTGATATTTATTTAGCAATGATAAATCATAATTTAAAGGAAATGTGATGGGAAACAACCAGTTAATATAAGCATTGCACTGGCTCTTACTTCAACAGTATTTCAAAATGTGCTCTGCCAGGATGAGAGTCCATATTTTACTGTGTTCAGGTGCACTGAACTAATGAATATTTGGGTACTTTAAGGAAGCCCTGAAACACTGTTCGTCATCAACAGTGACCCCAAAGAACTCAAAGCAAGGCTCACATGTGGTTGTGGGCATGGGGAGAGTGTGACACACCTGCCTTTGGCACATGAAGTTGAATGGCTTCATTTTAAACCAAGTTGCGATTCTGTCTAGATGGAGCTTGCAGCTCCCTTAGTGTTGATACTGCATGAAATGGGTGAGCAGAACTGACTGAATATTATCCCTAGCCCCATTACTATAAAACTAATTTGTCTCTTTTCAGAGGTTACCTTGCGCATGCTAAAAGTGAATCCACTTGTAATATGCCAAGACCATGTGTTCTCTCTGATTTCACACTTGTTATTCTCTGAAAGTGTATCTTGACTTGCTTTGTTCTGAGAGCATGATCAAATCAACATTGTATATGGTGGTTTGGGCTTTTTCCTACTTGCAGCTCTTGACTCAGATTAGGTATAGTGTATTTTGTGTAATGTGTTACTATCTTTGGATAGCTTTTCTGTTCCAAGTGATTAGAGCACTGGTCCTTTCTCATGAATGCCTTTTACAGACTGCTTCTGCGATACTGGGAGGAGAGCAATGTTCAGATTCTGAAACTACAAGCCAAGATGTTTACATATAATATCCCAACATGCCTGGCCATCTGGAAAATGTAATGCAACAGTCATACATCTGTTTTCATAGCTATTGCTTTTGTTTGTAAGGTTTACTTCACAAAGGTAAATCTGAAATGTCCTTCTAATTGGGCTCGTACTCGAAGGTTCTCTTTCATTAGCTTATTGTATTGAGAGTAACTTCGTTACAGCAGACAGAGATACTGTCACTTTAAAATGAGAAACAAAATTTCCCTCTTGGGGAAACTTAAGTGAATGGATATTATGCAGATAAATATGAGTTATGTATTTACAAGATGCCTTTTAAAATTCAACTATTGACTTCTGTCTCCCCCTCTCTACCCCTCCCCTTTATATATCACAATCGCAGTATTCTCCATTATCCAGTGATGCTGAACTGATCTTTTTCTTCAGTGTTTGTTCATAATGGGGAACCACTGAAATGTCTTGCTCATGTAAGGTTGTTTTTAAAAAATGGCTATTCTTATCTTTTCACAATAGATTAACCTCATTGGAAGTTAGTTTCTTCTCGAGGAATTAGTAATTCCATTCCACAGTCAGTGTTCTGCCATTAATGGCATTTAAAATAATTCAAGAATAAATGTTTTTATATATTTCTTTTCCTCAGAGCCATTGCTGCCGAATGCTTTCTAATGGGACAAAGAGAAGTAAGTCAACACTGTACTAAAATGAGTAATTATGAAATTCTGTAAGACTTCTCATTCCTTGGCTTTATCCAAAGCAATGATAATCTTGTAAATCCAAGTTTTCTATTTAGTTGAAATACTCTTGTTTGTAGACACCAAAACATGTGCCTCAAGTGTGAGAAATGTTTTTGACAATTGGGGTAGAATGGATTATATAACAAGTGCCTGCTCTTTTTGTGTATCTTTCCCATACTGGGAAGGCTGTATTCTTCCATTTTTTTTTTTGCTTTTTTATGTGGAGGAGATTGTTCTATTTCAAGTTCTAGCAGAGGGAAGCAAGACTCATGCTGGAAGATGCTAATGACTATCTTTATAAGTGGACAAGAGAGCTTGAGAGAAACTTTTTGCAAGGGCGTGTCATACTAGGGTGAGAGGGAACAGCTTCAAAACTGAGAGATAGACTGGATATTAGAAAAACCAGCTTTATTTTGAAGTGGCGAGACACAAACAGGTTGCCCCGAGAAGTTGTAGATTACTTCCAGGGATGAGGTTTCTAGGCCAGACTGGGTGGGGTTTTGAGCAACCTGGTGTAGTTCAGAAGAAGATGTCTCTGCCCATGGCAGGGGGTTTGTTATCTAGATGATCTGTGAGATCTGTTCCAACCCGAACCATTCTTAGATTCTGTGAAGTAGTTGGAAGGGTGGGGTCTGCCAAACTAGTGTATGAAAAGAGCTTCCGTTGTTCCTGACCACACACGAGAGTCCAGTTCCTTTTTTCCAAATATAACAGGTTTACTTACTAATACGTAGAGTAGGGAAATATCACTCTGTAGAAACACAAAAGAGGATTTTTGGCACAGCAACTGCATCACTTTTCTAATAGAATTATCTTCCTAGTATTGTTGCTATCACCTTCAAAATACTCTTCCACCTGTGAAAAGATGCAGTGCATTTGAGAGTGAGGGCTGTCATGAGGTCCTGGATTTGTGATTCATCTCTTGCTTGTGATATTTGAGCTACTTCTTTGCTGTATCTGGTTTTTTCATCTTGTAGTGACTTACTCTTAGCATCCTTCTTTTTTGTCAGTGGTCTTCTGAATCAATATTAAAGCTTTAATTGATCCATAAAGAGGTAGCATGGCTGTTCTTAGACTCGCATATGAAATGCTTTCTTTCCTTTTCTATGGTCTCCTAGAATGTTTAAGAAGAACATTCCCTGAGCAGAATTACTTTGTTAGATCAAATAGCTCAAAGTCAGGAGATATCAAAGGCTGGATTGCCTATTCAACCTTAATTCTGTCTCTGTGTTGATGGTTTGGTGTAATCTGTAATTAATCACAGATCCCTGCTTCAGTCATTGTATTAGATGGACTACATCTTAAAACACTGCCTATAGTAAGGCTGGTGACTGAAAAGAGCTCTGATTTGTTTGGTTAGAAAAACATATGTCAAATGCATAAAAAGAGGGCCCTTAAAGAAAATGAACCAATTAAAATGAAGGCATATGTGAAGCACTGTAGCTGGATTACACCCAGAAGAAATCTTGTGGTTTTCTTCTGCAACCACCTCACTAATTATACTGTGTATGGTAAAATCACTTAAGTAGTCACACACAGTGCATTTGGGTTTTTGTGGGGGTCTTGGTCTGGGATGTAGTGAGCACTTAAAACTGTTTACACAAATCAGTGATTGTTCCAGATAACTGGATTTTCTAGTAAACAAGTAGAATATTGGTTTAAAATTGAATTGTGATTCAGATTCTGGATTTCCTGTTCCTGGAGAACCTGTCATTTATTTCCTTCAGAGGTCATGTAAAGGTTTGTTAAATGGGTACAAGTATTTAAAATGCCAACAAATACTTCCCCTAGTGACTCTGATTGAAGTTGGGACTTAAGATGCCAGTAGTTAAAGGACACTTGAGTAAGTACTAGTATTAAACATCTTGGTCCTCTATTTTGTACCGTAAAATGGTAAAACTAATTTTTTTTTGAGAGTTGCAAAGACTCATACTGATTGTTGAAGCATAGATAGATAGATGCTGAAGGAAAAAAGCCCATGAAACAGTTATTTTCATTGCAGGATTGTGATGATATGCAATAAACAAGACTTGAGACTACATATTGAGTGGTGAAAGAAATACTCAGTAAGCTGCTTCATTCCCTGAATGTGTTCCATCCTGTGCAATGAATGAGGCAAGAATCTTGTGAAGAAAAATAGCAGGTCCTCATGTAACTAATCATGTTCATACAAGGGTCAGAATTAAGGTCAGAGATAAATTTGCCTTTGCTTTTAGTACCGGTTTAAGCCTTGACTTCAAAACTATTAAAAAAATTATTGCAAGAGATGTGCTTCAGATAATTCATTTTGAGTGCATGAAATTGTGCTGACTTTTAATACTTGCCTTTGTTTTACAGGTCCATCATTTATATCAGAGAGCCCTTCAGAAGTTACCTCTATGTGCAGCACTGTGGAAAGATGTAATGTTTTCTCCTTATGATTAAGTTTGAGGTTTCATATAAATTCTCTGCATATCCCATATCCATAGATGTGGTGATGCTCAGGCTCTGGCTAAATCTTATATCTGCTTCCCCATCTCTTTCAGCAACTCTTGTTTGAAGCATCAGGAGGAGGTAAAACTGATAACCTGAGAAAACTAGTTTCCAAGTGCCAAGAGGTTGGAGTCAGCCTAGATGAGCTTTTAAATTTAAACACTTACAGAACAGAAAACAAGAATCTCTGAACGCTGGGTATGGTCAGCCATAAGTCCTATAAAATGCCAAAATCAGTTGAATGATTCTTCAGGCTGATCCATGCCCTAGGATCTATGTAAGGCAGATGAGTATTGCTGAGCATATCAAGTCTCCAGTCTGCTTTCCTTGAACCTGGAAACAATTAACATGACCTTCCTCTGGAAACATGAACTCCCTGTCTGGCCTTGCTTCTGGGCCCTGCCAGATTCTCATAACGTCATCTACGTAAGTATAGTTAATCAAAATGACAGACTTTATTTTTTTATGTTTTCTTTTTATTTACTGTTTTCTTTGTTTTGCTGTTCCTGACTCACTTGACACTCTCGCTGATGCCTGAGAGATCTGTGTTTGGGATTAATTTACTGGGCTGTGTTTACAGTAAAAAGCAACTAGTCCATTTTGGGTTTTTTCCTTTTTTAAACCTTTTTTGAGACTTTTTCATTACAGGATTTAAAACAAAAGCAGCCGCTCTTAAGGAAAGTGTAACTGCCGTGGCCACAAGTATGCTTCTTGCACTTGAAGGCTCTAAGAGGGTTGCTTACTGCCCTTTTCTGCATTGGACTCATGGCAGAGACTATTAAACTTGAAGATTAAAGAAACTTTTGCAAATGCCAGTGCATCAGAACCTAAGAGTGGTCAATTATGTGCAATTTTTTGTAAAGAAATTTTAATTTATAATAAAGTTTAACAGTTTAAAGAAAAATATTTATCTGGTTTTTTTTTTTGTATTACCTTGCACTATTACAGGTGGTTTTACAGAGATATTTTCAATACAAGCTGACCTTTAAAAAGAAAAAAATCTGTAATCTTTTGTTATTTTGATCAGGATATAAGCAAATGTGGTTGAGCTGCCTATTGTGGAGATAGAACAACTGTCCCCTTGGGTGTTTTTCATCCCCTTGCCTCAGGTACACAGTTGTTTGTCCCACAACAGCTATTCCTATCAACAATACCACTTCAGTAAAGGAAAATGCATTTTAAATTGTCTTTTTTGCCCTTAATGAAATGAGGCCTTCTTTCTGAAGTTGATACATATACACTGTAGAGAGAGATAAAATATCATGCCAAAATCATGCCAAAAGGTGGATGTAGTACCTGTTGTGTAGGTGTTTCATTAAGATGCCAGTAAATGAGTGGTCTTCATGGCAGAGAATTAGGCAAAGTAGTTTGACGTATCATTTCCAGTAGCTTTCAAACCCCTTACTTTATCTGAAGCTAAATGCGAAGCAGCTCTCTTAAAGGAGGAAAAAGTGAGAAATAGTGGTTTTCATCCAGGGTAGTGGAGAGTGTTTCTGCATCTTAAGTCCTTTTAAACTACTCATACTTAATTTTATAATTCATGCTTAAGTATAAAATTCAAGTACTCAGCTTAATGGCCAAGTTTTCCTGCAGACTGCACAACCAGTATCCAAAAACTGACTCAAACCTGTTCTTTACTGGAGTAGGGTGGTGTCCTGGTGTTTTTTCACACTTAGGTAGTGTGGCACATTCCACACAAGTGCAGTATTCAGTTGTTCTGCTCAAAAACCCCCTTAAGTTTGATGAATGCTGTCTTTCATAATTAGTCAAATATTTTTTCTTAGTTTGTCTTGAAAATTTTCCAGATAAGTAGTTGATATTTTTCTGCAGCAGTGTTTTTTAGTGGGATACCATTTTACCTATTCCTCTGTTAAAAATGGAAAAGCTGCCGCGGGCTAGAGCACTTGCAGTGCTGTCCTGTGTGATCCTTGCCTGAGTCTCGTTGCACTTAGGGCTGCTGCTTTGTGACCTTTCTTCCCTTGCTGTATAGCAACTTTATAGCAGAAGACTTTTATAAAGGAAACATTCAACTTTACATTTTCATCAGAGATTAATCATGTACACTCTGCCTTAATGGCTTCTCAATGTACTTGAAGGTAGGGAAGAGGAAACCAAAAGCCTACAATGTTCTGATTTCCATTGGCCTTGATCCATATTGTTCTGATTAAAATACTCATGGTTGATGCATGTGGCCTTTGACCCAATCTTGCTTGATGTATATATAAAAGGGGTTGATCGTAATAGGAATTGTTAATTTAGAAACTGAAATGAAAAAGTATGAAGAAGCTGGATGGTCTTCAGAGCAGTACCAACATTTATTTTTTACCAAGAAAGAAGAAAGATGCTCTGCTGGGTAATGTAGAAGTTCCAGGAAATAATTAGTGCTTCCACAGATCTATTTCCAGGCTCTGATATTCTAGTAAGAGGGCTTTCCATTCCAGAAACTCACTTTCTAGCTATTGTTTGCAAAACTTCATTAATTATTTACCAGGAAGCCCTAAATTTACCAAGGGTATTAATTTAATCTACATACTAGTCTTTCAAATTAGTGATCTTTCCTAAGGACTTCTGTTCTGCAAGCAATTTCTGATTACAGGCAATGGTGGTGAAGAATTGTGAAAAAGGATAATTCTAGTCAGCCAAGCAAACTACTAGCTGCTTAAGAGGAAAAATAAGGGGAAAGCACAGTAACTTGTTCTATAAAGTTATGCTGCTACTTGTTCTGTGCTCAGAACAGCTACTTCATGAAAGGTGGTTTGATTATTTAGTATTTAGTTTAAGTCTTTGTGGAAATACAGTACTGGACCAAACTACAGTATTTTTCATTTCCTGGCTCTTGCAAAGGCACGTTAGTATGAACAAAACATTCAGCTGCATTTATTGGGAAGAATAAATGGAAATTAGTTGGTTTTTTTTTTTTTTAATCTTCATGTAGGTCTGCATTAAATCTGCTAATCTCATTTGGTGTTGGTTATTTTAGTGCTTGGTAGTTCCCATGGGCCAGCTGGTGCTCTTACATTCAGCTGTGGCAAAGGCCATTATCCCCCTCCTGTACTCCATTAGGTAAAACTTGGCCAGCAGGTTCAGGCAGGTGATCTTTCTCATCTGCACTGGCAAAGCCATTCCTGCAGCCATGCATCCTAGTCTGGCTTCATGGTTCAAAAGAGGTATGGAGTTACAGAGCTACTGAGTGGCCACACAGATACATAATGGATGAAAATCCCCCATATATGGAAAAGCCGCAAGAGGCAGCACTTTTCAGCCTGAAGAAAACTCAGGAAGAGCTTCTCAACATGTACAAAAGGAGGATGTAAAGATCCAAGCTCTTAAGCTCTTCTTAGTGCTGCCCAGGGCCAGGGCTAGAACCATTTGGTATAAATTGAAGTGTGGGAGATTTTGGGTGAATGTCAAGAGACACTTTTTTTAACTGTGAAAGTGACTGAGCAGGTGGCCAGTGAGGTAGTGGAAACATTAAAAAGCTGCCTGGATGTGGTTCTGGACAGTGGGCTCTAGATGTCCCTGCTTGAGCAGGGGTTTGGAGCAGGTGATTTCCAGACAGCCCTTCCAGCTTCAGTGATTTTGTGATCCTGTCACGTTCCTGGTGTACATAAACCTGTGTGTTTTCACCACCTTTGTCTTATCAACCTCACCTTCTAGCTAGTTATCTCTGTGCTCCTTTAGCCAAGGGGCAGAGCTGTGAGTGTGTGATCTTTTGCACTTGTCTAACTTTGTAAATACTTCTTGCCTTAGTATATACAGGAGCTGAAGAACTAGCTATGGACTTCATAGTGTCTTTAATGTTTTTATTGAGGTGTTCCCCCACTGCACCTTTTGTTTTGTATAGTCAGTGCACTGATTGCAGTTACTGATAGAGACTTCGCTTTATGCTGGATGGAAGTTATATTTTAAGGTTTTTTAAAATTTATTTTATGCAGGTTTTTGTTAAGATGATTGTCAGAAACTGAAAAATTGATGGTTTAAATTGAGACAACTAAGGGAGGTGTGTTGATCTTGTGCAGCAGGTGAGACTTTGCCTCATCTCTGAGAGGGGAAGGTGTAGGACAGGCTTGCTTTCAAAATCCTTCAGGCATGTTCCTTGTGCACCTGTACTGCTACTGCTGTGCTCAGTAACCACAACTCAAAGGGGTAGCTAGTTTCGCCAAGTGGCAGTATCCCACCAAACATTAGAAATTCACATAATCTTCAGACCAGCCATGTGAAAAGTGCCTGTGAAAACTTCCACATCCTGCAGCTTTCCTGAAGAGCTCAGTACAGCCCAAACTCCCATACGTTGACTGGTCTGTGCTGCTGTTATGCATGTATGCTGTGTCCAACTGCATGCTTGGATCCAATTTCACAATATACCCAAGGTCAAGATTGTGTTGATCATGAAAGATAGGGTGTTTTTCCTTGGCTCCCTTTTCTCTTGGATTTTACTATAAATGTTCTGTGAGATGAGGGTTTTTTTTTTTTTGCAAGGCTCCAGAGAGTTCACATTGAATTGTTAAGGTTGGAAAAGACCTGCAAAATCAAGTTCAACCTTTGCCCTCATACCAGCATGCCCACTAACCCTATCAAGAACTGCCAGGTCCACTCTTCTTTTTGAACAATTCCAGGGGTGGTGACTCCACCACTTCCCTGGGCAGCCTAAATCTCTCATTATGCTGGTCAGACCTTGACTAAGCCCCTTCCTCCTCGCAGGTAATTTCAGTTCACATCCCATTAAATGTCATTCGGAATTACAGGGCAGTGAGCTGCATCTTACCTGGGGAGTCTAGACTGTGTCCTTACATGACCTGTCATTTCACCTGAGACGGGGAAGCACCCTGTCATTTTAAGGAGCAGTCAAAAAGGAGGTGAAAGCAGAAAAGGTTTGTTTTCCAGAACAGAACAGGAGTGTCAGCTTGTCCTTATCTGTAAGGTGGCTTAATGTTTGCAAGGAGCCCAAGATCAAAATTTAGCTTAAAAGAGGATATAAATGTTAACTGCTACTTTTTTATTGCATGCAACTATTTGTTAGTGTCCTACCAGAGCAGCAGATAATAAAGCAGAGTATGGCCTGTAACTGAAACTCAAACCTTGTAAAGCTGTTAGCAATGAATTACCAATGTGTCTGTTTGTTATCTGTTAATGGGAGCATAAAATGCCACCATAAAGTTTGCACTGCTGCACCTGGGGTACTGGCAGCAGTGACTGTATGATGGCTCAGTAAAATGTTGACAAAGATTAAATGGGAAGAAGCCTTTCAGTGCAGTCAGGAAGGCTTGATCTAGCAGAAAATAACACAGAAAATACAATGATGTTATATAAGTGACTTGCTTCAGAATGAGCTGGGGAAAAGGTAAAGATTTAAGTAATTTCTCAGTTTACAGATAGCCACAGCATGTGATGGCCACAGGTGATTTGTGAGGAACTCCTCAATGAGATGATAATTCTTATTGATTTCTATCTCTGTTTATTTTCATGACTGTCAATCTGGCTTCCATGTGTGACCCTTGCAGTTAGGTTTTCTGGTCAGTTTGAGAAAACCGTGTGGCTGAGGAAAGGTGGTTGAGGAACTTTTAAGAATGGGTCTTCAGGGCAGTGATGTTTTCTCATGTATTGACCAGGGTTAATACAGCATGAGTAGGAAGGCAGAAGAACTGCTTCTACTAGCTTCCAGAAGGAAGTTTTAGTTGTGATTTTATGTGATGTAGAAATAGCCCATATATTTTCAGGACCTATCTAATCACATCAGGTCTCACCTTTCCCTCCTGCGACTTTCTTTGCCCTCTGTGTTGTGGTTTAACCCCAGTCAGAACCAAGTACCACACAGCCACTTGCTAATACTGCTCCCTTTTCCATTGGATTGGAGAGAAAAAATGGGAAAGAAGGTAAAATCTATGGGTTGAGATAAGAAATGTGTAATAATAAATAATAGCTTTTAGTATTTTCCTTCCTTTCTCAAAAGATTCTGCTGTTTAGTGCCTCACATGGTGACATCATCAATATATTGCAGGTGTTCCAGAGCTTAGAAGGTGATCCCAGCTGCTTGTTTTCCCTATCCTCTAATTGCAGAGGAAATCTGATTTCCCTAGCTTTCTAATTGTAACTCCTAGCTTTCTTACCCAGCATCCAAGCAGGCAGCTGATCACCTGCTCACCTGGGTGATGGCTGAAATCTTTTTGCATATCCCTGCAACTGCACTCTCTGGAATAGGGATTGAGTGGTTCCCTCTTGTTCTGCCTCTTCCTCCTGCTCTTGTGATGACCCTGCTTTGTTCTCCTTTCCTAAACAAGTTCTCTTGTGTCCATTTCTTCTGGTGGGAAGGGGTGACTGATACCAGCAGGGGCTGGTGCTCTGGGTCAGCTGCAGGGCCTGGGGCCAGGGGTGGAGCAGCTGCAGTCCTGGTCACTGTCATCAAATGCAGGGAGATTCTTTTCCCTTGAGGATCCTGGATAGTGCTGAACTGGGCTCATAGGCCAGGACCCAGCACGCTGCAGTGATTTGTGTCTCTCTGGAATTGCCAGGCTGATGGCATCCTTTTTCCAAGTATTTTCTTAGTTTTTCTGGATCCTGTGCTTGTTCAGGGGTAAGTTCCAAAATGCTGGAGGTACCCACTGTCCTCAGCACTTGCCCACACTATCCCACACACCCATCCACTCAGAGCTGTCCAATCTCAGGGCAGATCTCTGGGTGGTTTTCTTAGGTAGGTGTTCAACAAGACCTGGAGCACAGTCAGAAGACAGCAATAAAACTGCTGGTTTGAACATCCCAAGGACATTTAAAATTTGCAAGAGCTGTAGTAACTAGCCTGGAGGAGAAGAGGAAGACAAGTGGGGATGTTTCTCCCATGGATTGGCTCTCTGAGGAGAAAAGGTAAAAGATATCATTATGAATAGTTTCCAACAGACGGCTCACGAAGTACGAAGATGACAGCAGTGCTGAGTACAAGTAACGGATTCGTTTCATAACCAGCAATTCTGTCATATCACACACCAGCATTAAAGTACAACGTGATGCAACTCAGATAACAAGCACAACAGCTCTGAGAGCAAGTAAATCAACATTGTGATCAGTGACTTAATAATGAATGTTTATAACCGGTTTGCTCTAACATGCTATAATTATGTTTGTTCTTATCTCGACCCTTCATTGCCCCATGTCGGGCACAAAGAAAAAAAGGACTGTTGTGGTTTAACCAGCCAGCAACTCAGTACCACAACTGCTTACTCATGCCCCCTCCCTCCCCAGTGTGAAGAGGAGGAAAATCAGAAAGAAGGTAAAATGCATGGGTTGGTGTAAGAACAGTTGACGTTTAGGAACATATTAATAATTAAAATAAAATATAATATGTTAACAATTACAATGACAGTTATAATGAAAAGGGAGAAAACAAAAATAACCCACTTGCCCCAAAACCCCCCACCCACACCCCCAGTGATATACAGTGCAGTTACTCATCACCCACTGATTGATGCCTAGCCCATCCTTGAGCAGGGATCCCCTTATCCTGACCAGTTACAGTTTTATTGTTCAGCATGATACCATAGGGTCTGGAATATCCATTTGGCCAGTTTGGGTCAGCTGTCCTGGCTGACCACAAGAAGCTGAAAATTCCTTGACTTTGTTTAAGCATTACATGGCAACAACCAAAAAACCTCAGTGTATTTTCAACATTATTCTCATACTGCATCCAAAACACACCACCATAGCAGCTACTAGGAAGAAAATTAACTCTACCCCAGCCAAAATCAGGACTTTGGAACATTCTGTGATCTTCCTTTGTCTTCTAGAAGAGACCTTAAGGCACCTTTCTCTGCCAGGATAGATTGGATAGATTTCAGTAGGGAGATTAACACCATGAATTGCACTGTTCAAAACTCTGTACAGTCAAGAGAAGTCAAACTTTGAAAACCCTTGTTGGGACAGCAGGAAAGAGTGGCAGTACATTCTTTACATCACCTGACATAGACCAAAAAGACTGAAGAATGCTTTCAAAAGGACAGTGGTTCCAAACTGTGCAATTACAGGTATGATACCATCATTTGATGAGTGATTGAGAGAGGATCAATTAAGAATCTCTCTACTCAGAGGACAAACTCCATGGTTAAAAAAATTGTTATCTCAAAAGTCATAAGATAGCGGAGGCTATGCATAAAGACTGCCATGCAGTCTGTGCAGAGGGTTTGATGATGGATGCAGAAGATGGTGCATAGCATTCTTCTGACTGTGCACCTGTAGCAGGTGCATACTATAGTGCTGTGTTGTCAGAAGCCAAATGTAGGGGACTTGGATAAAGCCAAAGACTGAATTATGGGTAACAATCTTGTTCAGACTGCAAAGAACTTGGTTTTAGAGTGCATCTGTTTGCCTCAGCTGAGAAATGCTGAGGAGGACTGGCTTGTGGCGCTTGTGCACCAGCTCAGTGGAGTAGTTTTGACTTTGTAAGTAGGAACTCCTGCTTCCATATGTTTTCTGGCTGTAAAGCCTCAGCTTAATCTGATGGATTGTCTGGAGATTGTGGAGAGAGAAAGATGCCACACCATATATAATGTAAGTGGCTTTATAATTACATGATAGGAAAATGACCAGTGGAATTCATCTGGGAGGCAAAAAGTATGTGTTTTTTGTCTGAAATCAGCACATGAGAGGGTCAGGGTCTGTAAAGTGCCAATGAAAATAAAGCATGTGCTTTTATCACTTGTTCAGCGTAATCCTTCCAGAGTTCTATATTGAGTTATTTTTGAAGGCCTTGTGCCAGGGCTTTATCAGATGAACTGAGATCAAAGGTTAGGCTTGATTATTTTTTTGTGTCTTTCTGCCTCTTTTTCTGCCCAATTCTACTAAGCAGTCCAGAGGCTTTATGTAATGAAAAGCTTTTGTGGAAATGGAGCGATAAAAACTGTTTCAGCCTGGCCTTCTCAGCTAGCACTTAGAGGGGCACAGACCTGGAGTCGAGAAGCCTTGATCCAGTCACAAGGCACCCACTGATGAGGCTGGCTACTGGGCCTCATCCAGCACTGGGTTTTGTGTTTCTAGATTGCAGGCAATGGGACAATGGAGTGGACTGGAAAGTCTCTCAGCAAAGTCAAGAAATACACCTAGTTTCCTTGGATATACTGCATCCAGTCCTGCTGGACGCCCTGATAGAATACTAAACCTACACCTTGGACTCCATCCCTGTGAACCATTGGACTTGTGCCAGAAACTCCAGAAAGATTGGTTGTATTAATGTGATTGGGCAAGACACAGACTTAAGCTGAGGCTAATAGTTCAGCCTGCTGTTAGCAGGCTCCCTGGCGTGGTTTGGGCCCATACAGCACCTGTCCCAGTTTTGTTTGCTGAATTAATGTGAGGATCAAACACTGTTCCTGAGACAGTTTATGGACAAGACCATTCTATTTCGGGGGAAAGAAGGATTGGAGTGGGTGTGCGTAGCTACACCTGGATGATGCTTTGAGGGCAGACAATATCCCCAGGCAGTTTAATTCACAGTACAGAAGAAGCCACTGTATCTAGAGGCAGGTGGCAAGTTGTGTGCTGGGACTCTGGAGCCAGAGGAGCTCACAGAACCAAGCACACTAACTGAAGGTTCCTGTCTCTTTGCTGGATGGAACTGGGACCCTGGAAGTCTTGAGTGCCCATGTCAACCTTCTCAGGACTGTAGTGTTTAAAAACAAGTATATAAACAGTTATACAGGGTGAAAGAGGGGATGCTTTCTTAATAAAATGATTATTTTTCCACAGAACCTATAGAAACTGTGGTGGTGGTGATGGCAGTAAGATTCCAACTTAACTAAGCAGTCAAATGTGTGCAGATGGAGGTACTTTCTAAGACATTTCTGGTTTTGAGGAGTGGTCTTACATCCTTACTGTGATTTGCCCACCTGCATACTTGCTGGGCTGCAAGCATTTTTGTTGTGCACATGAGGGTGAAGTCAGCTGCAGTATTGACCATCTCCTTGGCTTCTCCAGCACACTTTCTAAGGTCCCATCTGCTGTATGATTTTGGAATCATGAACTGTAAGACATCAATGGATTCAGGACATCCCAGTCCTATCTTCAGCCGTCCAAACGCTCTGGATTTAAAGCTTACCTTTTTAGATAGCTGAAGAAAACAGGAATATGGGCTTTTATAAATAATAAATACACAGATGTGAATACCAGTGTCCATACACTTAGTTTCCTTGATTTCCTGACCATTCTTCTGTATGGACATGGGAGTCCTCCGCACATGATTTCTTAGCCACTGTTTTCCCAGATCTGCTTGGCTGGGGTCTGGTTTCTTTGCCTTTGACTTTCCTGATGTAATTTTCCTCGTGCTGCTGATGAGATCCTTTTCTCTTATAACACTGGAGTCCTTTGATCAGTTTATCAGTTGATCTATTCTTTGATTGTTTCCCTTCTGCACGCAAAAGGTTTTGCTGTGACTTGCAACCACCTTGCCGATCAAGGATGCTGTTTCAGACTGGAAAACCATTGAAGCCGAAGGGCTTCCGTTGCCAGCCTTCTGTCCATCTCCACCACCACCAAGGCTGGAGAGGCTGGAAAGGTGCCTTCTGCCAGAATTCCTCAAATTTGCACGGGCAGTTTTCTTAAACTGTCTCTCTGAGCCTTTCAGAAAAGGGAGGACTCGCTGACCAGAAACTGCAGAGGAGTGTTTCCCAGCGGCAGTGAGGCACACTTGGGCACATGGTGGCACTAAGTGCCTGGCAAAAAGAGGCTGACGTTCTCCACCCAGCCCAGACTGCCCGCGACCTCAGAGCTGCTTCCCTGATGGAAGAGGCAAAAGGCTGAGTATTGCAGAGCAACACAAAGTGAGAAATCTAAGCTTCCAATAGCAAGTCTGGGAATACTCTCTTAGCAAGTGTCTTCCTCTGTCTGTCATCTGTCCTGCGAATTTTGCTTCTGGTCATATTACACCCTCAAATCCCTTGGGGAAGCTTTTCCTGGAGTGTTTTCTCATGTCTCCCTTGCAAATAAAGCCAGGGCACATTTCTGCTACGTTATTAAAAGATCTATGACATTTATAGAAAATCCCACTCACATTTTAAAAATACATTATTTTTAGAAGGTGATGGCCTCCTTTTTAGTCTGGATCCTTCTTCTGAATGTTTTAATGGCTGGTTAACATCACATTGGCAGCCTATACTTCTGAGCCATAAAAAGTGAAACTTTAATAATTTTTTCCTTATGCCAGAGGTATTTGGGATAGAAAATCTGAATGACACAAAAGGAGAAATTTGCCAGGGAGCTCTAAGGTGGAAATGGAGTTGAACAATCTTTTTCTAATTACTGTAATAAGAGTGCCATTATCAGAAATGCTCTGTGCTCTATTGGGAAAGAGAGTTATGTTAATAGGAAACAAAGATATTTGATCCTTCATAGATCAAAGCACTTTTAAGGGGCTGCTGTCATTATGAAAGGCTCTTGGTGTAAAAATGGTACTTAGTGGACAATAGCTCTATTGTTTGTCATTTATTTAAAAAAAAATTAAAAATCAGACCTAATGTTTTATTTATGAGTGCCCAGATTTGAAGAGAAGTGCTTCACTCTACCATAAAGCAACAGTTTTTAGGACTATGCTGTAGTTCACTGCCTACAAATGTGAAAAATTCCACTGTGCAAATAGGAATATTTGGAATGGGAATAAACACTTGCTGAAAGCCACTGAAGTGAAGAAATCCCTTGGAAAGCTTCTGAATTCTATGCTGCAAAGGTCTGTGGGCTTTTTAACCCATTTTTCTTCTTTCTCTTTATGTTCACTTGTGTTCATCATATAGTTCTGAGAGCTTCCAACTGGGCTTTTGCTTTTTGTGTTTTTCAGTGCTTAGAGCAGTCAGATTCTGGTCTGAGACCAAAGCTCCAAAGGGCTCTCCTAACACATATAATTCTAAAATAAGAGAGAAACTGATACTGAGAACAGTTCATCTATGGCTCACAAAATAGATTTCTCACTGCTAAATCCTCTGGAGGGTGGGGGCAAATTGCTTAAAGACCTGGAAAGCCCTATATGCACCCACATTCAACATACACCCACAGTCTCATATAAAGAATAGTGTCAAGAGAATGGGAAAAAGAGAGAGAACTTTTTGAAGGGAAAGCCAATCAGTTTTTGTAGGTAGAAAAGATGGACAGAAACAAAATTATAAATACTGATATTTTACTTTAACCTGTATTTAATTTCTGTCCAAGCTGGTATTACCTCTTTCTATTTAAGTGGAGTGAATAGAAATGTAAAGCTATTTGAATTTTGAATAGTCTGTCAGTTTACCAAACTTAACACTCGATGAACCCAATAAAACACAATTATTTATTGTTTTGTTTTCTACCATTTCTGTAGTACCAATAAAAGGAGTAGTACAATCCTCCCCTGTGTCCAGCACATGGGGCCATACACAGTCTGCCCACTGTCATTTTGGTTTCTCTTTGCTTTTTTGAATGAGAAACTTGATGCCTATGAGATTTTTTTTAAAGTGCTTTTGCTCCAGCATCTTCAAAGCTCTTTTCTTGTGTTTTTTTTTTTTCCCACAAAAAAACCCTCAGTCTCTATACAACCTCTCTATGTTTGGTCTCCTAGAGATGGGCAAACTCATGTTAAATGCTTTGCTTGTACTTTTAAGCCCAGAGCAAGGAGGGCTCATGACTTTCAGTTGCAAAATGGCTTGTTTCAGGAAGCCGCGGAGGCTACTTTCAGTTCCAGAGGTGGCATTGCCTGAGGCACATATTTTGGCACCACTCACTGCACAGACAGAAACCTCTTACTGGAGAGCTTGGGCTGGAGAGATGGGGCACTTTCTCTGAAGAAAACTCCAAAGGAATGTTTTTCTGATATGAAGTCTATAATTTTCTAAGGTAATTGCACAAGCTGTCTGACCCATGGTGATCCTCCAGAGTTTCCAGTCTGCTCTGACTTTACCTCCCTGCCAAGTAAAATTGTATTTTTCTCTGACAGAGCACATTGTCTCCTTGTCTTTGTGGTAATGAACACATGCCAAACCCTGTTGTCAGTGTTCCTATCTTCCATCCTGTGTGCTTTATTGCCTTATTTCAGCTCAGGAAGAATGTCACTGTCCCTTAGAGACATAGTCTTTAATGTCTTAGGACTTGGTGTCTTTAGCTCTCCAAGTCCTCCAGAACAGGATGGAGAAGGTCTCCTGGGTGGCCAGGTTGAGCAGGACTGGGTATCCAGGAGAGCACAAGCTTTTCCAGAATATGTCCTGTTCTCCAAACCTACCATAAAACACAGAAAAAACACAAACCCCAGCAAAACCCCCCTTACAAAAAGCCCATGGGAAATTCCAACAATTTGGAGGATTATCTGTACACTGGGACAAATATATATCAAATAAAGCAAATTTTCTCATACTTTACATTCACAGTAAGGCATTCTGTTATGTCAGGAAACGGTTTTCCCACTTCCTGCATTAAAATGTTATGCTGCAATCCACTCCATGGGTTTAGGGGAATGTTGTTGGATTCATTTTGGATGGTGCACAGAAGAAACAACAAAATTCTCAGGAGGTTGAATAACAAGCATTTGCTTGAAAACTTTATAACGTTAAGACAGACTAAGGTACTCGTCACATTTTAAAAACAGATCTAGACAAAGTAATGAACTTCACAAACTTTAGCTTCACAAACTTAAGTGTAACCACCTTTAGCTTATCCAGACGTAACAAGGCACTTACTGAGGCGCTGACTAGAAGTTCTTAGTCTGGATTACAATATATTTTGAGAAGAAGAAGTTAGGAGAAGAGAGAGACAAAAAGAGAAAGTACAGAGGAAGAAAAAGGAGGGAGAAAGGTATACAGTCACCATCCTTGGATGCTGTGATGAGACTTGATTCTTGCAATTGAGATGTCTGCTGGTCGAAGTGTTGGTGGCCGTCTTGACCTGCCAAGGCTGGGGGAAGCCCGTGAAACACAAAGTCCAGTGTGTCAATATATGCTCAGGCTCAGTGGGAGCCCCCAGGTACCTCCTCTGACAGGGCAGTTTTACACTGTCTGATGCAACACTGTGGATCAAGTGGCACTTCAGGGGTCTTGATGGTTTGACACCTTCTAAGATATGTCAGCTGCCTCTCACATCAGCACAGTTGAGCCAGTTATACCCCGTCATCACAAGGGATGAACCTTCAGACCTACTTGTAAATGTCCCAGTATCTCCCTCAGAGGTAAGTTTTACACCTGAGCCTGTTATGTAATGTAGGATTCTGGGATGATAAAAAGCACTATCCCATCTCCCAGGATCTGCTTCTTATAGGCCTCCTCCCTTATTTGGCTCAAACCCCCGTTTGTAGCCTCTGGTGGAGGGAGTGCACCCCCTCTGTACCTGGGCTCTTCCCTTGCATGTCTTTGTCAGCAAAGCACCTGCTGCTTATGCTAATGGCCAATTGTTTGAGCCATTCACCACCAGCATTTCAGTGTCTCACACTGAAGCACTGATTCCATATTCCAGAATTCATTGTCTGGCCACGAAAAGCTCTCTGGAGCTCATTTTCATAGCCAACCACTAAAGAGACCTAGAAGGACTTCCCAGAGGGTTGTGGTACTTCCTATGAGAGATGAAACACCTGCTTGGTGAACAACCTCCCCAATTACTTTTTTCTTAGAAGGCTGGGAGAGCTCCTTCCTCCAGGAATAGGTTAGTTCATGAATGGGAAATGCTGAGAATAACTGCAGTGACCTCTATAGATAGTCCTGAGAAGCTGTTGCTATGTATGGAACCAAATTAATAACTGCAGACACCTGTCAAAACAGTGATTGCATATAGAGAATGACACCAGATGCAGAAGGAGGTGTTTGAAACTTCCTTCAAGAATTAGTTTTGGAGTCCTGAGACCTTCAAGGCTGCCTGCAGAAGACTCTGGTATGAGCATGCATAAAACTTAGTGGAAGTATTTAGATTCACAGATGGACAGTTTTCCTCTTGTAAACAAAGCATATTTTTTACTTGACAAGTGGAAGTAAAGGTGACAAGTTGCCACCTGTGAAAAAAATAAATAGGGATTTTGAGTGGACTCTTTGTCTGTGACTAAGGTTTTTAGAAATCCTGGCTATGGGCCAGCTCTCAAGAGGAATATTCTTAACGTTTGTTTTTTCTTATGACTGAGATTGGATTTTTAGATAGTTTTGAAAATGCCACAACAAATTTTTTTATGGAGAGAACATACTCATGTTTCCTATGTCTCCAGAGTCACTGGAGCACAAGTCTGTGATTCTCATTATATGAACAAGATGTTCCTAATGTTGATACTACCTTTTCTTTCCAGTATATTTGCCAGGGTTAGGTATAGCACATGGAATCTCTTCTGCTTTATATATTAGCATGGGTAAATTTGCATTTTCCTTTAAAATTTCTAATCACATGTAGCTGGGATTCTGTTCAAGCAGAGACATATAAAATGTTCAATCAGTTTTCTAGGCTTAGCTTCACATTATTTTTCACAATAACACTGTTGCAGAAGGACAGACTTATCCCTTGTTTGGCACATGTTAATGAAAGAGAACATGAGGAGCTTATTATGGCTGGTGGAGATCCTGGTCCCTCCCTTGCTGGTGGCAGCAGTACAGCTCTCCTGGAGTGTGAGAGCTGTCTTCTGCAGCACCTGAGCATCTGCACAATTACTCTGCTTCATGGACCTGGAAAGAATTTTCTGACACACTTGCTGCTGCTGTTGTGATCCTACTTCTGTTTTTATATTGTTAGCTTTTTGTATCCATGTTCTTTCTCTTCTGTCTCCACTACGTTGTCTTCCAGTGTTTTCCTTATGAAAACATTACTTTTACTACATTTTAAATTATTTGAGCCCTTCTTAAGTGATCAATCAGTGAAATTTCCAGCAGCTTACCTTTCACATAGCAACCTAAACTACAACAGAGAAATATCTGACTATGATATTTTTATTACAGTTTTACACAACAGTCAGAGGAAAAAGCAGTGCCCCTGATAAGCTGAAATTCCTGTTACAGATGATTTGGATAGGAAATAGTTTGGTACTTCATATGGTAGCAGCTTTCTTGCTCTCTACTATATATAGGTCACCACTACTGCCTAGCACATGTAGGTCACAGAAAGAGGAAGCAAATATGGAGCAGCAGCAACAGCAAGGACTGCACAAGTGGCTGGTCTCCATTTGAGATAAATTATGATCACCAGATTAGTCAGGGATATTCTCCCCTCTTTTGGGGGCAGAGACTGAAGCTGCATGCCCACCTGGCACAGCAGTGCTTATGTGGTGTCATTCTCTGTGCTTCTCTGCTAGTGTCTGCTAAGGCTTGGCCTTTATCCCCATCCATCATTTTACAGGCGATCCCATCTTCTTTATGGCTTTCACTGTATCTCTGACTAGCTCTTTTCCTTGGCCATCTGCAACATCTCTGAGGACTGAGTTCCTAAATAAAACTCAGTAATGTATCTAGTGAGCCTGAGTAGAGGCATGCTCTGACTGGCCTCCCTAAATAACACGTTGCACAAGCCTGCAATAAACTCTCCTTCAGTTGTCACTGCAGAGAACATTACAGGTCTGTAGACAAGTGCTTCCAGAGAGAAGTCCCCTGTGAATGTGTGCTAGCACATTGCCCAGAACACTGAAACTGTGACCTCAGGCACTATTGCTCACTATTTGATACATAATTAATAAAAGTCTTTCTTCCACATATTAAGATGTATAACCCCAGTGCCTGTTTTTCCCTTCTGCATCGAGGCTTTCACCAACCAGCTCATTCTTCCTTTGTAGGTACTCTCTCTTCATTACTCAAGTTGTACTATCCTCCTACTAAAATAATGCAATTTAATTCTTCTTTCTTATGGTTCCTGGCTCTAATATTGCTTACACTGTCTGGTGCACACATGCACGTGAAATTATCTTTACTTGCTTGTTTTCTCACCATTTCAATGTCCTTAGGCATCACAACACTTC
The DNA here is from genome assembly GCA_034509185.1 of Euphonia xanthogaster. Lineage (NCBI taxonomy): Eukaryota > Metazoa > Chordata > Aves > Passeriformes > Fringillidae > Euphonia > Euphonia xanthogaster. The sequence continues at coordinate 34,536,085 of JAYDZK010000056.1, read as the reverse complement.
CATCTTTTCGTATCCACTCTGAGCTCCCCATTCCTCACAAAACTCTATCATGCTTCTTAATATCTCATAAATATTCATTAATATCTCATAAAATCTCCCGCTTTTGCATCCTGTCTCCTGAAGGCCTCTGTCCTCCCTGAGTTAGGCATTCCCTTATGTTCTTTGTCATACTTCTGGTTTTTGCTCCTAAAGATAATTAATGACTTTCTTATTCCCATTCTCTGCTGGTCCTGTCCTATCCCAATAAGACTATTGTAAAACTCACCCAACAAGCTTCTTCTGCACAGGCCCTTCTGGCTGAAATGACCTTCCCCAAAGTAGCCTCATCTATCCTGAGAACCTGCATGCTAGTATAAAGTCCATTTAAATACAGGACAATTCTACTTTCTTTTAAAAAAAGTCTTTGTTATTCATTACTTGCCATATGAATTCCTGACTAAACAATTGCTTTCTGAGAGGTTTTGCTTCATTGGCATTTTACTTCTTTCTTTCAAGTACTTCACAGAAATAACCTACAATCGCCATCTCCAAAAAGCCAAGCAGGTGTAACTGTTCCGTGGGGCAGCCTCTCTTACAGGAATGGGTGCACTGTTTCACCTGTTCTTGTTGCCTACAAAATGACAACAAGCTGTGCCTAGCTGCTGCCTGCCTTTAATTCAACTGAGCTGGAAGTTCTGGCGCAGCCTGAACAGCCTCTTTTAAGCCCCACCTTCCATTTGCCCTCAGCACCTGCATCCATTTCATACCTGATGGTGCTGCTGCCCTCTGTCACATATCAGATGAGCTCTGCCAGCTGCTTGGTTATCCCCCTTCACCTGCCAGATTAGGGGTTGGAGAGAAAATAAGGAATGATGTGGGAGAATCCACTGTCTTATTAGAAGCAGCAGGATTAGAAGTGCAACTGAATTGCATCTCTCTTGTGTAGGGTCTGCGGGTTGTGGGCAACTTGTGCCTGACCTGATGCACACCTTTGTCACACAGCTGGAGGTGCTGGTGTCACCTGTGGCAGTTGTGAGAGGTCATTAGCGAGGCACAGCAGCATGCACAGGGAGTGGGATCTGTTCATAAGGGTCTGTGAGTGAAGTTTTGGTAAAAGATTTAGTCTGTTGAAATGAAATACCATTATTCTTCTTTTTTTTTTTTTTTTATGGCACACAACCTGTAACTTATATTTTGTCAAGAATTTCAGACACCTAGGGAGGTTAGTGTAAGTATTGCAATAAATTGGAAAGGATTAATTGAGAAAGCACACCATTTTGTGAGATGTTAGGTCATGATTAAATGTTCTTTACTGTGTAGTCACATTTTATTACAACTTACATATGTTCAGAACACTGATAGAAAAGAAAGCATGTCACCTATTTACAATCACTACACATTTACATTATATTATTTACAGATAATGAACCTAGTAACATATACGAGCAGAAAATATAGCAAATATCAATATGAAACTGTACAGGGCTTAATCTCATGTCCTTTGCTGTAGTTGCATTTCACTGTAATAATAAATACAGTTCTATATTTACACATTTTACTTTAAAAATCTGTTAAATGAATTTTAACAATTTCAAGTTAAAAATATCTGATCAAAATATTTCAAACATGCTTATAAAAATAAGTCACAAAGCCTTTAGGACCTTCTGCAAGCTAGAAAAGTTCTGATAAAAGAAGCTTTTTTTAACTAGCCTTCAGAATTATAACATTATTTTGCTTCTCAAATTTCTTTACAAACTTCTTAAATATAGCAAGCTGAAAGGAACCTCACTGACATTAAGCAGAGCAGCACAGATGGACCCCAGTTAAATTAAAGCTAAGTAAACATGGTAATAGGTATTGTGCAATGGTTGACTGATCCTCTGTTTAATCCAAAGTGGTTTCAGGCATGGTTTCTGCAGCTGTGTGCTGCACTGCTTCAAAAGCCCCAACAGATAAAGGATTAAGATAAGTACCCAGCTGACTTTATCATACATAATTTCAGAATTGGTTCATATATTTTTTTTCCCTGAAGGATGAACGTGTCAGCCAAAGTCAACTGATGCCATCTGTAACTGCAAAACTAAAAATATGCCAGTGTGAATGGACAAGAAAATTAAGGCATATGCACTGTTGGCAGCAAATTCTTCATTGTGAAAATCCATCCTTGGAGTCCCAGGAAGTTTTATATACAGGAACAAATGAACAACAGAGATCATCTGTAACGGATTACCTTAATTGCTGGGCCTAGCCTAACCTTCCTAATGTTAAAAAATTAGTCTCATTCACCTGCAGGCTGAGTGGCCATTAACTGAGCAGTCAATACTGGGCTATTAAATGTTACTCCTCAGGGAGCTCTTTTTAACAACAACAAAAATAGGTAAATTTGTGCATTCTTCTGTCTCAAATGATCAGCTTACTTAAGCAAAAGCTGCCAGCTCTGAGAAAAGAATACTGGGATATCCCCTGATGGCTCGGATGAGGCCAAAGAATGAGGATGAGGTCTAGTGGCTCTGTTGTCTGAGATATTTTAACAGTAGACTTGGCAAGGACTGAAGTCTCTTCTTTCTAACTAGGATGCTTCTGATGTGTAAACATACATGCCTTGATTCAGCAAAGTATTAACAGATTTAAAGTCAGAGAACTGTTAACTTAATCAAGCCTTTTCCTAAACTAAAGCCATCAGAAGTCCCTGAATTTCAACAGTTGATCCAGTATTTTTTTTGGCAATACATCCAATATCAACTTAGAGATTTTTTGCGACAGTAATTTCACTAGCTAATGACCATCTCTATTAACAATTTTCACCTTTATTTCCATGCTGCATATCTCGAATGTCAATTTCCAGTTAAGCATACCAGATTCTTCTCCTCAGATCAGTAGTCCTCTGCCTTCAAACTTCTGTATCCCAGAAGTAGCTACTTATAAACTGTGATAAAATCACTTATTTCTTAAGTTCTTTTAAATTTATGATATTCATACCCTTTTCAATTTCACAGTGTTCACAGTGAATGCAATAAGTGTTTGAAATATCCCAGGAGTGCTTGCATCAATGCTAAGAACACAGATCACACAAACTCTTCACTCCCACTTGATATTGCCTTGGATAAGGATATTGGCTAGCCTTATCCAAAGGGATGCTGTGACCTCTAAACCATCAACTGGCTAGTGACTAAGAACTAGCAGCTTTCTAGAATCACTATTTCGTGAGACAGAGATCATGCAATGAGCAGGATTACAGTTTTTTTCCTAGACAAATTACCTTAAATTAACGTATCTGTCTGAGTGCCTTTGGTGTCCTTTAATAGTTCTCAGCATGCCAATTTTTTTATATTGATGACTTTCCATGTAATATTTTCCACCTTCAGATTAAACAAGTCATCTGTCAATTTTATCATCAGTAATTCTGGGAGTAATTCTACCGGCATGAAAGCAATTCTGGACCAAACTGTGCAGAACCTCATTAGAAAAATACCCATGTGACAATGCCTTGCCATTTACAATTACATTTTAAATGCCTGACAGGTTTTTGATTAACTTCTTTCACATCATGTTAATTTTTTAGCTTTTGCTGACAATTAAAAATGTTTTGTCAATTTAGATGACTTCCAAAATCCAAACCCAATGCCAGTTAAACCATTTAATCAGCTTTATCAAACATGGAACTTCATTAAAGGGTATTCTGGAGAAACCTTTAGGACTTGAACAGGACTACTCTTCCATTTAGATACTTTGCTGAACAAAGGCCATACACAGATGCTTAGAAAAAACAATCATGGCACTGAAAAACTATTATGAAAACCAAATTGCAATAAACAGGAAAAAAATAACCCAACCCCTGAAAACATTAGGTGATGCTTTGAAAAAATATTATAACTTTAATATGCTATTTTTGTTCTTGACTAACTGAGGCCCTTTCTGAGTAGTGCTGCTTTAAAAGAGAGCAGCTGATACAACTGCACAAACTTCAGCAGCTTTCATTTCCTCTCTTCATCCCAGCATTTCGGGAGCAGGCTGAGCAGGCTCAAGTATTGGATTTTCAGCCTGCTGCAAGTTTTGTCATCATCTGTTTTCTGAGGTGTGTTGTAATAATTTAGAGGCACTCTACACTCATATGCACACATTCACACTTACTTTTGGGATTAAAAATTTTGTAAACAGAGGTATTTCCTGTACTGTTTCTGCAACTAGCGACAGGGAACAAATGCGACTGATGAAAGATTGCAGCCTTCTGTCATTTGATAAGAGGGTGGCGTTAGGGAGCTGCTGGTGGGCAAATCATACGATATGCTGGCACTTGTGAAGGTTACCAATGCCTGCGTTGAGTCACAAGATTGTTTTTCTATGTCTTCTGAATTCACAGAGATCAAACTGGCATGTTTTGATCTCCTCCATATCAAAGTTTGCTTTCGCAGACTTCCCAAATCCTCCTTAAAATGTGGATTGAAGAGTATGTAAAGCAGTGGGTTTAGACATGCTGGCAGTGGGACAATCACTAGAAGTATTGACTTAATCACTTCTGGGCTGATAAAAGTGAGGTTTAGTAAGGAGGAAAAAGATAAGAAGGCCACAGGGCAATAAAGAATGCAATTAGTAAAAAGTAGCAAGGCTATATGTTTGACCATAGAGCAATCCCAAATGTTGTCTAGTTCTCCCTTTTCTAAACTACAGTAGAGCTTTGTGTAAGCAACAGTCATTACCAGAAAGCAAAGGGAGTTCAGCAATACCAGTGCCACCATGTAGCCCATAGCACTGGACTCTCCGAAGGGGAGTGGCAAACAGAGCGGAGAAACCCCATACTCGCTTCCAGTGAGAAGGGGTATCACTGCAATGATTAGTGCCAACATAAAGCAAAAGGAAATGGCAATTTTTGTGCTAGCCGTGGAGGATTTTGTTTCAAACTTTGTAGCATGCTTTACAGAGAATGCCCGTTCCAGCGCAGCTAGGGTAAGGAGGAATATGGAAGCCTCTGAAGCAAAAATGGAGAGAAGGCCAGTTATTTGGCAACCAATTCCACTTTCCCATTGTGCTCCGTACCGAGCAAAGCTACCAAAAGTGGATGCATCCACGCCAGCCAGTACTCCGCTGGCCAGGCCCATCAGGGCATTTACAATAGCCATTAAACCAATCAAAAGTTTTATGGAGGACATATACAATGGAGACCTGAAAACTGTAGCAGACACCAGTGCATTGCAAATAAAGGTCAAACCCACTATGGTCCACACTCCAATTCTGATCAGCCAGCTACCAAACAGATGGTCACATGGTTTGAAGGGACCTGAAATGCCAAAATAAAAAGGGTAAGGGAAGCCCATGTAAACAAAAAAAACCCTTGTGCTTTCTAAGACACTTAAGTTCATGCTTCTTGCAGATTCTCAGAACAGCCAAAGAGTGAATTTTAGTATAAAAAGGGAGCTGGAAATTTGCTCTTTCTCTGGAGTAATCTGAGACTTTGATAACATGATGCTAAATGTGTGATGCATATTGCATTAGTGGTGCACATGAGTCTTTGCCCTTCATCACAAGTAGTCTAGGGGTCTCTTTTTGTGCCTGGCAGTACTACTACAATGTGAATGTCAACTCTTGTAGTTTCAAGAAATGCTGTGATATTTGTGTGTGAAAAAAGCTGAAAATGCTACCTCTAACTAAATTAAAACAGGTTCCTAATGAGTTCTGGTGATGTAATGGATATGGACAGATGTACTTGGCTACCTTATAACACGTCATCACACAGTCCAAGAAAACTGTGTCTCTCTTTGCCTTTGGGAGTGCTGCCTTTTTGGATCTCCTGTGCCTGAAGTCAGGTCATTATGACTGAAGCTTGCTGAATACTTGAAGTGTTCTCTATATACTGAGGTGCATATGCTGTGCAGTTGAAGCTGAATGCTCTGCAGTTAGAGAAACATTATGTGTCTTGGTATGAGCCAGCTAGGCAAGCTCCTCACAGTGGCCTGTGCTTTTCCATGAAGACATAAACCCTGCAGCTGAAATGACCTCCCTATAACTACAGCTGTTGCCATTAAGTAAACATAAGGATCTATTACATCAGTTTGCAAGTTTTTCTAAGATACTGTTCGAAAAATCTAAGCTAAAATGTCTCTCAGGTCTGGCGACAACTTACCTTGAAGACAGCAATGTTTTAATGAACTCAGAACTTTAGGCCATTGGAGAATATGTGACAGGCAAATAACTCTATTCTTTGACTTTCTGCCTTTTCTATTCCTCTTTATGTAACTTTAAAAAATTTACTGTTAGTTGCTGTTGCAAACAAGACTCATGGCTTAAAATGAATGCTGAAGTACAAGTTGTCACTTGGGGTTTTTTTTGTTCATGTTTCACAATGAAAGAATGGCTAGTGAAAACTTTTGCTGAATCAAACAATCAAAACTTATGACCATGGCTGGGTACATTCTACGAAGACAATAACAGTGCTGGGTGTCCTTTGTGAGGGACTGTGCACACCAATGCAGCAGTGATTGGTATTTCCTAGACATAGACCTAAATTGTGTGTTCAAGTTGCTCACGTGTAAAATATCTCTGTGAAATTCAGAAGAACTACTTTAGCTTTGCAAAAGACTGAGAGAGCAAAGATTCTGCTCCCTTTATCATCTGTATCTTAGTAGAAGAGTCTTTCCTCTCTCATTTTCTTGATTGGGTACCAATTGTGGCGAAAAGGGGCCCAGAGCTTGGTGACTGGGCAAAACTTGCTACACTCATAGAGGCTGAATTTGTGAAATTCAATGCAAAACTGTATATTATAGTGCTATGTATTTGTATTACACTCATGAAATTACTGCACATCATGTGGCTGTCCTGTTATCTGATTCACAATTTGTTCTGCATCTCAACACTGTCCTCGAATTCCTATCTGTCTGGCAGTTTCATACCTGGAGAAGGTGAGCATTGCACTGAATGATGAGATTTCAAATCTTCTTCAAAGTCAAGAAAAAAGTCCTCAAAATCACGTTCATCTATTGGGGAGAGAAAAACCCAGAATTGTTACTGCAATTGTTACTGTTTTCAGGAAAAGAGTTTTTAGTAAAAGTTGCAAAAATGCCTGTGGTATTTAAGGCCTGGTTTTATCTCTTTCCCTGCTGAACTGTGAGCAGAAGCAGACACATGCCTACTTGGTTTTGAATTAATGTACCCAGGATTATTTTAAAAGGTGGCATCTTTACTTCTGTGAAAATAATCACGTACAGGTACATTCTCTATTGCGTAATTCGCAGTGTGATGACTGCCTAGGAAGGAATTTAAAATATGAATTCTGCTGTTGTGCCATGCTACTAAGAATTAATCAAGTGTTCTGTGTTTCTTTTGTCATCACTAGCACATGTTCTTGGCTCTATTCTTGCTGAACTCTGAGACCTACTGGTTTGCAAGGGCAAGATAGCACAGAAAGCAGCAGGGTGCTGTAAATGTATGTGTGCCCCTACATAACAGATCCAGTAACAGACCTAGTGCTGGAGGGGAAGAAAAACACAGTAGTCTCGTGTCCTGCAGAACAAATGCACTCTCTGGCAACCCTGGTTATGTGCATAGACTGGGGAACAAGAGGCTGGAGAGCAGTGCCATGGAAAGGGACCTGAAGGTCCTGGCCCATGGCAAGTTGAACAGAGTCAGCAGTGCCCTGGCAGCCAGGAGGGCCAACCCTGTCCTGGGGTCCACCAGACCCAGCATCACCAGCAGGGCAAGGGAGGGATTGTCCTGCTCTGCTCTGCACTGGGGCAGCCTCACCTCAAGTGCTGGGGGCAGTTCTGGGTGCCACAATATAAGAAAGATATAAAGCTAAAGATATTAGAGAGCTTCCAAAGGAGGGCCACGAGGATGGTGAAGGGCCTTGAGGGGAAGCTGTATGAGGAGCTGAGGTCACTTGGTCTGTTAAGCCTGAAGAAAAGGAGGCTGAGGGGAGACCTCATTGTGTCTTCAACATCCTCAAAAGGGGAGGCAGAGGTGCAGGTACCAAACTCTCCCTCTCATGACCAGGGACAGGACTCAAGGAAGTGACATGAAGCTGAGCCATGTTTAGGTTGGATAGCAAGAAAAGGTTTTTCACCCAGAGGGTGATTGAGCACTGGAAGAGGCTCCAAAGGAAAGTGATCTCTGACAGCACCAAGCCTGTCAGGGATCAAGAAATGTTTGGAGGATGCTCTCAGGCACATGGAGTGATTCTTGGGGCTGTCCTGTGCATGGTCAGGAGTTGGACTGGATGATCCTTGTGCGTCCCTTCTAATTCAGCATATTCTATGATTCTATGAAAAAACATGCCAAAGTAGCCACATATTTTGGCTATTACTTCATCCTGAAGTCTGTGGGTAAGCCTAGGATGTGCTCCATTCTGAGGCTGGAAAGAAACTACATCTTTGCTGGCCTGCTCTTGTATGGAGTTACATACCAGCTGAACTCATATAAAGGAAAGATTTAATTTACCACATTATTATGGCTATTATTTGGATGAAAAGATGAGTGCATAAGTGAGTGAGATTTTTGAAAGGCAGACCTAAAATAATGAGTTTGCTAAGCACAGGAATACTTAAATAACATATTATATTAAGCAAGAGACAGGGAGAGGCCACGTCAATGACTGTAAAGTGTATTGGATTTATTTAAAAGCGCAGGTTGCTCACAGCCTTCAGGTAGGCTTAAAAGCCTAAGATGATGGTTACCTTGAATTTGTAACAGTCCAGCATCCTTTCTATGAAAGTCATCAAGGCTGCTATTATCATCTTTGTTCCATTGGCTGGAGATTCTGTAGTGGTTCTCACAAGCTCCAAAGGCACAGCACTGATAGGCATAAGGCATTTCCATGACCCTGCAGAAGAATAAGGCAGCATACCATGATAGTGGTTAAGCACCAGAGTTACTGGATTGTACTGCTCCTCTACAGTTAACACAAAGGAAATAGTTTAAATATCCACAACTGAAAGCAAAAACATCTCTGAGTAAAAATTGGTCACGATAATGCAAAATGAGAATTCACAAATAAAATTCCTCATCGGAAATGCAGATGGTTTCTAGGCTAATTATAGAAAAAGCATACTGAAATTTTCTTATGTGTTTTCATAGGAGACATGAAAGTGGGAGATCTCTGTCTTGCTGTTGAGTGAATGTTAGTCAGAACTGTATTTCTGCTTTTATAATTGTCAATGATTTTACTGTGTAAATCAACAGTTTCTCCAACAGTTATTTTTTTAATGGTTTCTTTAAAACAAAAAGCACATCCAAAGATCACAGCCCGCCTACCAGGAAAAACCAAAACACTTCCCAAATTGAATTTCTCCACTTCAGGATGAATAAGATCTTTTGGAAATCAAGCTTTATTCACCTCTCTCCACCTTCAACTCATTTCACAGTAAGATGGCAAAAAGGAGATTGTTTCTTGGGCAGAAGATCAAGAAAGCAGAGTTCTAAACCAAAAGGGGAGTGAATCAGGCACTGTGAGTGAAATGTCACTGAGAGAAAGGTTTTACTGTATTAATTATCTTAAAAAGGAGAACAGTCATTGCAGGACACAGGATACTCGTTCTTAATTCTTTTAAGATCATTTTTATTCCTAGCACTAATATATGTCAGTGAGTTCCAACGATTATGAAGGCTCCTGTTTTCAGAAAAGTGCACATTTCTGCTACACTGTGAATTTAATTTCTTTGTGGATATGCAAATTCTAGGGGAGCATGGAAGAACTACTTTCTGAGTTCTATAGACTACTTCTATTCCATAGATATATTTTATGCTTTGGAAGCAAAGCTATTTAATTTGCACAGCTCACCAACAGCACATAGCAAAACCTAACAACTCACCTTAATTCTAAAAGCCCAATATACCAAAAAGTTCAAAGATAAAGAGGTGATTAGAAGTTATTCTGAATTAACTTAAAAGGAATAAAGTAGAACTAGATTCTCCTATCAGATTACTTTCAACAGGTTAATCATGTAAATTAACATAATGAGTATAATAAGCAACCTCTAACCCCCTGGGAAATCTGCAGAGAAATCAAGCTGAATCAGGCCCAGTGCCAACAGGACTTAGACTTGTGCACTAGCCAAAAGCTCAGTACAAAGGGGAACAAACGGAATCTCAAGTTCTAAAGTGATTTTTCAAATGAGTGCATTTGGAGGCATTTAGGTTCTATAACCTTACATTTCTGTTGGAAATTAACCACAAGAATCTGTACCCTTGTACCCAATACAAAATTTTTAGGGTACTCAATAAAAGTTCAAGATAACCAAGATCCAACTGTCAAGCAACCTCAGGCCAGCAGATTTAAATATTTAATTTCTAACGCATTCATCTGCATGCCATCCTTTAACATAAGGAGATTATCTTGATTAAACATTTTTGAACACATTTCCCACAAGCCCTTCTTAAATAAACTAGTATTAAACCCATTGATTACTAGACTAACCCATACATAATCATCTGGGATAAAAACAATCCCAATCCCCACACAGAAATTCTCTTTTTTTCAGAACAACAAAAACAATTATCAAAAGTAACACTGACAGTTCTGCGAGGTGATCCCTGCAACTTATGGCTTCAGACCTTTGGAAGGACATTGATATTGCTGGGGGAATGAACAGTTAGTGGAAATTTTAGGCACAAGAGACTGTCAGAAATTAATTCTATTCTCTGATTATTCAAACAGCTCTATGACAGATTTCCAGATCTTGTGTTCCTCCCAGCCTGCTGGTCTGTCACACACTGGAAATGTAGACTTCCCACATTGTACTGGTCCACTACTTTGATGATGTAGCCAAAAATATCAGTGGCTTTTAAATGATATTTAAAGAGCAAGACTCACATTTCTTATCCTCTCTGTAGGTATTTCTAGCATCCATTCTTTAATCTGGACAGTTTATGTTTGTTTTTGCCCCCAGCCTGTGTTATTAGGATATACACATAATTCTTAAATTAGCAAATGCTGCTTAATCTGTGTGCGAAGCCCAACTGCACACAATGGCTGCAACCCAGAACACAGAGGACAAAACATACTTTGCAAAGCAGGGAAATAAGCACGATATCTTCTTGGTGACAGAGGGGTTGTTTTTTTTTTTTTTTTCTCACAAAAGCTATATTTAACACACACAAAAAAAAAAAAAAAGAAAAAAGAAGGAACTTTCAGGTGTACGGTGCTGGAGGCAGTCCTTCTTATGGCTGGTGCTTATTTGATGTGGGTGATTAGATTTGGACTTTGTCAAATTAAACTCCTAGAAACACTGCCTAACTTTATTTTTATATACTCTTTATCTTACTAATGATATCTGTATCCTTGATAATTTTTTTTCCTCTAGGAAGGAATGCCTCTTTTTCCTGTTTTTAGATTAAGCAGCAGAGAACACAAGGTCGTTTTCTCCCTCACAAAGGTGTGGAGTTAATGGTGAACAGGAAAGCACAGTTATGATGAATGGAGAAAGCACTGAGTTCTTTTCAGCACTGAATCAAAGCATCAGATAAAGAAGGAAGGAGTGGCTGGCAGCCTGACTTTGCCTCCTCAAGGCTTGCTGCAATAGGCTGGGCTCAGCTCTGCAGAGTGTACTAGTGCTGTTGCTGATGATGGGGAAGGGGATGCTCAGCTCTTTGATGTGTCTGTTTTGATGAATTTAGATGAGTAAGAAGGTTTAATACAGGAATTTGTCTTTAAAGTAACCATTGGCTAGTTACAACAATTGCAAATGGTGAAATTCCATTTTGTTTTAGATCTCTGTTTAAGTTTGGTGCTTTATGCATTTTCTGTGCAGTGATCCTGTGTGAAATCTTGACCTCATTTTGATTTATGGTAAAACTCATGCAGACTGTAGGTCAGGATTTTACCCTATTCTCTCCTGACTGGGTATAGTTTGTTCTTATGGATGTTAATTAACTCTAGATATCATACTTTAAATACATTTTTAAAAATAATTAAGTTAGACACATCCTTGTTAACAATTTGCCCAGATGAAATACACTGTACTTTCATTTGAGTAATGTACACAATTTTGTTGAAGGGAAATTCATATTGAGTATAATTTCGAGAAAAGAATTAAAAAAAAATCTTAGTTATATATAATTCAGTTGAATAATGGATTATTCTAGGACTACTGCAGTACCTCTTATGCCTCTAGGTCAAGGTATATGCATCATTATATATTTGCCAGGTTGGAGTAATCACTTTTCTTGTGCTTACATTCTTTTAAAGAAATTTCAATTATTTTAGAATTGTCACCTGCCTCAGAATTTGGGCAAAGCCAATGAGAGAAGAAAAAATATGGCATAAGCTCAGTCTCAACCAATCATGATTTTTATGGTACTTGCTCCTTGGCCTCTGAGACCTGTCTCAAGATCTGTAATGCAGAAGATGTTTAAGGCCTCCAGTACTTTGAATGTTAATCTTATAGTTTCATGCACTTGATGAAGTCACTGCCTAATTTCCCCTGTGACAAACTCCCATTTTTGGGTTTATTAAGACCTTTCAGGCATTGTTCCCTAACCTTGGAACCATTTTTTGCAGCTCTTATCTCAGTTTGTGTTAACATGCCATCACAGAAGTGTTCTAGGGTGATTCCCTCCGGTGCTGTACAAAGAGCCCAAATCAGCTCCACACTTCTATTCATCATTCCCTTACTGAGAACTCCAAACACTCCAGTCCCTTTCGCTGTCTGACTGCTCGGACCTTTGGGCCTTTTCCAGTGCAAAAGGCAAATCTAGTGAAAACGTAAGGATGGGCTCTCCATCTTCGGAGAGACTCAAAAACTCTGTGGGTGTGGTCCTGGGCAACAGGCTCCAGGTGCCCCTGCCTGAGCAGATGGTTGGACAAGATAGCCTCAAAGGTCCCTTGCAACCTTAACCACTCTGATTTTCTTACTATGTGCACACTGTTTAGTTGTTTCATATTTTCTGATACCAAACTTTTTACAGTAAAACATAAAGTATATGCTGCGCGTGGCATCTTCTAATTAAAATTTAAAAATGAAAGGAGAGTTAGGGGAAACTCCCAAATACCCTGAAGTCAGAGACAAAACCCTCTTTGTTGTGACCCTGAAATTAGTTTAGTTGGTTATAGCATTGTGCTAATAATGCCAAGGTCATGGGTTCAAGTTCCATACAGGCCATGGTCATCCAGGACTGTAAGAGCTGCAAATGATCTTTAGAGGACACTTCCTTCCTGTATCACAGAGGACCCACAGAAATTATTAGTATTAAAGTGTGTTAGAAATACTGGGAAAATATTATCTGAATCTTAATCAAAAGATTACAGAAAAATCATATTCAAACAGAAGAGGTGAAATCTTTTGGTCTTTCAGCAGTATGTTCTTCCCTTGTATTTGCTGTGTTCTCATTATGGATAATGGCAGTGCTGTGAGCACAGTCCCGTAGAAGAAGGACGTATCACTAAGCTGCCAGCGATAGTGTTTTAACAGCTTTTGAAACATATCACCAGGAAGCAGATGTGGCTCGTACTAAGCAAGTACTGGGGTTAATATTTCAAAACCTTCATAGTTTCTTCAGTTGAAAGTGAGCATAATAAAAGAAGTCTATCATTTTTATCATATTTGCTTTAGTTTTAATGGCACAGATCAAAGACTGACAATATGAAGTAACATGCGTTACACACTGACACACCTTCCATTGCACATGAACACAAATGTGGCTTATTAGTTTTAATGGTATACTCACTTGAGTTCTGGAAAATTTTCAGATGTTATCAAACTTTGTAGGGCATGATTTCCTGTTAATTTTAAATGAGTTAAACCATGTAGCCCCGTCACAGGAAAAGAGGACAAAAGGTTGGATGACACATCCCTGCACAACAGCAAATAAAAATCAGCTTATGGTTTTCATTTTTTTTTCAGCACTAGAAGTGTCACATTGAAAAAATAGGTTAAAGTTTTGTAACTCAATAAAAAATGACTGTATTAAACAGAGGCCCCAGTGAATGCAGCAAAACTGCAGCACTGCTCAGGAGTACTCACCTTTATGTCTAGCAGAAAGCTAACAGTAACATCTAGTTGGGTCTCTGTTCCCAAATTATGACTCAAAGCATTCATAGTGACAGTTTTGAGACTAGCAAATGAATTTAAAGCCTTCTCCCCAGACTGTTTGAATTCAAAGAAGCCGAACAGCTTCCCACAGTGTAAAAGATTCAGTGGGATGCTACAGGGCATGGCTGCCCTGAAAGCTGCCCAAGGAGCAGGTCAGGTGTGTGGGGAAGATGTGCATTTCAGGAAGGGACAGGTCTGGGCTGGAGCAGAGGGAGATGACATTTCCAAGCTGGAGTTTCTCTGAGTGGTTGAGAATAGTGCAGATGAGCACAGATAGGTAACTTGGGGAAGGTAAAACAAGTGAATGAAAAAGTGGTAAGTGATCAAGGAGATACAGCAAAGAGGTGAAAGAGGGGGAGTGCAGAGGTACTATTTTCTATTTTGCTCTCTCTCTCTCTCCCATCTATTCAGAGAGTCTTTTCAGTCCTCCTCACAATTATCTACTTGGCAATGCTTCAGATGGTCAACAGCCAAGGAGGAAGAAGCAAAGTCTGATGCAGTTGAAATGATTTTATGTATAGGAAAGTCTGGACTATAGACTGAAATCTAAGGCCTAGGCATAAATTAAGGTATGTTGATGGACTGAGCTTCTACCTCTCTGGCTTAGTGTGTGTTTTCTTGCACACAGCACCATTAAAGACCAAAGGTGAAATTCAAGTCCTACTGTAATGCTACAAGTGACCACTGACTTGAGGTGGACCAAGGTTAGAGACTCCCATTTCAGGAAACACTGGCACACTGTGTTACTGTTGTGTTCAAGGGCTTTTTTCTTTAATCCCCTCTGAAGTTGTAGGTTATTGTCCAAAGCTATAATTTGCTACTCACCTCACAAAGTAGGTAAGTTCTGAGAAGAGCCCCAAAAGGGATATTATAGACAAAATTGTCTGTGTGGGCATTTGTCAGTGCACCATTCAGCAGGCTTTGCACATCAACAGAAATGAATACCTCTCTAATTTTAGGTTTAGCAGCTACCAGATTATCTGTGAGCAAATGCCCAGCATATTTTTGTGACAACCATGCAGCAAGATGACTCCAGAGGAATTTTCTATCACCTTCCCCATACACCCAATGCCTCAGCGATTCATATCAAAAAAGCATTACAGTGACAGTTGGAAGTAGGAAAAGAAAAAAATAGTAAGCACTGAGAAGTGCTTGTGAACAAGGCCTGCAAAACTGGCTGTGGATGTTTTGACCACTAACTGCTCTGGCTGAACTTACTAAAGAGGAAAAACTATTTCGTCAAATGAGGAACAATGAAATAGAGATGAATTCTGGAAAAAAATTCTTATTTAATTTTTTAATCCAATTCCTGAGGCCTGAAACACAACTAACAGGAAATCTTTACCATTGCTACAACAGATTAACTGCTAATAAATTGAATGAAAAGAGGCAGATGCACTGATAGTCTTCATGAACCCCAAATGATTACACAGTGTTGTATGCAACTTTGCTGTAATACCTACGTGAATTGGGGAAGTACAAGAAAGCAGGCATTTAGATAGATGGATTCAACAGACCAGATGATTAAAACAGAGAAACCCTCAGTTTCTGCTGGGGCACCAAGTTATTAAATTTTTGCATGTTCTTGCAAGAAAAATGCAAGAATTAAATGTATAAGATATTCAAATACTTACAGTTTGATCAGAGACGGTAAAGAGGAGAAGGCATTGGGGTGAATAGTTTTAATTTTGTTCCAAGCTAAATCCCTACAAGAAAAGTGAGTAGAAAATTACATACCCACTGAGTGAATATGAAAGTTTTCAAACACTTGATTAGGAGGCCTAAATATAAAAAAATGTATCAATTACATGCCAATATTTTCAATAAGCTCCTGCATATCTCATAGCGCAAAGTATTTTTTAATTTTTTATTAGTCAGTTGTGGTGTTATTAAACTGGCAGCTTAAAATGTCTCAGTGCCTGCCAGAGCCTCCTAATGCAGTAGAAAGAAGGGTGGGCTGTGTGGACTAAGTCTTCTAAAACGTTCTCATGTGACTAAGAGCAGCAACCCACGGTCAATAGGCTTAACTTCCTAATCTCAATTTTCACTGCCCCTGAAAAGTCAAAGAAACTGAAAGCAACTCTTAAAAAAATGTACGGCTTCAATTCTGCAAAAAATTCCAACCATGAGTAATTTTTTGACAAAATCACTCCTCTAGCACATGAATCTGTGTGAAAACTGGAAACCTGCACATGACTGGACTCCACATCTTAAGATGCTGTTCTCTCTAAAAAGACTTCCCACTCCCTAGAGCTGATTATAATGTGAAACTGCCAACAGATACCAGCTCTGGCCCAGTTAGTCTCTCTACTTCCATCAGAAACATTTATAAATGACAGTCTTTATGTCTATAAGCTTAAATATTTTAATTCTTTGCTGCAGGTGCTAAACCTCACAATGTTTGCTCTCCTTTCACAGTTATGAACTCAGGGTGAAAGACCATAGTGAGGGAAAACTGAAATAAGGATCTTTTGGGGTACATGATGAGCAGACATTATGCAGCCCATGTTTTTGAGAACCTGTGTGATGTCTGTCAGGGGGTACTCACAGAGAGCGAAGAGCAGCCAGCTGCCGAAACGTGTCTGCTTTGATTTCAGCGATTTCGTTGTGATGCAAGTCACTGAAATAGCAATAGGGATCTCCTCAGTTTCAAAGACACTTGGAAGGCACTTTGGGGTGTTTTAGATCGTGCTTATGAGCCACTTCAATAAAGTGTATCTGGGGTATGTCAAATCAGCCAGCAATTACCAAGTTAATTATACTCAAACACACATAGATGCTTCTTTTTAAGCTTTTCAGGATGGTTTAGCACTTACATTTTTTGCAGTTTTTTACACGCAGTAAAACAGGGTAAATCTTCCAGTAGGTTATAAGACAGATCCCTGAATTATACAAGAAAAAAATAGGTTAACATCAAAAGAATGTTAAAAAAAAATAGCTTTCATTGTATACCTTCATGCTCAATTAAAAATAATTTCCTTTTATCCACAGTCACGGAAGTGTACAAACTCACTTATTTCTCATCTGTCACATTTTGATTTCTAACTGAAGAGGAGAGAGGAGGAGGAAAGGCAAGATTTATTAACTCCATATCCACATTTGCAAATTCCTCGCATTGTCTGAAGATTTCCTGCCTGAAGTGTAGACTTCTGCTGAGTGTTTTACAGCAATATCACAGATTTCATATTTATCAGGTTTAAATTCTGATAAATATTTTAACAATTTAAAATAATCTACTAAGCATATATACTCATATTTTTTTAGAGAAGATCCTGTATTTTTCTGATGAGAGTCACAATCGGCTTCCCATTCTACACTTTTAATTAAGCAGTATTGCCTCTGATCCTTAGACTGCTACATCTTATAACTGAGGGAAATAGTCAAAAATATTGGAACTAACTTTGAAATCAATCACTACATGGGGGGAAAAAAAAAAACCTTAAAAAGACTTGAGCCAAAACTCAACAAATTACAGAATAACTGAAACATCTGGACTGATTTACAGTATAATATAACTAATCAAACCAAGCCCAGACAATTTGCAGACACTGAAGGGGGGGAAAAAAAGCAATCAGACACCAGCCCCCACCACCCAAGAGTCACATCCAATATATATATATGTGTGTGTATATATGTGTGCATGTGTGTGTTGTTCAGGGAAAAAAAAAAGGGAAATTTGCATTTGAAAAGAATAGAGAAGAAAAGCTAATGTCTAGAATTAGAAAAAATGTCCCTTTTCACAGTTATCCAGTACTATCACATGAAAGAGATTCGCTTTTCACTTTGTGAAATTCTTCTCACTTCTCAAATTCTCTAAAACTGGTTCCACATCTCCACCTATTTAATCCCTTGGTAAAACTGTATTTTCACTGTTATTTTTCCAAGAGGGGCATTTGGACTATTTTATATTTGATTAGTGGAAGTAGTGCAAGTAATGACTGTGTGTGTCTTTAAGGTGATCTCCTCTGATTTTACTCTGTAGAAAGGCAAATATCAGTATGTTTGGGGTGCGGGGTTTTTTGTTTGGTTGGTTGGTTTTTGTTTGTTTGGTTTGGTTTGGTTTTATGTGTGTACAAAAAAAATGGTACACTGTGGCCCAAATCAGACATCGCAGAGGAGGGGTCAAGTGAGCTAGGAGTGAGCTAGAGGCTTTTAGGCCAAGGTAAAGAATGTTTTGTATGTCTGGCAGACACTGGCTATTTTGTCATCCACAGGTTTATCACTTAGGTCTTCTTAAAAATATGTTACCAGCTTGAATTTTGTACATACTGACACCACCTCCTCACACATGGCAAAATCCCCTGAACTTGACACCCTTCTCCCCTCAGTTTCTGTCAGAACTCCGGAAAATATTTTACTTGTTTATTTTTAAGGTCTTTTTTCCCCACTTTCTTAATACATGAGGCTCTTGGCAGAGGACAAGTGGCTTTGTTTCCTATGCCCAGCTGTGCTGAGGGAGCCTTTTCAGGGCTGCTGGGACCGTGCTCTCACAGACACCTTTCCTGCAGGTGAGCACACACACATCCAGGGAGCCTCGTGCACATTCATCTCAGTAGGATGCACAAACTGCCTTCCAAAGTAGCGTTTGCACTCAGATGGGAGTTGAGTGTATTTGTTTGTGAGTGTGTCTGAGCCAGGGAGCCCCTGCAAGGCTGCAGTGTCCTCATAAGGCTTGGGTGGTGGGCTCAGTGCACCAACATCCTCCATGGCACAGCCAGAACTGATGTGCAAAGCGAAATGGGGACTCAGCAGGCTCATTCCAATCTGGCAGCAATGGGGAAAGAGCAGCTCTTAAGTACTGCAAATTGCTGATAAATCAATTCCCTCCTCTTTTAAGTATCAGCTTGAATAACATATAGTAACACTCAAAAATAAAAAATGTGAATTTCCAAAGGACAGTCCTACTCTACTATGAACTCTGTAAGTTATTAATTCCTGTGTTATTTGTTTGCACTCTGTTTTGAGATTATTTATTGCTTTTGAATGTTACAGGATATATTTAAACTTAATTCTGTATGCAGATTTTTTTTTCTGGCAGCAGACTGTCTTTTATCATTCTGGAAATGATTATATTGAGTCCATTAACTAAAACTTAATTTTTTCTGGAAATGTTCTTGACATTCACTGTGGTATTCAAATAATGCATTATAATTAGTGCTATTTCAATGTTGGCCAGAGAATTAATACCAAATAGATTCCTAGTGATGTAATACATAGAGGAAAGTGCTTTTGGCTCATTCTCAAAGAAGTGGACATAATGATTACTTTCGTTAGTGATTAAGCAAACTCCAAGGAAATTTCCAAGCTAAAATAATATTGTGTATTTAGTATATAAAATATGCCCAGCTATGTCAAAGCATAGTCTATTAAAACTTCAGTCAGCTACTTATGTCTGGTTGGGAAAGAAACTAAAAGAGGAATATAGGAAGTACTCAAAATTCCTGTCCCGACTTATATTTTCTATTCACTTCAATGAATTATTTGCCTTAGTGAGAGAAAAATCCCAAAGTACTGTAGGAGAGACAGAATGAATGAAAATAAGGTAGGTCTGTATTTTTTTAAACAAAATCAAAAACCTTTTTATCTTTTCCTAAAAATATGCTAAGTAATTATCTTTCTCAGCAATGTATGAGAAATCCTAATTGGTAAGTGGGTTGTAAATGTTTTAAATAACACAGAGGCCAACTCCCTGAGCTGAATTCCTAAGAAGTAATGTGATACACAGAAATAGCAGTATTTGGGTAATTTTGAAATCATAATAGTTTCATTTGTCTATTAATCTCTTGCATTAATGTCATGTTAATAATCTTATTGAAACGTACAGCACTTGGAGATTAGGTAACTGGTCACAAGCTGATTTGGGGAGAGAGGTGATCTGTGCTCCTGTGAGTGTCCTGTTGAAAGAATTTATGAAAAACAATTACTTTTTGAAGACTGAAAACCAAAATTTTTTTAGCACGTGCTTTGCAATACATCAGTACACAAGAAAATAAAGCAGAAATACTTCTCTAGCACTTACAAACTCTCCAGACTCGTAGTCCCTGTCAGATCAGGAAACTCTGTTAACTGAGAAGCACCATTTAAAGTCCTACAATTAAAAAAACCAATTTCAATAAAATTATGGTGATGGAATTGTGGGACAACTCTAGTATTGCAATATAAAAAGAAAAATAAAATAGGAAGTAAACACATACAGAGTTCTTAGTTCTGGTAAGTGTTGAAAAGCGGATTTTCCAACGAGCTGGATAGGGTTATCATAAAAATGTCTGGAAAAAAGGATAAAAATACATTTAATGAAAAATATTTTAAAATATTCTAAATATATTATTATACCATAACCAAATGACTAAGCTATCTATGATGAATCACAGACTGTTCCCCTCTGGTTATAGAAGAGGTGACCTTCCGGGCTTTTCTCACCCTCTAATCTGTATTCACCAGCCACATGTCACATTTTGAACACTCAATTAGTCCCTGTTTTCCTGTTTTAATGCCAGAAGCTGGTCAACAAAGTATTCTCTCTTCCTCCCAGATGTGTGAAGACAAGATTTCACATATGAAGAATTTTGTTATGACCTGAGACAAATGTAAGGATAGCACACGAAGAAGTCAGAACTTCCCTTATTCCCTCTTGAATTCATGCTGCTTTTGCTCATGGAATATTACTCAAGATGAATCATTACTTTTCTTACACTTATTTTGCAATTTCCTAATTTGAAGCTGTCCATTAAGTTCATTTTCATGTAAGACGATGGGAATTCAGAATGGAGTCCATCAAGAGTAATTTTTACCAGCTTTTATGTTGCCAGTAACGCTAAGAGATTAAGAAGTAACCATTCAAATAAAAGGTCAAAGGCCAGAGACCACTACTTGCTTCCCTTAATCAGGGTTTG
Source organism: Euphonia xanthogaster (assembly GCA_034509185.1). Taxonomy (NCBI): domain Eukaryota; kingdom Metazoa; phylum Chordata; class Aves; order Passeriformes; family Fringillidae; genus Euphonia; species Euphonia xanthogaster. Next base: position 34,515,198 of record JAYDZK010000056.1, on the reverse strand, counting down.
AAAACTGCCATTCTTTCCACAAAGCTGGAAAGATATGAGCTTGTTTGCTTGTATGGTGATGTGCTACAAAGTGTACTCACAAAAAAAGCTATTTGACAATTAGCCACAAATATGAGTCATTGAAAAGATTCTTATCACTTACATTGTAATAAGTGAAGGATTACCCACAAATGCACGCTCAGGTATTGACTTGATGTTATTGCTATGAAATCCCCTACAAAGAAAAAAACGTTTATATAAGGAAAAAAAAGTGAAGACTCAGTCTGTAATCACAATGCACAATGATGGTTTTCTGTTTGTAGGAAGAAAAGTGTCTGTATGTAAAGGTATATCCTTGTTTTCTGGAATAAGACAGAATTGGAAAAAAACAAAAGCAAAGGAAAAAAAAAAAGAGAAGAGAAGAGAAGAGAAGAGAAGAGAAGAGAAGAGAAGAGAAGAGAAGAGAAGAGAAGAGAAGAGAAG
>JAYDZK010000056.1:34470996-34505935 GCA_034509185.1 Euphonia xanthogaster | reverse complement strand
ATGCTGGCCCTACCTACTTCATGAGAACAAATAATGACTGCTAAGGCTCCGTGCCAGGCTGGCAAATAACTGAGACAAGGTCAGTTGGAACAAATTTATAAGGTTCAGTGTCAAAGCCCTTGTACAATTAAATTTTCAATATAATAACTGACATGTCAGGCAGCAGAGACAGAGCTTCCAAAATAATTCAGTGGTCTGTCAACAAATGGGTAAGGCTGGAAATGTTTAGAAATACTCATGTTTTTCTTCCTCCTTTCCTCAGGCAACAACCATGTTATGCCTGTGTTTTCAAATAAGGTATAATTTGAATGAGTAGATGAGATTTCTTTGTGTTCAGTCAGAACTAAATTTCTTCCCTGGGTGATGCTGGTATGTAAACTAAGAAGTTACAGTTGCCTTAGTTTGACAGTTTCCCTGATTAAAGAATGGAGGCTTTATTCAAACTCCATGTGCTGCAGTATTGCAGTTAACATCTCGTTCAATAGGAAGCCTGCCTGTGGAGCCCTGATGTCCCTGCTCACTCCACGGGACTCACTCACAGGATGCCTGGCTGTGTGGAGAAGCCAACAGTTACTTGTTTGCATGTAACCCGGTGCTGAAATGGCAATATTTGTGCTGTCGTCAGTGAGACCAGGATTTTTATCTTACCAGTATTTCGTAGCAAATCAAGGAACAGATTTTTTTTTTTAATAGCTGAAGTTTCCAAATATAAACCCCCCACTGGCTATGTAAATAACACCCACAGAACAGAAAGAAAAACAGAACTGCCGTACTGTAAATGAAATTCCAGATAGTTGAATTATGGTTTAAGTAAAGCTTGGAAGAAACAAAAAAGCTGCAATGATTTGTGCTTCAGGTTCTGTAACTGGATTACATATCCTGCAAGTACTTATAAGAAGTACTGCCTCAAGTGCTCTTTCGTTATCTAATCTCTTTTAAATTTCCAAGCACCGTTTTCCCTCTTGCAGATATTAAAAGGTTTCAGTAGTGGTTATGTTTCCTGTCATACTGTAGGTAATGCACACTGATGTATAAAAGGACTGATCAAAATCACCCTTTTCAGCCAATTGTTTTACATGTGTTGATCAAAGTTTTGGCACTTTCAGAACTAAACCCATTAACTCACAAACATGACCCTATTTAAGACTGAAAAATATATGTAGATAACATGTGGTGAGTTTGAAAGCTGCTATTATATTCCAGAGAGAGCTAATTTAGGGAAACAGAAATACTTGATCTCTTCTGATAGGCAGCATGTAAATAAAGCAGCCACTACGAAATTCACCATGAACTTACTTAAAATGTATAAACCTTTCAAAGCAAATGCTTGAGCTATGTGGACTGTAGCCCACTAGTGTTTCCTGTGACACACTGAATTCTGCGACCATGTGCACAAATTATGGAAAGATATTGTCCGTGCAGAAGGAAAACCTCATTTACTGATACAGACAAAGGCAGTTGTTTCAAAAATATTTGATTTGCATTTTTTAATCAATTTAGTATGAATGGATGCTAAGTTTCATACCAGTGGTAGATTTCTAAGGGAATATATATACATATAAAATTTTCCCCATTTTCTGTATCTTCTCTCAGAAACAGCTACAACCTGCGTATATCTCATAACCAAGAAATTACTTAATATCTTGCTGGAGTGCCTTTCTTATTCATTCAGGTTTAAATCAAATGCTAGATAGGAGATCAGGAAGGAGATTTCTCCCAAGCCATTTTTCCCTCTGAAATGAACAGCTATTACACCGATCACCTCATTTTGAATGATGAGGGCCAGAACACAATGAAAGGTCTGGAGAAGAGGGAAGCCACAAAGAAGTCAAGGATAAAATGTTTCTTTTGATGTTTAAGTTTAAAGTAGGAGAGGTAATACCACAGGAAAAGGGACTGTACCTAAGAGGTAGGGGAGGCAGAGAACTGGGAGCACAGGAGGACTGATTTTGGGCATGGTGGATTAAAGAAGGTGGCACTTCTCCCTCTCGTATCACCTTCCTCTTCTGACCCAGCTCTGTTATGCAGGGAGCCTCAGTCAAGTTCCTCCATGAAGTATGGAGCAATGATGGACAGGGGTTGTGGACAGGGCCTGTCTGGGGAGGGCATAGAGGCCAGGAGAGGGTCACTTGCAGCCCACCATCTTTGTTAGAGTGTCGGCACACAGACTCTCTCAGGGGTTTGTTCACAGGATTGACTAAAATACCATTTAGGTAATGGCAAGTGACATCGATACTAGCTTTGAAAAATGGATGTAATAAAAATAGAGCTGGCTGTTGTAAGCCATGTTTTCCAAACCTGGTCTTTTAAGCAGGATATCCCCTTCGGTCCACAGGGGAAAATGCTAGGACTATTGTAAAAAGCTTAATTACAACACAACAGTCCAGCAGTTCTCACATCTCAGTTTTACAGGACTGAAGCATGGCAACAAGAAGACCAAAACAGACAAATAACAAGTTTAGGAGCATTTGCTTCTGTCCCACTGCTCAGTTTTTCATGAGGAGGTTTCTGCAGCCCTGGGAGTTTCTCAATCCGTAATGTTTCTCTTCACATTCAGATGTGCTGCTCAGGGGTGTTGGTAAACCTGCATTCAAGATGATGGATGCTATCCTGCTGCATACAGACAAGAGCCCAACTGCACTGCTCTGTTTATACAAAGGTATAAACCTTGGCTCTGATACTGGGTACTTTCAATCCCCACAACTGGGAAAAAGTGGGGGCTAGCAGCTGTTGGGTTATCCCAGGAACCTGGCTGCAGACTCAGCTCATGACCCCACAGATAGACAGGCATGTTTGATGTGTCTGGGAGCACCCACAAGTCCTCAGCCAAATGGCTTGGAGTGACTTCTCCTAGCCTCCCAAGCAAGGTGTCACCTGCTGGGGACAGTCTCAGGGGCATGTGATCTACCAGATGAACCCCAGGAATACATTCCCCAGTTCAGGGGAATGTTCTTTGGCATGGGTCAAAAGCATGTCAAGGACTGTTAAGGGTGCAGCTGGGCAGGTGGCCATGGCCAGAGCCTGGGAGTGCTCTGAAGCACGGCCTGCCCTGCTCAGCTGCTTGTGATTACCACAGCAGGCCACTGCATGGCCCCAGGACCTGACTGGAAATCTGCTGTCAGCCCCTGTGCTGCCGAACACTCCAACAGCAGCTTCTTGTCTCCCACATACCCTGGCCGGCTTCAGCCATGCAGGATGGTTTCTGGCTAGCAGTTCTGAGGTTGAGAAATTTGTCTGTCTTATAGATGTGACAAATCTCCACTCTTTTGAGATTACTCATAAGACAGGAAAGAGTTAGATGCCTGGCACCTTCTATTGAATGAAAGAAAACATCACCAGCTGGCCTGGAACTGCTGATCTAATACAGGCTCTTTGCACCCCACTTTGAGAGCAACTGATTGGTTGAGTTACAGGCTGCATAATAAAAAAACCAGTAACAAATGCATTTTAGGTAACCTTGCACCTCTACCTTCCTCTCCTTGGTTATCTATCCAGAAAAATGTCTGTGACTGAGAGGGGTGGTCTGATACTGTACTACTGCTCGGTGTTTCAGTCACTCTTCTGTTGCCCAGTGCCCTGGGGCTGCAGCAGCCCGGATGGTGAAGGTGTGCAATAAACCAAGGAGACTGCAACAGCGAGTTTTGAGACCTCTTTGTGTATGTGTAGACATCCGCATGGGTACAAACAACCTCAATTTCAAATGTGGGAAATTCCTCCTCTGGGAGTTTGTGGGTACCTGTTGAGGTACCTGCTTTCTTAAGAAGGATAATACCTTCTGTAGCCTTCATTATCATGGGGTGTGACATGGAAAACCACAACTAAGGCTCCTGTCTTTTCATGAAAACAGTTCTCTGGAGAGAATGTAACTTCATCAAAGTTGTTTGGTCTTTCAATTAAAAATCAGGATTATTAACAGAAGCATCAAAGTGGAAAATAATTGTTCAAATTTAACATTTCTGGGGGGAAAAAAAGCCCTGGTTTTTAATTTTAAGTCTGAACTGGAAGAGCTGCAGAACTATGTGCCCTCAAAGTCTTCCAGTGCTTTTTCAGGCTAAGCATGGAAACTTCTCTTGAAATGTCAAATATTTGGGAGAGTAGGGAGACAATGAAAAATCCATTTACTGACCTGTTCCAGACAGGCAACTACTGAGAACATCTGAGATGAATTCTAGATAATATTTTGTGTCAAACCTGGTGTCAGCATCAGGTGGTCTATAAATACTGAAATACCCTATAAATAAAATTTAAGAAATCTACAAATTATGTTGGAAAATTCTAAAAAATTTCATTGACACTACTTTACCGTTACTTGTAAAGTTAAATTAATTTGCTTCACTAAATTGCAGCTTTGCAGGTTGTTAAGGGAGAAAAGATGGTTTATTTCTTCCATCTGTCAACTGTTTAAATTGCTTTGTGGGCTATTCTGCCCTATTTTTCACTATCAAAGCAAAAGTCCTTTAAACGTCACAGGAATTAGAGCAAGTGATACAGTAAATAATGCTTGCTTTGAAATGTTCTTCATGACTTGTGTGGCATGGGCAGTGAGACAGCATCTGACCTGTTCTTAATTTTGACTATTTGTGTGTCTGACAATGCCACAGTAGGAGCTGTTTAGACATCATTAACAATGATGTCTAAACAAAAAATAAATAGAAAGGAAGTTTCATCTACAGTATTCACTCCAAAGGGTTGTGTTACAATAATCCAAATAAAATAATAGCAGAAGCTTTTCCATCTGCAATGCCAATTACCATTTCCTCCTTTCTTTAGCAACATTTGAAAATGGAGATCTGGAGCTTTTCAGTGGCTAATAATATCAAATATATATTGATATGACAGGGAAGAAAGTTTAAAAATATTATTTATATGTCATTGCCAGATTTTGACCAAGCCCTGCTTGTTCAAAAATACTGAAATTATATGTCAATTCTGTTATATAAAGGGTGTAATCAAAAATAAGACGATTGTACTACAGAAACAAAGATACCTATTTAAACAAATTCCTGCATTAAATGAAAAAAAGTTTGACAGAAAATAAGCTGCTAATTAAAAATGACACTTGAAAAACATATCAATATACATATGTGAGAAGTTTTTGAACTATACATATATATTAAAAATCACTTAAAGTTTTCTTATTTAAACACAGAATGGATATATTGATGATGTGCAAAACACAAAATCCAGAGATTTCCTGCTTATAGTTTGTTCTAAAGAAATACATTTTCTCAAGGTGACTAATAGGGATGAGAGCGTTCAAGTGACTCTTTGAACTCTGCTGCCAAGTACTAAGTTGTGACACATCAGTGGTTGTGTGTTCTTCCCTTTCAGTCAAGGTATCTGCACGCTCTTTTGTGCTTGACAGAAATAAATGCCATTTCAATTGTTAGGACCAGCAACCTGGATAATTTGTGTTCACACTAGATTTCAGAGGAAAATTATGGCATATACAAGAATAAAGATACCCTTCTGCTCAAAACCACATCTCAAAATCAGCATGTACTCATTACTTCCTTGATTCTCCTGCCACACAGGGAATTAGAGCCCTATGCAAACATTGCCCAAGCTCTGGTAGCTGAACTTATTTATTAATCAAAACAGCACATCGCTGGTTTTGACTACTGAACTACAAAGCCTTTTATAAAATTGGAGAATATTTTATTATTGTTCAATCTTGTTTTTTTGCTTCAGTGACAGAAAAAAAAATCATTCATTTGTTTAGGTTTTCTCATAGATTCTTCTTGTCAAAGGTGAAATTCACAAATCTTACGTGTTTTGGGTTAACTTTTGTGCCTATTTCTCATTTTATAGTAATTATTGAGTAATATCTGCTGTCTGAATAAGATTGATCTGTTCTAGATGTAAGTCAAGCCTTAAGAAATTTATGAATACTTGTCACTCAAACTCGTCATATCATTCTACATACTGGCAATAGTACAACTTGGACAATAAAGTGGAAGAAATTGTTGCTTGTTCCTGCAACACATGAGCTCTTATTCTCTGTACCACAGGCCATTTAACATCAATTAATGGTTCTATCAATACTGACACCTATACTGTCATTTTTTAGCCTTTAACTGGATAATAGGGAGAGGACATAAACCAGAAATACCCTTGATGCAAAAATTTGTGGCGAATTTGCATTATGAGTGAATGTGGAATATTAGTGTGTGCATACGTACATATTGTGCACACATGCACAATTAAACATGGATACTTCTATAAAAATGATTTTAACATAATCCTCTTCACATTTATTAAGGTATCAAGGCAGTTGCTGTGGTTTGCCCCTTTGCATGACTGCCTTTCTTGAGGAAAAAACACAAAAGGAAGAGATTTGAGTCCCATCACCAGCTTTTTTCCCCCCCACATATTTGCTAACTAAAGCAATGGGTTAATGAGGCATTGGGAAATCATGCCACCTGCAGACCTAAACATAATAAATAGAAGAAGTTGTTATCTTATAGAAACTGCTTTTGAGAAGGCTTTTAACCTCTTAATTATACTCTTGAAAAGACTCCTGCTATTTCAAAGGCTTCAAGAAATAATTCCTATTGTAAATCAGAAACCAGTGCAAAACAACCTTGAGAACAGAAAATTCCTAGACTATAGGAAACAAGAAATTGAATCTGTGCACACCTTTATCTGGCAGCCACAACCCCTTTTAAGCAAACAAAAGAATAATAGTTTTCTTTTCCTCAAAGAGGTCTCTTTTGCCTGTGATCGTTTTTCAGGTGATAGTAGCTTTTCTGTACAAACCCCTATCATTCCATCTTGGGTCTGCTAGGCAGCTGTCTAAAGGTTTCTACTGACCATTCCTATTCTCCCTCTGTTTTAATGCAGTCCTTTAAACAGACTGCCCAAATTCCAGTTTACTTCTTCCACTTCTTCACCCAAGGAAGTGAAGACGTTTATTTGCAACAAAGCCTGAGTGAGACTGTCATTTTGTTTAGCAACTCTACTGAAAATTCAACAATCTCTTTCAGAGTAACAAAGGAACTCTTGTTGGCTTGGCTTATCATGTTTTGGTCCAGAATGTATATAGAGTGATGTGATCTCAGCAAGATTTTTTTGTTTGTTTAGCAGAAACAAAACCTAATATAGTCACTAGACCGGCATTTTCTCATGACCTTTTCAAAGATCAAAGGAAAGAACTGTAACCTCAAAAGTATATGGCTGAGATATTTCTGTCTGTGTCTGGTCAATAAAGAAAAAAAGCACTGACCAAATAACAATTATAAGATAATTAATTCTTAGGGCTGTTTCACCTTTAGAAACCTTAACAAATGCTTTGTTTATTAAGGAGGCAAATGTAGTTTAAGACAGGAATAAGAACATGGGAGCTATTACAGTAAAATGTGTGTCTGTGTAGTGCTAAGTTATACACAGATGACATGATTTTTCTGTAAATAAACTAATTTCATTAATTCTGGTCTTCAGATTTTGTCTGAACAAAGTGTATATAAAATATATTAACCTTCTGGTGGAACTTCTTTACCTACACAAAAAAAAAAAGTCGTTTTTTCAACAGAGCACATTTCTCAACCATCACATCTTAACTCTAACCAGATTGGTACAGATGCTCATTCTATCCTTGTCCATGTCAGACTTTTACATGTGATGTTGGTGATCAGGGCACATTGTAGCAACATTTCTTGTGAAAGCTATTTGAACTTCCAGATTGAATTCTCTATTTGGATCTTGTAACGTTTTAGGAAAATAATTTCATTTGAGAGTAATTCCATGACAATATAAGGTGGTCAACTAAAGCATAGAGAAGAGTCATTTGACATTTTCCTCTGAGCAAAGAAATGCTTTTCTGTTTTGAATCAGCTAGATATTTCACACTGCAGATTAAAAATCAGTAGCTTCTTTAGAAAATTTTGTGATTTTTTTTTTTGTATCAGGTGACAATACAATTTTGTGGGTAGTTCAGGAACTAACTCAATTTGCTGCATCCTCTGTTTAGACAGCAAAAACATCTTTGTGGTTTCAAAAAATGAAGTGCAAGTGCAGCAGAAGAAATTCTTGCTGCCAAAGTGCCTGAACAAGAACATGGCAGAGGAAGTCCAGTGTACACAGGTGTCAAGGGAGGTGCTGAGGGAAAAGGCAATTCCAACTTCACAGGACAAGTTCCTGAGTAGCTACTAACATGCTAGAAAGAAGTCCTGCAGTTGCAACAAGAATGAAAATAACAGCTTAGCATTCAGTAAAGTTAAAAAAATTACACAAAACAAAGTTTTGAATTAGTAGGAAAGCAAACAAAATCTCATCAATTTTTGCCCTCTACAAACTCATGGTGCCAAGCACTTTAAACATTCTGTACAGGGCTTATCTCTCCTTCACTCATCTCAGATGAAATATATGAAAACTGAAAAAGAGTTCAGCAACGTGACAAGGATGACAGAGGAATGGAAAAGCTTCCACATGAGAGACAATCCTAACAGATTACATCTGAAAAATTGACTAAGGGAGATACAAGAGAGTATATAATCTGGTGTACATGAATACCAAACTGCTGCTTCCACTATCTCCAGATGCTGCAGAGAACACCAAATGTGGTGAAGAGTTCCAAGTACATATCAGTTCATGAGAAGGAACCTCACCATGCTAGCTGATCAGCAGACATGCTGTCTCAAAAAATCATGAGTGTTTCACTGGCTCAAACTGCAATTGTACAAACCCATTGAAGAAAACCCTTTAGCCACAACAGGCCCAGTGAGTCCCTGAGTGCAAATCTCTGGCTGCTGGAACAGTTTACCAAAGCAGTATTATACTCTCTGATGGACCTTCTTGTTTTCCTTTGGCGCCTGTTTTTGCAGGCTGGCTGCTGGGCTAGGTCAGCTTTTAGCACGACCTGGTACAACCATTCTTATAGGGCAGAAGCACTCCAAAATAATTTCATTCATACCACGAAGCAGCCAATCTTCACCCTTGGTCTAGCAGTTCTGGCAGCAGTTCTGTTAAAACTGAAGCTCGTGGACTGAGTCAGCATGGACAGTCAAGAACTGTAAATACAGAGGCCTGCCTGAAGCAGGGAATATAATTAAGTATCTTCTAGTACACTATGCTTCATGGGTTATTAGTGTTTTCCATAGTGCTTAAAAAGAAAAAAAAATTATACCAAATGAAAAAAAAAAGAAAAAGGGAGTAATCTGGGATTCCTTCTCTTCCCTGGTAAAGAATACTAACAAGAAGCCATGTTTTTGACAGAAAGCATTGCAGGCCAACGAGTGTCTTTTCAGATGTTGAACCAGTCTATAACTCTGGAAAGAAGCTGCCAGTGTAATGAAATTACTGGAATGAAATCAATTGCTTTTGATGTTTAATTGACAGTACAATTCTCTTGAATAGCAGCTCAAAGAGAATTAAAAGGAAAAGTTGATTCAGCACATTACAAAGCAATATTAACAGATAATTATTATGTAATTGTGTATTACTGCTCACGCAAGGCTGCAAATGGGTTAATCAGTATACTCACAGAGACTGCAGGCTGCGCAGGTTCTGGAGCGCTTCGGTAGGCACCTGGCGTAGCTGGTTATTCTGCAGCATCCTGCATTGTGAGTAGCACAAAAGCCAGAATCAACACAGTAAAGATCATGTCTTTCTACTGCAAATTTCCTTCCAAGCTTACCTTCTTTGTACTGGTCCTGCTTCAGGATTACAAAGAAAGTTACACAAGCAGTCCATTCCCCTGCCCCTGTCAAAGACCTGCTCTCTTCAAGGCAAACAAATACCTGTAGCATATTAGCTTTGTTAACAGCTAGACATCAGCTTTGAGCAGGATTTTCAAAGCAGCTAAGGAAGCTAAAAGAATAAATCTGATTTGCTTTAGGTAGGGCTTGTAACTTCCTAATTGCCTCCAATGATTCTGAAATTTTCATTCTCATGCACTGATATTGTTCTCCTTCTGAAGTGATTCTGTTCTGATAAAGCTGTGGAGGACTGACTCTTGAAATCCTCACTCAGGAAAATGCAACAATGGCAAATCAACTCTTAACTGTGTGAGACATTTATGATTTAGTTTGAATAAAAGTTTATCTCTATAAATAAACTGCTAATTTATTTTCAGAGAAATAAATTTTCTCATCCCAAGGGTTGTTAGCAATGACTTGACAAATCTTTTTTCTCAAATACCACATCATTTACCTTGCAAAGATTGAAAAATCCCTTTCCACTCCTAAAGAATATTTTTCTCCTTTTGAATATGGTTTCATTCATACTACCCAACACCCTTGTTTGGACCAACTCCTACATATATAAATATTCTATGTGGATAAGTCCAAAGCAGTACATGCTGCCTTCAAAAGGAGGCATATTCGATGGGACATTGTAAATGAAATAATTTCTGGCAGGCCTAAATCTGCTTGGGCCAGTAAGAGCTAGAGCTTGCCAACTTAGAAGTAGATGGAGCAGGAATCTCTTCATACTTCTTTTCCTGCTAAGTGTTTTTTCAGTAGAGATTTGTACAGTAGCACCAGGCCTGGCTTGACACTGCCTAGGAGGCTGGTGCTTTTGCTAATAATGCAGCTTCTGTGAACTTTACATGGGCAAAGATCCCCTCTAGTGTAAACACCGTGAGATGTAGCCTGCTAGTAATTTTAGTAACTATATGTACTGTCTTATTACTCCAAATGATACAATTTTGCAATATTTTTAATAATTTATATAATAGTTATTACATTGCAAAGAGCAATGTATGAAATGGGAACTGTATTTTAAACTACATTGTGTTGTATACAACAATGTTTTTTCCCCCATGTCTCTCAAGAAAAGGAAACCCCCAGTTTTGTGTGATCATGAAAAGTTCAGCTGAAATCAGGACTTTTGAGATAATTAAAGAAACTATTAACTGAATCAATTTTTACCTTTGATATTGTACAGAGACATTACTTGATGAGCAAGTTGTTTTTAGAAGCCTAATAATGTTTTCCAACTTTTATTTAGGATACTTTCTATGTGAAAAAACAAAGATTTAATGATGTTCATATGTATCTTCAATTGAATTGTTCAAAATGAGCGGATCAAAATATGTAATTTACTTGATCAAAACTTCACTGGTTAATTAGTTCCCTAGAGCATTCAGGAAATCAGAAATATATCAAACAACACACAGTTTACTTACAGCACTTTAAGACTGAAAAGGCCAGCAAACGCTCCCTTAGGAATGTATGTCAAGCCATTTCCTGCAAGACGTCTGCAAAGTTTGAAAAAGGAAAAGAGTGAATAGCTTTCTCTCTTCATGTGGAATTAATTTGGTTGCTAAAAAGTGCAACACAGCTATGTTTGAGCAACTGATGCCAGAGGCAGTCATTTAAGAGCCTAGTTTTTTCATTAATACACTTAAAAAAAACTAACAAAAACCCCCTCAAAAAACAACAAAACAAAAACAAAACAAAACAAACCCCAAAAAGACAACAACGAAAAAAGAGAAGTCTGTAACTGCACACTTGGTTTGCTGAGAGCTGGACTGCAGAGAAAAAATTCAATTTCATTGCAAATTGGGCTTATGGTTTAAAATGTACACTGAATTATTCATATTCTTTTCGGGGTTTAGAACAATCCCAGCAACTAAAATACAGACATAGTGACAACCATTAGCATCATAGGATTTACAGGCATGAACTTTTGGAATTGTGCATGTATGATTTCCGTGAACATTTCACTCATTTGCACAAATATAAAAATATATCCACATAGCAATGATTAGAGATTGCCTGAAGGTATTTTACACACCTAGGTAAGTACACCAAATAACTCTGTAAAGCATGTTACGCTGACCAAAAAAAAAAAAAAAGAAAAAGAAAAAAAGACTGCATCATTCTGTAAGGTTTGTGTCTAAGAAAGAGAGAATCTGTTTATGAAATAAAGGCATTTCCATGTTCCCCATCAGTGCAACTCCAGAGCATCCTGGAAATTACTCAGAGCCAGGTTGGATGGGGTTTTGAGCAACATGGTATAGTGGAAGGTATCCCTGCCCATGGCAAGGGGTTGGATTTAGATGGTCTTTAAAGTGCCTTCCAACCCAACCCACTCTATGATCTTGCATTCAGCCTTCTGACATCACAACTCAGCTTGAATTTGCTGTGATACCTGTGCCCTACCTGGAAATTTCACTGGTAAGGCACAACTTCCTAGTAAAGTTACTTTGAGTCAGTAGGGCCCCAGTGTATACTCCTGGCTGACAAAACCCACAAATTGATATGATGTAACCCCTTTGCAGAACAAGTTAAGACAAGTGGAATTGTATGCTCCACCAGCCAAGATATTGCTCACCAGGATTGCAGAGCCCAGCTGATGTGATACCAGAGCTGACATTTGATTCAGCCCCTGAACCCTTAGGAAAGAACACAGGACTAGTTCCAGGAAGTTCCTTAGGTACCAAGCTGCCAGAGAGGAATGTGCAGTGCTGAAATAGGCACCAGATTTGCCAGTACTATTCATGGAGAAGGCCAAGTACTTTTGAGTGGAGTCCCAAAGAACCAGCACTGACTGGCCCTTAAATGCTGTCTTCTTTTGGGGTTGAGTTTTCCCAGAGCTAACCACAGGGTCCTGTGCACACCTTGTTTTTAGCCACTGCTTTCATACAGAAAATAAAAAGATACATTTGGCTATATGTTGAAAAAAAAAAAAGAAAGGAAAAAAAAGAAAGAAAAAGAAGAGAAAAATAAAACATCTAGATCTTAGCTCCAGAGATTTTTCAGGAATTTTCAGTCAGGAAAGGTTATTTCCTGTACAGATATCCCTGCTGAACTACGTAACCTGTAATGTTGAGCTAGTGTTCTCTCTGTTACACGAAGGTGATTGTGCTCTGCAATGACAATCAGCATCAGGCAGAGCTGCTGGGCTTGTCTCTCACTACAGGGAGTAGTGGAGTCTGATCTGCAGACATCTGAGAACTGGGCACACGCAGCTGAATTCCTGCAGGCAGATGTGCAAACCAAACCTGGTTTGCTCTTGCTCCAAGATGAGGCACTCACAGGCTCGGATGTGAGGGCCCTCTGCAAACTTCAGCTTTCATTCTGAACACAAATGGCAATGACTTTTGGGATGTTCTTGGATCAAGCAGGCATGTACTAGGTTAGGCATAACAGATTGTGCTCTTGGAAGCAAATGCCTTTTGTAGATCACTAACCAGTAGAGGCTGAGACCTGTCTAATTCTGATTGCAGTTTTTGTGAGATGATTGTTTAAAAGAAAACCTAAAGAGTACTTCATCCCTACGGCACCTTTTTGCTCTGCCATTTTAATGACATGATTGGACACAATTCTGGACATGAGCTTGGTATGAACCAGAAAGTTATGGGTTTCTAAAATCTTACTGGAAAAAAAAGGAGGTGCAGGTATTGAGATTTTCACTTCAGTTACTGCTGCGAGTGTCATATGGAAAACTTGGTAAAGAGCAGAGAACTAAACCCACCTGTCTGAAGACTCAAGAGCATGCTCTTTCAGGCCTCCACCCCTTCTCCACTCTCAGCTGAGGCAGTGCAAATTACCAAATGCACTACATTTTAATACCCCACGTTTGGACTTAATACTCTTCACAAAGTAGCCTAGCTGAGAAAATCAGACCTATTTAAGAGATCCTGGAGAAGGGCTGTGCCAATTACCAAGCAATTACCTGACTGCAAATGCAGGACTGTGGCAACGATATTGTGCAGCTTTGAAGTTTTATTTCAATGGCTAAATACTCACTTTTCCCAGCTTTGGAGCATCTTTGTGGCTTTCCACATCAAGCCTTAAGGTTTGGCATTTTTTGAAAATGCACAGCTGTCTTCCTCAGCTGTTCTGAGTAATAGTCACCCAAACTGTTAAACCAAAATGTAATTTTTAATACTTGTGGGTTTTTTCAGATTCCAAGCCTTTAAAAATTTTTTTTGCTTCTTTTCCTTTTAGACCACAACTTCTTAATTATTAAAAATGTCTTGAAGAAACAATTTAGATAGATGTAGAAATAACACGTTAAACTCTTTGGTAGGCACAGCTTCCATATTTACTCCTTATGAGGTTTTTTCAACCTCAGGTCATTCTTGAAGTTCTGCCTTCAATATTTCTCAATTTGAAAAGAGCTCTCACTAATTTTACACACAGTAATTAGAACTATCTTATATGATATTCCTCTGCTGATGCAGCAGCTGATCATGCTCTTCATGTACAATCCTATGTACTTCAGCACTGGTTTACATCAAGTATATCACAAATGCCATGCATGGATATGTATGTCCTTGTAGTTCTCCCACCAAGCAACCTGACAGTGTCAGGAAAGGCAGACATCTGGCAACAATTATTTTTGATGTAACAATGTTGTCTGGCCTTCATTTACCATGCTAAACCCTTTTCCATGATGCACTTTTCATGATTGTCTCTGGAACAAGCTCAGCAAAAGCACCTATCTATTCCCAAGACATGCTATGAAACCACTTCTGGCACAATAGTAGCATCTTCCCAGCCCATTAGAACTCCCCATCACTGCAGTATTTGGTAAAAAAATCAGCAAAAATTATTTGTTTGGATGGTTGTCTAATTCTTTTAGTATTCTTGGATAAAAGCATATCAGTCCTTTATGGCATGCCTCAAAGCTCAGGAAATTTGGTTTATTTATTCCTGATAATTCTTAATGTCTTCCTTTTGGCATTTTCTTGCTATTACTGTGTTTTTGTTTTCAGCCTTGGCATAAGGGAAAATTCATCCTTTTGTTGACACTACAGTATGTATCAAGGGTCTACCAGGGTTCACTCTTCTCCACTTCAGGTATTTTGTTTTCTATTACCTAAATTAATTCAGGGAAGCTGCACAGTATTTTACTGAATTTTGGATGTACTTTGGATAGTAATTTTAGTCTGAATGGGTAAGTATAACTCTCCCTGAACAAATGAAAATGGACACAGTATGTGTTTCTACAGCTGAGTATTTAGCTAATAATTTCTGAGAGCAGGAATGAAATTGGTTGTTTTTAGAACTTACAAAACCAAATGGTTGACTCTTTTTGTTTGAACAATTTTGAATATCCATTTTAAAAAGTTCTTTTATTTTAAGCACATCTGACATTAGTTTAAAAATCTCTCATATTAGAGATATCACATTAAGTACATTCAGGCTAAAATATATCACATCTCTTTAATGAAAAAGTAGTCCAAAAGGATCCTATTTTTTGCATTTTGCTGTTTCAGATTTAGATTTTACTTGCACTGCTTTGAATAATCTTGCAAATTAATGGAGGCTGGAAAAGTCTACAGAGAAGACCCACCACATATCTCCTTCAGCACCTGTTACTTCCTATGCTTGGAGGCAGGATACTTTTGGCTTAGGCATAGTTTTTTATACTACTGCAAGTTTCTTTCTAAAAGATGTAAAATAAATGAGCTGAGAGAAAAGCAAGTGGCCTCCATACTTTTAAATAGCAGTAATTTACAAAATATCTTTCAATGCCACTGAGCTGCACTGGCAATCAGTGCTCACTGTTGGAATAGTTGTAGTGCTGGAGGTCATGTTCATGGCCTGAGGTCAGATTTAAGAAAAGGTGTGTCTGGCTCTCCTTTGAGTGCTCCCCATCTGTTGATCCCTTTGACATATTATGACCTCTCCTGCAGTGTCATAGTTCTGAGAAATGGTGGTCATCCAGTCAAAAGAATATTCCCAGACAATAGAACTAAAGCTCCAAAAATTATCGGAAACTTTGTTCTTGTTTTCCTTTGATTGTCTGAAAAGAAAAACTTCATTCATTAGAGGGAAGCAAATAAATATGAGATGTGATTGAGAACAATCAACTTTACATTTCTAGTACAATAATTTTCCTTTGCCAACTCTAAACAGCTTTTTGTGTGGATGTTTTCTGCACCAGGACAAACTTTACCTGGTACCAAGCATCTCCTCTATAACTGCTGGGATGAAGGTGAACTTGAAACACTACAAAGTCTTCTCGACAGATAAAAAACTGTGGCATTTAATAAAGACAACACATTTCCACTAACTGTAGAAGGAACCTGTGGGAAATCTAACCCAGCTACTTCTCAGTCTGCAGAAGACATTGACAGTACAATATTTGTAGTGCCTGCTTTCCTTCTCTGCTTAAGTAAGATCTAGTCCAGCAAATGCTGATCAAGCATCTGTGGAGTGTATTTCCAAATCTAGTAGTATCAAAACTAAAGAAAAGACATGAAAGGGAGGTAACTGTCTCCTTGGGAAAAACACTGATCCATATTCATGTTGTGTTCTAACAGGATTAGCACAATGGAATTTTCCGGGACAAGTTACTTATCAAATATTGCTAGGTGTTGAAACACAGAAGTGTTTCTACACACTGGATGACACTGGATCTCAGCGTGACTCAACATATAATGGGAATAAACACTGTAAAAGGAGTCAAGCTTCTCTTTTACAAAGTGAAAATGCAGTGAAACTGTCGTATTTCAGAACAGATACAATTAAGTAGAAATTCATTACACTCAAATTTATGATAAATATATTTGACTCATAGCATTTGCCAGTAAACTATGATATGAATACCAGACCGACTCAGTGTTTCTAGACTAATGCCAGTGCATGCCCTTTAATACAGGTTAGGTTACATGTCATTGCATCACTTGTGTTGCATTATATTTAATCAGTTCCCATGTAGTGCAATATCCTATACAGAATGGAATGGTGAGTGCGATCTGAAATCATTCTTCAACTGCGCAAAGATACAGAGGGATTTCTACAAGAATAATTCTGTGAACTTGAATCCTTTCTGTACGTCTCTGACTCTGCATTTTACTTCTGTTCACTAACTGGTTTGCTGATTTTATTTAAGGAATGAGAGCAAAGACTGCACATGCTAAGACAATGTTATCATGGATAGGTTTATATCCATATATCTATTTCTGTATCTATATCTATATCTATGACTAGGTTAATATCTACAGAGTCACAATCCACTCAGTTTTATATGTTTTCTTGGAAAATAGATGTTCTATTCATCATTTGCTCCATTATATGCTCCAGCTAACAACCTCTCCAGAGAGAAAACTGATAAGAAATCACATAGAAGAATCTTCTTTTTGTGAATATAAATTGAAAGTTCAGAAGACCTGAGATAGTGAAAAACCTCAAAAGATGGGACTGTTCTGCTGTATGTGGTACCTTCCTGAATTTGGTGCTAAAACACTAGTATGTAGAAAATTCCATTAAAATTAATGTAACCATGGCCTAAGTCTTTTATACCTCGTGTACAGATAAGAAACTCTCTTTTGTAATTTGAAACTTCTTTCTTAAAAGCCTGCTCTGCCTCCTCCAACTGCCATAATTGTTCTGAATACCTGATAAAGATCCATGGTGAAATATCAGTCTCATTGAAGTCAGGGGAAAAAATTGTGCTGACACAAGTAGAAATGGGGGTCTCATTTGCATCCTGCCACAGTATCATATTTGCCAGTAATTTACTTCTCTCCAAGGAGCTGCACCAATAACACTACTATCAATGCTAAACCTACAACCCAATTTTTAATGGAGGAAATGGCTATTTGGGGAGGAACAGCATGGAAGTATAACAAGAAAACATCAGTTTCCAAATCTTTTCTAGAACAACTTGTTCTGGTATAAAAAATTGCCTTTATTCAAGGAAGAATTTACCAGTCTTGAATCTTGCCTCAATTTTGTTCCTGTCAAACTTTGTTAAAGGTACACAAGCACAGAACTACACATATGTTTACTCCACTTATATAAATATATAGCCAATATACAATTTATATAGTTTTATTTCTAATTTTCTTCAGCTTACATATACATCAATAGGTGACATGAAGCATTCCTGCTGCTTACACCAAAAAAGCTTTGACAATATCCATATTCATATAGCACTTAACCAAAGTCAACTAAAATTTTGAGCTAAGAGTTTGATTTCATATGTATTAATGATCATTCTCAGGCCAACGCAATAGAAATGTATGAATTAATGGGTGATTAATTCTAGCGTTAATAATTCATGGACTATATCAGCACATATTTCAAAATGGTTTTTAAGAGTTACTTGCTAGCCTAGGAATTTAAATGTTAGTCTGTATTTTAATTATCTTTTTATATTTCAATCTGTCATGTTAATTAAAACTATAAAATTATGGTAATATAAAAAGAAATGTGAGTCAAATGATCTATTAAAAATCTGATGCTCATAGAGATCAAAGAAGAAAATGTAAAGATAGTCTCCTTTCTTTAAATAAGGGGAGAAGAGTGTGCAAGTCATAATTGTGCTGTTTGTTACGTTTATTGCTACTTAGAATTTAGTTGGAAATTCAAATATAACACAGTCTTCTCTTGCTTTAGGGCCTAATTGCCTTTTAAAATGCATGTGCCAAATTCTCATAGGGTGTAAACTGGAATAATTCCAACAGACCTAAAGCAGTTGTAATGAAATCAGTGTGTATTTGATCTTGAACTGGCTTTGATGAAACAGATCATAGATTTTTGTCAGTTAAGAACATGGTTCAAAACATACTGTTTCTTTCTCCACTTAAAAAAGGCACAGACTCTTTCTGCATCTGGCATAGCTGTGATCCAATCACTGCTAAAGACAACTGATCTGTTCCTTTCTGAAGCTGTCCCTAGCCAGCGCTGACAGCATCAGGTCCTTCTGCTGAACAGGTGTCCAAGTACCTGCCTCCCCATCGCAGCAAGGACAACTGTCAGGAGGGACTCCAGCATGGCCAGGACATCCCACACTGACTCCCGGCTGTGGATCCCATGGATACAATCATTAAGAGGCAGCACCTCCGTGGCTGAAGAATGTTGTCACCAAATCACAACTCTCAGAACTATCTTAAGATTTTTTTCTCAGTGTTTAAATGCTACAGCAAGATGGAGCAATAAACAGTGGATTATATACATAATATTTCCTAGGCTGGGTCTCCCCAGCGTCATTTACACTTCTGATACTGGTTTTATCCCAGCAGTGTCAGTATCATTAGAAAAGGCAGGAAATAATAATCATTAATAGCAGGAACTGGCTGAAGGGTACTGCAGCACCACACAGTATGATCAAACTGAAAACAATGAAAAATGTGTTAGCTGTTCAGTAATTTCAGTGTGATAGGCAAAGAACACAAATTGTGTAGATCCAGGTTTTGGGATTGCTGCTGTTTTCTGAGTGGTTCAATGAGGCAACAGCAATGAATTACTGGAGGAATTAGGTTTACTCCTCTTTGGAAATTCAAATAAACAACTTATTGGGAAGAATTTTGTTCTACTGTGCTTGAGAACCTATTAGATATAAATGTTATATGGTCTGAATTCATTACGCATCATCCTAAGCAAGTGAAAAAAAAATGACCCATGTAGGTACCAAAAGTTCTCACTGCACTGGAATTAAGCAGTCTACAAACAGGCTGAACTTCCACTGACTAAAAAAAGGAAATTATTTCTGCATACTTGCTACTGCAGCACACACAGCATGTGTAAGACTTAAATTAAAATCCTGCCTCAGGATCTACAGATATCTAGCACGGTTCACCCTAGTTTAATTAAGTGTAATGTCACTATCTGTATTGATCGCAAAACACAAAAAGCACTTCCAATGACTCTTTTTGATGTTCTAAACTAGCTCCTAATGAATATTGCTGGATAATAAATTACAAGTACCAGAAAGCATTTATAAGCTACAAGCCAAAACCAAACTTCAACAGACACTCAAGAGCAACACTGTGTTAGGTTTCTTGGATATCAACCTAGAACATGTATTGCTTCTGCTTGCAAGCATATCTGAATGTTTTCCATTTTCTTTTATCTTTTTCCTACCCCACCATCTACCCCTATTCCCCTTTATCCTACAAATGCTGAGCAGTTTCAACGTCAAGGTTGCTCTGTGCAATTTGCATTAACATTTCCAGAATAATTATCTGTCAGCACAAGCTATACAATAAGCAATGCAAGCAGCTCTGATTTAGTAAGGCATTTGCTCTGTTGTTTTTCTCTCTCCTTCTTTTTTTTTTTTCCCCTGTTCCTCATCTTGTTATTCTTGATAAGATGGCAAAAAGGGCAGTTTGGAGGATGTCAGGCTGACACATCCACATGGGCGAGTTCTTTGTTGTTACTTGCTTTGGTGGCATCAAAGGGATGGCATCAAAGGCAGTGAGAGCTCCAGAACACCAGGGCCCTTGCTTTGTGGATGTAAAGGTTACAAGTTGTTAGCTCATGCAGTAGGAATCTTCTGTGCTTGGGTTTGTTCTTATTTAGTAAACCTAAACTGTGCATCCAAAAACTAGGGGAGAAAACTTGCCATTGTTTCCAACTGATTAACTAGGTAAACATCTCCTTACTGTTTTTACCAACATATTTCAGGACAAATTGTGCACTTTGCTCTGTCAGGATTTTGAGTGCAGCTCTATGTTAAAACAAAGTTGGGAAATCCCAGTCCCCAGGTATGAAAAAAATCTGTCTTGCAGCAACAGAATTTAGTGTGCCATGGGCCATTCGCTGGACTGGTGACAGATATTTCTCACTGACAAACACCATGTATTGAACACAGTGACACAGTCTGATCTGCATGATGCACACATGAAGTGAAGAAACCAAATTTGCAATTTATATGAAGAAGCTGAATTCACAACTTAGGTGTTAGATTGTGCATGGCTCTGAAATTATCTAGGGGATCACAAGTCATTTAGCAGTGACGGTTCTTGAAACTTTAGCTGATGGAGGTGACACAAACCAATTTCCACCAGGACGAGCTCTGCTAAACCCTGCTGTGCAAGAACTGTAAAACTGGTATTGAAGTGACATTGGAATGTGTGGATAGTTTGATACCACTAGATGATACTCTATTTTTATTTTAGTTCTGCATGTCAGTTGCCAACATTTTTACTCCTGCCTTAGGGGTTTTTAAATGTATGCAGATTAACCTTTAGGAAATATTTTTGTATTTAATGTTAATGTTCCAAGATTGTTGAAGTAAATTACATGATTCCCTCACTTTCTGAAAAAAGTTTTGGACTATGGCTGCAGCACTTTCATGTTTTCTACCCACTTACATTATAGTTAAAAGTACAGAATCTTTTTTCAATGCTGGTCCAAATATGCCTACACCAGTACAAAATGGAAGACTCTACAGGACCACAAGAGCAAATGCTTTCAGTCTTCAAAAATGTACACGACCAGAGATCCCAATCCCACGACTCAGAGCCAGTGGGGAAAAGAACACCTAGTTGCCATTAACCCTTTGAAAACCTCTTTGCAGCAAGAAAGAGCAAACAGAGGGAGAAGCAAAAAGAAAAAACAAAAACCAGCCAGCTCTTAATGGATCATGCCTGGTAATTTAGGACATTATTTTCACATAGACAGTGGCTTCGTGACGACTTTTGGAGTGTAAAGGGATTTCAACACAAATCATGGTACGATTCACATAATACATCTCTTACGTACTGTATCTGCACTTTTGCACTTCTCTATGGGAGTAAATTGTACTTTTAAAGGCACTTTTGCCTGAGAGATCACTATAATAATGCCAAGATCAATCTAAAAACTTTGTAGATATATTTATTTGTTTTCAAGATTATTTTAAAATAACCATGTGTGTCAGAAAACATTCTTGCGCTTGTATGTAGATTGCAAATTATTTGGGATGACTTCATTGCTTGATTTTGTAGAAAAGAGGTTATTTGGGACTGTTCTGCTCTGTAGTAAAATAATTGCAATACAGCAGCCTTTTGTTGCTCTTTTACTAAAACACCCAATTTAAGTTGCTGAAAAATAGCAATTTACTAAATATCACTTGAAGCTTTGCTTATCTGTGGAATGTTCCTGGGTTTAAAATTAAAATTAAGGCTTTATATATGTGCATATGTGGGTGTCTGTGCATATATTTATGCATATCTATTTATATGTGGATATATATCTAGTTGGAGAGATTTTGCAGGTAGGTCTGATTCAAATAGTTTTAAATTATTATTGGCTTTCTTCCTCGCGTTTCATTGAGACATTAATTTCTAAAATAAAATAGTTTCAGGCACTGCTTTGAAGTACAACTAATCACAAAATATCAGGTCTGCACTCAGATGTAGTTGCCTCTAAAACTGTTAAGAGTCCCACCCTTTAGATTATTTTAAAAATCGTTTTTCCATTCATTACTCTAATTCACTGCTCTATTAGAACAGGCATTCTACACATCCTGTATAATGACATATGTCTAGAAATAATCCACATGAGAGTGAGTCTTGGATTCGGTCAGACTGATAAATATCTGCAGTTATTTTGAATTTATAATGAAGAATTTGACTTAATAGTGTTGTACAAGTTCATGCAGAGCAACTTGCTGATAATCAAGAAGCTGAAACATACTTCTTTCTAGGTGGGAGTTCTGTCATATATGCTTTAAGAGAAAATTAAATCTGAAAGGCCCATCATTTTCACAAATAAAAGATTTTGCTCAGAATTCATTATTTTGAGAGTTAGAAAGTCTCAAATACCTCAACATTTTCCAAAATTTCAGAGGAACATGCACCTGAAAACCACTTTCAATATATTTTACTTTGGTGATCATAGTCTTTGGCTAAGAGTAAGTACCAGTCATGATCATCAAGTTTGCAAGAATGCTGCACGTAGAGGTGTCTAACCTTGGCTGTAAACGTGGATCAGATTCAGCCTGGAAGGTCAGAACTGGCTAAACAGACCTGTCATATATGCTACTGCTTTGGAATCAAAACAATTAGTTTAACTGCTTTAACAAAACCTCAGTTGCTTCAGGATAATCACTTAACAGTATTGCCAAACCAGGCAGTAAGGACGTAACATTGAAGCTAAAATTCAGTGTTCAGTTATGAGCTTTTATCAGATGTTTGAACCAGATCTCTAATAAAGGGATTAGTAAGACTTTTTTCAGCATTAGAAAAACCCTAACAGCTGCATTTCAAGCTCCTGCTGTTGTGTACTTCAGAGATCAGATAGACATTTCTAAGATGGATTTTAATTTTATGAAACATTGCTTTAGTAAAGACCTGATAAAATCTTACTTTAACAATGTTTGAATTATGGGCTAAGCTAGGTTTTTCAAGAGTACCTTTTAACTGAGCCACACAAACCAAACACAGATTTCTCAGGTAAACTAGAAAAAAAAATCACATGGATGGGAAAAAAAATTTTATATGTATAATCACTGCTCAAAAATTAATAGAGGGGAGCATGAGAACTACAGTGGCTGTTCTCCCCCATTTCAAAACTGAATAAAATAAAAATTTCCCTTTCCATTGTCTATACATTTTTCTATATAATACTAGGCTGAATTGCCTTGCATGCCTCTGAACACCAAACGATCTCAGCACAATGAGAAGTTGCCTCACATCAGTTGCCTTGCATCTTCCAAGGCTTCAGTTTTTTAAGCTTATTTTAAAAGTGAATACAAACTAGAAGGAATTAATGAAACAGCACTAAACTAATGAGAAATAGAAGTGATTGGCTGGTGTGA
Organism: Euphonia xanthogaster; assembly: GCA_034509185.1. Taxonomy (NCBI): domain Eukaryota; kingdom Metazoa; phylum Chordata; class Aves; order Passeriformes; family Fringillidae; genus Euphonia; species Euphonia xanthogaster. The sequence continues at coordinate 34,482,508 of JAYDZK010000056.1, read as the reverse complement.
AACAAATTGAAGAGTTGATTATGTATATGTGTAGAACAAAACATAGTAAAAAAATAAATATCGTGCTGGTACTACCAGCAATGAAAGACTGGAATTGCTTAATTTTGAGCAGAGGCTTTTAAGAATAAAGGTTTAATATTTCCAGTGAAAAATGTAGGCCCAGCACAAGGAGAAGACAAGAGCACTTTCAAAGGTCTTGATTAGGAAGCAGATATACACTACAGAAGAGTTCTCCAGGCAGTAACTTAAGTCTTACAATTTGGGCCATTTAGCTGCCCAGGGAGGTGGAGTCACCATGTCTGAAGGTGTTTAAAAAAATAATGCATGTGGCACTCAGTGCCATGGTTTAGTTGACAAGGTTGTGCTAGGTCATAGGTTGGACTTGATGATCTCAAAAGTCTTTTCCAACCCGCTGATTCTGTGATTCTGTGATCTAATCATTAAATGAAACAGTGAAGGTAACCTAGATGTATTAGAATTTCCTTCCAGGAAAAGCCCAAACTTTCATTTAATTTCTTTCCTTTAATGGCCAGAAAGCAATTGGGTTGGCAGGTTTTAGTAGGGTTATTACAATTGACAGGAGATTGGACAAGCAAACATGAACATGATGAAGAACTCCACAAGAAGGGGCTTTGAGGCATGATTCACTCCCTATGCACTTAATATTGTTAACACTTGGTGTGTGACATCCCTCTGTATTATACTCCTGTTTGTTACATTATTTGAAAGTTGCACTAATGGCAAGACAGATATTGATAACCCAAGAAAAGGAGTAAGTAAAGGAAGAGACAGAACAAAATGAAACAAAGCTTTCCAAATAGAAGTGCTGAGAGTAATAAAAATAAGACAGGAAAGGAAAACCTGCTTGCAAATAGGGTATTGTCCAGAGTTAGCATACAAAATGGTTTCGATTTTTTTGGTTTGGTGGTTGGTTGTTGGGTTGGGTGATTTTTTTTTTTTTTTTGGGCTTTTTTTTTTCTTTTTTTTTTTTTTGGTAAATGCTGGGTGTAAAGACCAGGTGGCAAAATTCAATTGTGAGTTAGCAAGGACAGTGAAATACCCACCTAAATTGGAGAGGACTGTATACATTTCATAGCTCAAAACAGATCATATTATTGCAAGAAGGGTAGCTCCATGACTTTGAGCATCTTACATGGATTTTATGGCATGTTAGCAGCTAAGCACGCTAAAAAAAAAGCAGCTTTTCAGTTCTAAAAACTTAAAAGCCACATTTCATAAAAGGCTTTTAACTAATATTTAGAGGTACTCAGGCAAATACAGGTGCCAGCTTTTTTTCACAAGATCTATGGTGCATCAGTTATAGAGTCTCCATCACTCCTCAGAAACCTAAACTTTCTTTTAAGCCCAGGCCATTATAACTAGAGTCACTGCCAAATCCAGGTCTCATGAATGCACAATACTTTTCACTTTTGGTTAGTCACAATCACTTCAAGCCAACATTCCTCTTTTGATGTTGTGCTTGATCAGCTAGTTTTCCCAATGCACTTTTTTCCCCATGGTGAATGTAGTAGATAGCGTAACTAAGCTTTTTGCAGGATTCTGCACTCCACAGTCAGCCTTCAGGGATGCTAAGTTTAAGAGTCAGGAAACAGTAATTAAAAGTGATTAGGACAAGAAGCCTCCATACTATGAAATGTGGACTCAGTTGTCCTTGACACTGGCAGAACAAGGCAGCAGGTTTTGGTTTTGATTACAGCTTTACTTGGGATTTTAATAAACATGAGCCAGTATTCAAACTTTTAATATCCTGCTGCTTAACTATTTCCAAAAAGCAATCCAGCTTTTTTAAACAGTCCTTGTTTAAAAATTTTAATTTGTTTGGCTCTGTCTCTGCTTAGAGAAGTTGTAGCCTCATGGTAACTCTTTTATAAGTTCATTTCCAGAATCACAGCAATTGTTTTTTTTTCAACTAAGTGTTTCCGCATGTGCCAAAAGTGTCAGGCTGACAAGCTTTCCTGCACCATTTTATCTGGTTCCCACAGTAAGTAGGAGAGACAAACACAGGAATGTGTCTAGTGCTCACTAGGCCCATCAAAGATACAATGATACTTACAGCTCTTCCAGGAAGCGGAGATTGTGCACAGGGTTTGAGGGCAGCTTAGTAATGTTGTTCATACTGAGATCACTGTAGGGAAAAACAGACAGAGACTCAATATGGCATGCCACAACTGTGGCATCCAGCTGCTCATTCCACACATTTTTAAATACTGCATTAATAAAAATTAGTTCCTCTGCCAGAATTGATGAATCATTATCTACTTAGCACATTAAACATTCCTTTTTCATACGAACACAGCTTTGTCAAACTAATACAGGCTGTAGCATGTTCCTCATTTCGAGAGATTTTGGAGTGTTTTATCATGCTCTATAAATCAGCTAGAACACTAAACAACACTTAGTCAACATAATTTTAATAAACCACTGTACTGTATTAAAATGTAGTTGGAGTAGTACAGGAAAATTGCTATGATTTTTGTTATTGTTGTTGTAGCACTGTAGTACACTTGGTTTACTAAAGTAGACGGGAAAAAGCAAACAGGTACAAAGTATCTGCATCATCCTTAAAATTTCATTAATATGGAAACACTTTGCTTTTGCCATACAGCCTGTTGCATGGTCATACTGATCTGCCTTGCCTCACACAGGCACATCAGGTGTCCCCAAACCCCAACTTGACTTAGAGAAATGACATATTTTCAAATAATAAACATTCCCTTTTTGAGTGCTCTTTTGTTACAGGTACTCAAATTGCATTAAATAAGTGAAATGAACCATAAAACAAGGGTGTAATGTGATCCTGTTCTGCAACACACTTCCTGGTGGGGTTCCATGGTAGTTCCTGGTACAGGAAACTACCAGCAATATCAGCTCTGTCAGAGCTCATTCAAGCTATGTTTTAGACTAAATTTAATATAATACCCTTTTTATTCTTAACTTGCCTTTTCATTGTTTTCCACTGTCTTCCCCATGCCCTACAGTACCATTATAACTGCTTTTCATTCAGGGCCAAGACTGTAAAGAAAATGCATAATAAAATTCTGTGTGGAAGATACAACTTACACAACTGTATCAAAATTTCTGCAGATTCTTAAAATAAAATTAGGATTGACCTGCATACTTTATGTAAGCATTATACAGTAATTTAAAACTCCCCACTATTTAAACATATCTATGCATTTCTAGAAGTGCTTATAGTTTCCAGCTACTTTGGGTACTATTTAGATAACTTTATTTTTTCCAGCTGTTGAGAGCTTACAAGGTAAATAAGTTATCTGTACTTTGGTGGGTAGGCATCCTATTCCTGCTCCATCTACTTCTTATTACACACAGTCTGTTTCACATTACAGAATATATGCTTTTAGTCAGCATAGTTAATTTAGATGCTTGATCTTTTGGTGAATTTTAAAATGTATAATTTAAAAACATACTTCACATAGGCATTTTAAAATAAAGGAAATGTGTTAATACTTTACAACAATTATCAAATCAGTATTGAGTAAGGTTTCTGCATTCACTTCAAAATCAAAGTATAATTTGAGAAATGTGTACTTATGAAATTCATTTTTTATTGTAACACTTTATCACCCAATTCTTTCATACTGTGTAGCAGGTTATTGCCCTTTCACTTTGATAAAGGCTCAAAGGATTTATTCTGGCAAAGGAACAAAAACATGGATTTATTTGGCAAAAGAAAAACTCATCCAGGTAGTGAATTATATACTACTGAATATTAAGATAAACCAAATATTTTAACAAGATCATTTTGATTATGATATTTTCAACACATGTCTTAATGGGTTTTTGAAAACATGCCAAATCACATTTTAGACTAAAAAAAAGCCAGCCCTGGTGGAAGATGGGAATGATTCGTCTTCAGACACACATGTATTTAGGGCATGCTACAAACCCAGCATTAACCAGTGCTCTGGCTGATGAGACAAACCTTTAGTCTGCTTTTCTAGCATATTAACTTCTATTACTAGCAGGCAATACTTGTCTGCTTGTATCACCCACAGGACCCCATGATGAACCAGTCAGAAGCAGTCTACCCAGACCCTAATATCTTAAGAGGATTAGAACAAGAGAAGGTGACTTTCATTATGTGCTTTGATGACCAAAGAGAAAATCAACAATAAGTGCATTTTCCTTAATAACATCTTTAGACCCCAGCGGTGGATTTGCCAACAGTGAACTGCTGTGTCCTATTCTCCTTTTCGGACTCCACTCATGTGGTGAAGTATGTCTACCACATCATGCGATGGAGGAGAACATCTCCTTTTTCCCAGTGTACACTGCAGCAATTTCTAACTCTTTTTAAACCTTCCAGTTAAATAATTTCCTTCTGTTAGATTGGTTACCTTTTTTTCACATGATTATTTTCTTGGAACCTAACATACAAAGGTGTTTTTGTGCAACTGAACTACTAAATATTACCTATGCATATTTCACGGAATCATGGAATTTTTTGGGTTGGAAAAGACCCTTCAGGTCACCCAGTCCAATCTTCAACCCAACACTGCCATGTTTATCACTAAACCATGTCCCTAAGTGCCACATCTATGCATCTTTTAAATATTTTCAGGGATGGTGGAGGTAACAGGAATTATTCCCAAAGCTTGCTCAATAATGTCTTTTTAAAGTAGCTTTTAAGATACCAGCAACTAATACAGAGGACATTACAGTCTATGTTGGCAATGTGCAATTCTTGTAGCTGTAATGGTTTAAGAATATAAGGCACACTATGGTAGTGAGAGATAATATATTTGATGAGGCTAGCTGACACAGTTGGAAAAACGGAGAAACTTTCAGGCACAAAAATTGAAGCTCTCTACTTCTTCCAGCCGTACCAGTTGGCTAAATACGCAACATTATTTCTCCCAAAAAAACCCCACATCCCTTACACTGGCAAAGCAGTAGCTCGTCTGTGCTCACAGTTTTTAGATTCAGAATATTCTTTTGTTTCAGAATTACCATGAATGCATTTAATCAAATTTTTCTTCACTGGAATGAGTGAGAGAAGTGCTATGGCACCAAGTTACTTCTGGGTGGATGCTCAGAAAGGTGAGACAAAGAAAGTGTTAATGCAACGCAATCAGTCACTGGGTCTCGTGTGAACAACACTGCAAAATTTGGGCTTCTGAACAGAAATTCCTCACAGTGCTCAGGAGACAACTAAAGGAGGTTCTCAGAATTTTGGTTTGCTAGCATTTTGGACCTGCCAAGAAGACATGGTTAGGATGAGATTTACAGCCATTAGCTAGATCAAGCACAGCTAACAGCCAGAAACAGCTAGCTAGTAAAATCTAGGGTTACATATCATTACTATGAAAACCAGTAATATTTGCAGAGAATATGTCTTATGTCCTGCACATATGATGGTTTATTTCCTTCAAATGGGTTTTCTGATTTCTCCTTTCAGTGTTGTAAAAATTAGCAATTTGCTCTCTCTAAGAAAGAGAAGGGCATGAAAGCTGGCTTGTGCATCAGCATTTGCAATGTAATGCTTAAAAATATTAAAATCAAGGTACTGGAACATTAACTATCCTCAGTGAAATGGTTCTGATTTTGTATCAAATCTTGGTAGTCTCTTACAAACTACAGTGATGAAAAACTTAGAAGTATTTGAGTACTGAAAGCCTTTAAATAACTCAGTGTAACAGAACCACACCCATTTGACAGCATCACAGCACATACAAATCCCACTGATGACAGTAGGAGCAACATAGTAAGAGTATACCCTAAATTTACAAATGCTCTGAATAGAGACAGCCATAGCCCCACCTTGGTGAAAACCACCACGAGCTGCCATATTGTACTGAAAAGGTAATATGCTATTTTGAACAGTGAGATGAATGCGTTGTCCCTTCTCCCATCAGCATTCCTGCAGCCTGTTTCCAGCTGCTGACTATAAAGGCAACATACCAGCAAATGAAACTTTCATCTTTTCAAAAGATAAGGAGCTTTGCTTTAGTGACTGCTTTGGCAACACGACTCACTATAATGATATCTTATTTATACTCTGTACCAATCAATCACCATGTAGTGTCTCTGGTGACTTGTTAAAGGAATCCTAGCTCTGATTAAATCTTTGAAGACCAGAAAATATTGAAAACTGCATCATGCATCTACCTGTTTTTTTCTGGGTGAGTGGATGAGTAAATGAGCATTTGCAAAACAGCACCCAAGAAGGCAAATACGACAGGTCTTTGTTTCCCCCAGTTTTATTGTCCGTGAACAAACACACTGAAAAAACATCCAGTTACCATCTTAAAAGTGAGTAGTTCACAATGAATTCCAGAAAGCCAGTAAAACAAGTTAGGTGAACTAGTTCTTAACATATAATAGATGAGTCTGCAGGCCACATTACTAAGCTTTTATTAACTGTTATTACAAGAGATGTTTCAGTGACTATTCATCATGGAAGTTTGGTTTTTCAGGTTATATTTATGTCTTTTAAAGGAGAACAAAAGTATGCCTAGGGATACATGCTAAACTTCTACTAGGCTAAATGTCTATTATACTGAATGGTACAAACCTGTCTATCCATTCCAGGTCTAATACAATAATCCAATATTAAAGAGAAATAATTTTGTAGCAAATTTATTTAAACAGTTGCAACCTGTTTGATTTAAAAAAATTATCAAGACTTTTTTTAAATTTTGATTCTTCTAAGCTTGCCTTATCCAAGATGTATTAACAATTCTTTTTATGGAAGTTTTTGAAAGATAAAGCACTCATAAAATACTGTCAATAGCCTGAAGGTAGTCCCTTAGTTGCTACCAGCTGAGAACAGTTTCTAAACTAAGACAATTTTCTGAATTAATTTAGAGCAAAATTTGACACTAGCTTACATGTAGTAACACAAAATAATGAAAACAGGCGAATCCTACACCTGCTCTTCCCTTGCTCTGCCTATCCTTTTAACACAGCACTCTTGTTTCTAGTACTAATATCCATGGTAAGATGGAAGAAGATGTTGGCTATTGACTGCATGCTATCTACTAATGCAAATGCTTCATCCTTTATGGAAAATATCTTCACATGCTACAGCTATATTAAGGAGATAAATTTCTTTGCCAACACTGTAGTAATAGAAGTTCCTGTTTCTTACAAATAAATTGCTTTAGACGTTTTCATTTGAGAATATAAATAAATAAATAGAATAATAATTACTATCATAATTACATAATCATAATTATAATAATAATTACCATCATAATAATCATAGAATAATTACTATCAAAAAGGAAACTAAGACACATAATGCTAAGTGACTGTTCACAGTCAAACAGATGCTTATGCAACACAGAAGAAAACGACACTGATGATGAGTTGTCCAGCACTGTTTTCATTTGATCACACTCTCCAATCATGGCATTTACACCAATTTACCAAAGTTCAATGCATAAGCTGTCAATAGACTAAGGGAAAAAACATATTTTCATTTTAATGTTCCTAGATTACATTATCCTTCAAAGTCAACATGAAAATTGCTAGTCATGTATTTGCATGTTTAATACACCTATGCAGAGCTACACAGGACAGAGTATGAGCATGCATAAATAAGCATTTTAAGTGTTTTCTGGCAATTAAACCATAGCACTTTTCCTAACTAGCTTCAAACTTTATCTGTGATTCTTTGAAGGATGCTATAGCAAACTATGACTAAGATACAAATTTCCATTAAATGATTCACATTTGAAGAGTACATCTTTGTATTTGGAAAAATCTTCTGGAAGAAGCAGTACATTAGTAGGAAGAAGCAGGAGAGAGAGCCATTATAGACATTACAGAGAGTAGGAAATCTCACAATCAAGATATTCAAGGTAAATAACAAGTGGCAATAGCATGGATATTTCTGCCCCTCTGTATATTGATAATGCCAAATGCTATTATTAAGTATTTAAAAATCCATTACCCTGTGTAATATTATTTGCAATAGCAAATTAATAGCAACATATCCCATGCTACAGGTTTACATGGAAGGGGTATAAGGCTAAAAGAGGATTGATTGCTTGTTACACATTAGTTACAGAAAATTTTTGTTACTTGACATTGAAGTTCTCTTCTTCCAGAGACCCAACTCCTTTGTATTGAAACATGCCCTGCAACAAGCAAATGATGTTGTGTGGTCATGGGCAGTGAGCCTGTGTGCCTGCACACCTCACAGAATGTTTCATGCCAGTAAATGGACAGTACTCCCTGTGTGCCTCTCACACCTTTCCTAGTCACACCAGTGGTGCTTGTTCCAGCCATCACAATTGTAAATAGATATATATGGTAAGGATCAAGCACCTTGAATTTAGAGAAACCTCAAAGGTGATCCAGTAAAGTCAGGAGGGCTCTGTCTACATCTCTTCTGTGCTGTTGTGTATTGGCCCATATAATACTGGATCATGGCAAACCAGGCTGATAGGTCACATCTGGATTCAACACAAAGTAACAAAATGCTTTGGCCAGACTTTTGCACTCCCAACACCTGTCACTGAGTTCCTCTGTTGACATAGACAGCAAAATTTGGCTTATTACAGCAGAAGTTCTGTAACAGAGTGATTTTAAACACTGTGCAATATTCCTGAACACAGGCAATTCTTCCCTATAAACAACCATCAAAGTCTTACTTATATCTGGACTGCAGAACATTTGCAAAGCAAACAGTATGTGCATGATTAATCTTTTCAGGAAACAATTTTGCCGTTCAGTTTATCCAAGACTCCAGCAGAGGGAGCAGGTCAGAGCAAACAATTAGGGTCAAAAAAAAAAGTAAAGATCAAAGATCAGACCAAACACACCCAGTGCTGAATTAATCTGACAAGTATCTGACATATCATTTATGTAAAAAGTCTCTGGCTCTCTGTTTATTTTTTTTTTTAATATCAAATTCATGATGCTCACTAGGTAAAATTAACCATTTCCTTTCAAAGCTGATTTATGGCTGTTCATTTGAGGTTGAAGACTCAGTTTGCTAAGGAATAATTACCAGGGTAATTTACAAAAACATTCCAACATGTCAATCATTTGGTGTACTTAGCTCACATATTAAAAAACTTAAATAACTAAAGGACTATTTTGTAATACAGAAGTCAGCAGACGCAGTTAAAAGAGGACTGGATGGAATTCCTCTTCCACCCATGCCCACAGATTGTATTAGTACATTTTTACTTTGTGAGTTACTGCTTGTTTCTGCTGTACTAGTTCAAACAGATTATATGAGTACTGCATACATGATTAATCTTGTTCAAATACTGAAACAATATACAACAGGAAAATAATATCAGTTTTTATTGTAATTTATGAAGACAACTACTAGCATGTTTATTGTGTTTTTCATTACTTGTTTGTTTATCAAGTACTGTTTATCTTATTTTGATGAAGAATAGCACAGTTAAATTGACAAGAGATATGTATTCGATGTAACCAAGTCTGGGGAAAAGAAACGCTTGGTTTCAGAATATTTTCTGCCACTCCAGATGTTGCTTATTTTTACAACTATTTGCTACATAAATGACAAAAATATAATTTTTTCCTGTTATTATTTTTTTTTTCTTCTCCTGAATGACTGGACACATCATCCATTTTAGAAATGGGGTGTCCAATTTTCTTTTAATCCCATCTATAATTTCATCCTTCTGGTTTCAATGAGGCTGTTTCTAAATTATGGTTATTTATATGAGAGGAGAACACGTACAAAAAGCACAGCATAGTTTGATTATTGGCATGCTACACCTTGTCTACAGCAGAAACTAATTCAAAATATATCTGAGCGCAAAAATGATTCCAAATATAACCCTAAAATTATAAAGTGCAAATTTCTAAATTAACTATTATGGCTCACCAGTAGTGAATTGGTCTGAATATCTAACCATAAATTATGTACAGCACAGTTTATACATTACACAAACCAAATTTAAAACTCATCTTCACCAAAATACCCAAGATAACTTCTGTGAGCCTGCTGAGGGTGATAATTAACCATGATTAGCCTGATTTCACTTGCAACAAGACGCAGTGTAAGTAATTTATTTTGTGCATCTTAATTTGCCACAACTCTATTCCACAGCACAGATTTGAAGAATTTAAACACAAAGAGCTTTCAGAGCTCTACTAGAAACACATTTCAACAGTGATGGTGTAAGCATGAGTATCTGGAGATCTGTGCACAACAGATCTGTGCATTCAGGGCAGGAAATACATCTCCTACATTGCACAGTGCAAAGGTCCCCAAAGTACAGATGAGTGAGCTGGGTCCAGAGCTGGAAGATGCATTACCACATTGGGTACCCTCAGAGAGACTAATTATCCCAGGTACAGCAGGATGATGCTATCACTGTTCCAATTTCATAACACCAGATCTCTGCACAATGCCACTTTGTGTGACATAATGTAGCAGGCATCGTGGATATATACATTGGGTATTCCCAAAATACCTCACTGCAAAATATGCATACTCTGGGTGAAATTCTCGTTTAGTAAAGGAAACGGCAAAAATAAAAGTCACCATGAGTCCCTGCCTTTAATCTCAACTGATCTTTTTTTTTTTTTTTTTTGTCAGATGATTTAGCAGTAACATGCTGGTAAGTTTCTTCGCTACTCTTATCCTACAAGTTTCCATTTTCCTATGCATTGGTGCTGAATCATAGACTCAGAATCATAGAACTGTTTAGGTTGGAAAACACCATTAATATTATGATGTCCAATCATTTTAGCAGAGCACTGTCACTTCTGCTTTTACTACTGCTTAGTTGTACCTTGTGTTGTTGAACAGTAATTGAAGAGTTCCAGCAAAGAAAATGATGCTATGCTACATTACACCTACTATAGTTCTCCTTTGAAGTACTAATTTGATAATTTTTGTGCTGTTGCTTAGCTGAAATAATTATCTACAGAATCTTCTCTTTATTGCATGGACAGCCCAATGGATGTCATATCATCAACACATTCAGTTTCATTCAATATTACTACCAAAAGAATTTCTCCTGATCTCTCCCCTAATCCAGAACTGCTCATTCTTTCTAAAGATGCTGTTTAACCAGAGCTGGCAACTGATCTATATTTAAAAAAATATTCAGCAGGAAAAAAAAAAGTTTTAATTGAAATCAGTTCCCTGAATTGGTTCACTACGTTGGTGTTTGTGCCTCCACAAGCACAAATACAGAGGAGAAACACATAAGAAAGGTGAAGCAGAACTGGTTTATTTCAGTTGGCAGTTTTGGCTTGGACTAGTGCAGGCTGATCTTATACCTAGGATGTAAATATTGTAAACATTCCTCAGACAGAGGAAGTTGTGGATTTTTTTTATATGCACATCTTCCCTTTATGTATGACAGAGCTTGTGTGCTGAAACACAAAAGGCTTTTAGATCTGCCAGCTCCTGGCTGGCTGACAGTCTCTTCCAACACTTCCTATAGAGCTCAGAGGAATGACAAAGCTGTCAGATCTTTCCCTGACTGGTTGAACATCCACATTTCTGCAACAGTAAGTGCCAAGAAAT
>JAYDZK010000056.1:34443736-34465749 GCA_034509185.1 Euphonia xanthogaster | reverse complement strand
CCCTCCCTCCCTCCCTGTCACAATGTCCCACACTTTTTTTGCTATCAAAGGAAGAAACCTCGTAATTTAAATTTGAAAACTCTCTGCAACTTGGAGATGCCATCACAGATCATCCACACTCTGCCCAGCTCACTGTAAACCTCCTATGAAGCCTGTCACACAAATTGAAAAAGGTGCTGTTTTCTACTCCAAATGTCCCCCTTCACACAGGTTGCTGTGTTAACAATACTGCAATTCTGTGTGTCTTTAAGATTTCTGGGGGAACCATGCCATGGCTCTGGGATGACTAAAAGTAAACTAAACTGCCAGATTTTTTTAGCTGTGTTTATCACTTGAGATCACTTGCCTGGCTCCCAACCAATGGTGCTTGCACAGTAGAGGATGCACTTCCTGTAGAGCCCATATCATATGCATCCTATGGAGACACCTCAGATAACTTGGAGTGTCTTAGATGGCATCAGGCAGGTATGGGTGAGCAACTAAATTAGAAGACAAAATATATGCACAGTATTTATACTAGTGGTAGAACAAGGAAAATAAATGAAGAAACATGATTCCTAATCTGCAGCAATAAAAGTTTTCTGACATCAGAAGTATACTGTAATGCCTGGTTGATTATTCAAGCTTTTTTTTTTTTAGTGAAAGAAACTAGTTTTCTTCACATGGAAAAGTGAGAAGCTGTCTCTACTTTTGTCAGGACATTTTAAGACTTGTGACTTGATTGTTGGGCCTTCTTTTATAAAATATAAATAGGTAGATCGTTCTAGAAATACAGAAAACTTAGTAAGGAGGACTTAATAAAAATTAGTAAAACCCGAATGAAGGTGAATGCGATTTAGGCTGTAACAACAATTAAAACAGTTTTGAAATATTTGATCTCTGTAAATCAGAATGTGTTTCCTGAAAGCAGAGCTTAGAGAGTCCAGCTTCATGTAGGTTTCAATCTTGTATTCAGGCTCCTTTAGGCTCAATGAGGTGGAACAAGTTTTTCTCCCATGTAGTTTCTTAGGTGTCTCCAGATAAAAACCATCCTTTTTGGTAAGGTTAGTGCTCAGGTAAGGTCAGGCTCAGTGCTTTGCTGATGGTTTCCAGATGGCTCAGAACAAGGGCAGAGCTCACACATATCTTCCTAAAAAAGTCTACATAGATCTGACTTCATACGTGTGTTGAGCTCTTTAGGACTAGGAGTGATATTGCAAAATTGTGAAATTTGTAAATCTGTTTTTCTGCACCAAAATTGTCTATTTCCATATTAGCACAAGAAAGTGGTAATAGCTCAGCCTCACAATGAACAGAAAATTATGGAAAAAGGACATTCATAATTAGAGTCAGTGTTTTCCTCCTGTAAGGGCTACTTTATTTATAACCAATTTCCTTATGCTTTTCATGTAAAAAAACTCTAAGGATTTAGGAAACTAATTTCTGTGCACCTCAAAAAGAGGCACAAAAGCAGTCTCCAGTCCTTCCTCAAGTTTAAGAATAACAGCTGTAGGAATCTAAACTCTGGTTCACATCCCACAGAAAAAGGGATGTACTTCAAAAGCCTGAAAGAGAATTGCTATGTCTTCTCTTGAGAGGGCCAGCCGAACAACTTCTGCCCACCCATTTGCAAGAAGGATGTTTATTGCCAACAGGTGGGGGGAATTACGTGCTTGCTATCTTTTCCCTCCTGCACTTTTTGTACAACAATATTAAATTATGCAGTGCTTTTCAAGGAACAACATAAAGAGGTAACTGCTAAGTAGGAGTTGAGGAGATTGTAGAGTGGGAGACAATTTTGCTGTGGCACTAAGCAGTGCAATAAGGAAATGAAAATATAGGTTTGAATGTCAAATCAATGCTTTATCTGTGAGGCAGTGCTGCCTCCTTAAGCAAAACAAATAAATGTTCCCAGGCTAAACACAACTCTCAATGCTATTTCAATGAATGCTTCTAATTTTTTATAACTCTTATATCAGTTTTAATTATTGTTACCATGTTTTCCCATGGAAACTAATATAGCTTTTGCCATCTTATGTTAGAATACAACCACTGCAAATTATCAAAATGTCAATGTATTTTAGGACGTAGAAAGACAACTGAAAAATCTGTTATATACTTCAGTTTAAGCCTGCTATCATACGGGAACAGAGCCTTTTATTTTTGCTCCAAATACTATTCAATGCCTCTTGCTGGCAGGGGAAATTAATTTTCCAATCTTGGTCTTTAAAGGATATTATTTTTTTAATAGGAGTGTCTTTGAGATAGAACACATGCCCCTGTTTCTCTATCCACACCATAAAATGGCTTTCCCATTCATCACCAATAGCTGCTTTTCTTTTTTTTTTTTTTTTTTCTTATGTAAGATTTTATAGAGCCTGCCCATATACTTCAGCTCTTCCTGACATAGTGGATCCACAATCCCAGTCATGGCTGTGGACTGCAATACAACTGTAGCATAAATGATAAATAGAGTCCTTAAGCTTATCTGACTTTTTAAACAAAACTTTGAAAATACAAAGAGGTAGGTGGACAGAATTATTAAGCAAGCTGGTTGTAACTGCCTGTCAAACAAATCAATTAATATAAAGATGAGGAAATGTAGGGGAAGACAGATATTAAAAACTAGGGATTCTGCAGCCTATGGAATTCAGTAAGATCTGAATGAGTAGTTTGCCTGGATACAGATGGCATGCCATTATGTCTGCATATTAAGGGATTTACTGGGAAACTTTTGCAAGACATCTTGATTTATATTGAAGTAGAAGGGCCAAAGCCAAGGAGGAGCGACAGCTCCCAGGAAACTCAGCTGAGGCATACCACATCACAGCACATGTGTCAGGCTAACAGGCACAGTTCAGGCCCACAGAACCATGCAATTGTTACCTAACAGAATCAGGAGACTGGAATATCCAGTAATAGCCTTGGCTATGGCTGCAGAGTTCCTGATTTCACTATTATGGCCTCAGAAACCTTCATCTTGAAGTCTTATGGCAGCAGCAGATCTAGACATTTACAAACCACTGAATTATTCTAATGCGATTATGGAAAAGATACTAAAATACCTTGTGAAATCGAACACCATCCTCTCAGAATGGCAGATCTACTGTTTACATGGAATATGCTTTTTCCAAAAAAGAGAACAGAAGCTAAATACACTAAAACTCATGTGAAATTAGTCTTCAGAAACATGTAGCTGAATAACATTATAGATCATGGTGAACAATGATATCCCAGCCCAAAAAAGCACCTTAATCAGGCCTCTCTCCTATGGCACCATCCTATTTTCAGTTAACAATGTTTTCAGATGAGCCAAAAAGGGGTACTTTGCTCCCACCATTATAATTTCTGCTATTCTTTTCTCTACCCTTTACAAAAGCATGAAAGCATTGGATTGCTAATTACTTCTATGTACCCTATAAGAAAATTAGTTTATCTTCCTGATCAAAGCAAATTAGGCAGATCATGGCTGATTAGAATGCAACAGTAAAATCTCCATACTTTCTATTCCACCCCCTTTTCTCTCAGAAATGGGGCCTGTGTCAAATATGTAGGTATTTCCCACGACCAGTCTGGACTCGGTTTCCAACGGGCTCTGGGGCTGGGACAATGGTTCTTACACAGACACTGAGGTTCTTTAGTTCAGTCATTGTGCAAGGAAAGAACTGGTAACCCCTTAGCTAGCATTTGATGAAACATCTAGATTTACATATTTCCCTAATTGCTTTTTTTGAATGTGAGTGAGATTTATCTGACCAGAGTTAAACATCTCCTTCATTATACTACTGAAAATACAAGCCTATGCTTTCCAGGCAGAGCTGCACTTGGTTCTAACCCCAGCATTAAAGCATTGGTTTCCTCTACACTGGGACAAAGGGATGTCTACCTTTACTTCTCAAAGCACTGTCTAAAGAAGGTTTGAATACTTGCTTCCAAGGAGGCTGCTGCATCACATTGCAAAACTGAATACCACTGCTCCTTCTAAGTAACTGCATTTTTCATCACTGTAGCATTTTACTCTTCACTTTTTACCCTTTATAACTCATTCCCCTTCAGTTTGTGTTCTATGGCTTTAACAGATGAAAGCCAAGCTATATGGCCACTTTATTTATAACCAATTACTATAAATTAACAGTAAATCTCACATTTAGCTCCATTTAAACATCACTATGCAGCTGCCCATTTGAAAATAAAATGGTTGCCTTCTTTCACTTCAGTGGGCACAATACAAAACATCCATTGAGCTTCTCCTTTATTGCAGCTGCCAATGCCCAGCCGACTTTTAACAAACCAACCAAGCGGAATAACAATGCAGCTGCAACATTTTATGGTATTTCTGTTAGTTCTCTTTTGAGACTGAAGGTGTTAATTAGGAATCAAAGAATACAACCCTGCCAGCTTTCTTTCACAAACTATACTCTGGCCATTCCAGTTTTCAGAAGGAAAATAAATCTAATAAAAGGACAAAAATGTTGTTTGTCACACCAGTAACGTGTATTTAAGATCCTTTGATCACAAGCTTTTTATGTAGTCTTGTCAGACAGGCTGAAAATATTTTTTCCTCTCTTTTCTTCTTTCTTCAAGCTTTTCTGAATACTGATTCTAGGATTGTCTGAAAAAGTGAAAAAAACGATAGAAACTGGAATGCTTGATGGGTTAAAATGGGTTTGCTGAGAAAGCCAGCTTTAGATCAAATAAAATAATTGCTCACTTTTCTGATTCAGGTGTAAGTTGTTTTGAAATACAAATTATCTGTTCCTGTTACAGAGTTTAGTAATTCTGTAATTAAAAAGTACAATTAAATATTTCAAACACTTAGATATATGCAGATGTTTTAATATTAGTACATCAATTGATTTGTGGAATTTCACTTTAAACCCCAGAATATTGAAAAACATCTGTAACATACTTATATTTGCATGTACCATACAATACATATTTGATGTTTTAGTTACACTTATTAACCATAACCATGTTAGATGTATTCAAAGGTAGAAGTATGTGTCACTATCTTTAATCTTTAGTCAAAGTTAAAACCTTAAAATAGGTTTATGAAGTTAGCACAACTGAGAATTAGTCAAGCTGGCTAGCTTACCCAGCAAGAGCTTTCACTCTTAAATACACAAATCATGCCAAAATCCATTAATCCTGGCAGGGAATGGCAGAAAGAAGATCTGGTTGTTGATTTAATGATAATGAATTGAGCAGGCTCTTAAGGTTACCTGCAGAGTTTGCTAAACTGTAAAACAAAGTCAATTTTAATAAACACTTTTTACAGAAGCATATGTAAGTTTTCTTTGCCTTAAACACCACGTAAGAGAAACATACAGCTGTGCTTACCTGGTTATACATTTAATAGAGTTTCTCATAATGTTAAGTATATATAGACAGTGGTGATTCTAAAACATATCTGAGGGTTTTGATATTTGATAATCCCGAAATACAGAACTGCCTTTAAAACATTAAAATACAAATCTTAGCAACAAAAATAAGTTCTGTTGAATTCTGTCATGCTGTATGTATCACATAAAGTGCAGTTTCTGGCTCCTGTAAGAGACTCATAGTGAGATGATTCAGTTATAAAGGCACATGTTCTTTAGTGTCCCAAGAGTACCATTTCTTATATTCTGGAATTTTAGAAAAGCAAAACATAAAATTGGAAGATTTAGGGGATTTTTTGTAAAAGATAAATATGTTTGCCTTTTTTTTTTTTTTTTTTTTGGTAAGGGGATAATATGAGATTATAACCTATTAATTTGGTTGATTGCTATAATTTTATCTGTTTTACTTGTTGAGCATTGGTTGTGGATGCAGAATTTAGTTGACTTTCACAGCAAGCAATGGCGGCTGGAAGACAGAAGAGAATATTGTCTTTTTGCATATGGAATATGGTAAAACCAGCAAATATATTTGAAACAGGCTGCTGCAATCACTTCTTACAATGCTTTTGTTCTGTTGTTGTAGAATAATAGTGATATGGTCTCCAAAGGAATGGAATTATTTTTTTAGCAAGACATCAAGTATGTATACATAAACTGTACTTCTTTCTATAGGGTAAATAGTTATTATCAATGTTAATAATTTGTTCTGGATGATCGATTTCATGGCTTTTTCAGAGTGAGGTGACATTTTCAATGGTCACACGGTATCTGACGAATCTTTCACATTCTTAAATGTGGCCTTGTGTGCTCTATAAGCTAATGATATATATATCTGGGGTGAAGTTTGCCACTAGGCAAACAAAAATGTTTTCCCCATACTTCAATATGGACTAAAGAGAATTTCTTTCCTTATTTAAGGAAAAAGCTTTTTACCCAGTCATTATTTTGAAATTATCTGTGTGTTTATATCTGAAATTTGATGTATATACTTCACTTTTACTAGACTCACAAATTCAAGAACTGTGACTTTTAGAGACATGTCTGGGTGAATTTTTTCTCTCAGTTGACTACTAAATTTAAGCACGGTAAATGAACTCAGATCCTCTGAGAATGCTTGGGTGCTCAGTTTTGCTAAATTCTAGATTCATCTGGAATACTCCAAAGAATTTATATTGTGTCTGTTATAAGCATTGCCAATGAAATTTTTACAAAATATTGTTTGCCAACTATACCAAATTAATCAAGGGAAAAGACTTTAGCTAATGAGCACACGACTAGAACTAAATCAAAGATAAGAAAATCCTGTCCTTATGGTTTTCTGTAGGTTCATTTTTGCATAGGAACCTGGAACAGTGCAAGGGCACTTGAAAAGTTTTCTGATCCCCTTCATCTGCTCACTGAGCTCCCAATCTGTTGTCTCTGTCTTCTGCTCCGCTGGTCTGGCTCTTTCTGTGGCAACATTCTAAAGTGGAATGAGATACATACTTTCAACCAAAAATGTGTTTCTTTTTAAACTAGATTATTTCACAGGACTGGTTAGGAGCACAGTCCAACAAGCAGCTGAGTCAGCACAGCTGAAAGAGATGGAGCCTAGAGCAGGAGTGGGGGAACAACTGGCTCGAAGGGGAGGGGAACACCAATAGGAATGTCTAAACATGTCTATGTTTCAGAGGGACTCTTAATATGGAAGCACATTTTTTCCTGAGTTTTCTCTTCCAAATCCAGTCTTCCAGAAAACTTTGAGCACTGTCTTCTTCCAATTCTGTGAATTCAGAAACTTAACTAGCAAAGACAAGTAACTCCTACACAGGGAATTCTGCTGTAGAAAGCAAGTTCTTTTCCAGTGCCCTGCCCTGCTAAGCAAAATCATCATCTGCACTTGAGCCAGGAGTCTCAGGAGTCAGCACGCATGCTGGCACCTTGGAAGTTCACTTTTGGTGGTCTACTTTTTCAAAGTTTTTTCTCCTCACAGATCTATTCAGTCCTAAATCTGTTTCCTTTCACAGCTTGGAGAAAGAGTCCATTTTGGTTTCTTCTGCTTTTGAAAGATGAAATTCTGGGCTTGTGGGACCAAAAGTGGAAGTGTATAGATTAAACATATCAGATAATAAAGCATACAAATCACCTTTTTCCCGCCCTCTTTCTCGTATCTTTCACTAAAGCACTAATGCTGTAAGATTTCATTACATACTCTCAAGTACAGTTTTTGGACTGAACCCTACATGTCCTCAATGTCTTCATTCTGCTGTTCTTTCAGGTAGAGTAATCAAGAGCAAAGAACAAATTGGCTCTCAAAGGTAGCTTCTGCAATGATAGCACTGATTTCAATTACTCTGTATTTATTTTCCTTTAGGTAAGTAAATAATTTTTTAAAAAATGTATTCACTAGACACTCACTATTATTTCAAAAACTTTAATTTAAAGGAATTTAAAAAATCCCAAACAATTTACTGTAAGAGCATACAACAAAATAAATATTATAAGGCTCAAACATATGCAAAGAAGCTCTGTCCCAGCCTGTATACAGGCACACACAATATCTCTATGTATTCCATCAAGTGCAACTTAGACAGGAAATAGTCTTCATCTTATCAGGAAATGTCTAAAAAATAAGACATTTAATTCAGATTCAATAGCTACAAGAATCTTTTGAACAGTCTCTTCCTAATCTGGAGTAGTAATCTGAGAAGCTTGAAAAAGTTTTATTTTCTGGTGTAAGGCATTAAAGATTAAGGAGGATAAAGGTCGTAAAATCTGTGTAGGCACTTAGAGATGCAAAGGGCAAACAGACATACTAGGAAAGGAGCAGAAGATATGGGGATAATAGTCTCACAGCTGATTGCCTGATGTCACCCCAGTCACAGCACAATCCATCTTTCCTTCCAGACACAAACCAGCTAGGTCAACAGCTGTATCCAAAAAAATGTCACTGCCAGATGCCCTTAAACACAGGATATCTTTGTATCCAAGGAAAAATTTAATGTACAGCTGAGCAGTATTTCTAGTTTGACAGAATGAAGGATTCAGATACTGAGAAAAAATCCACTAATTTTTGTATCTTAACATATTTTACACTTGAAAGATAGGACTTAAAGGGTGTGTGGAGGCACTGCACTATAGAGAAGCACTGCAGCTGAAATCATTACCCTGAAGATGCACACTTATGTCTCCAGAAAGCATAGTATGTATAAGAAATCAAATCATTTTACTGGTGAGCTTTACTTAGAGCTAGCAAAGCTTGTAGTTGTATTGTCATGTCTTCTTCATGTGATAGTTATGAACATACATGCAATTTTTTTAAGATCCAAGAAAAGCCAATGACTTGAACGGCTGAACTAAACTTACAGTTCTGACAGACCGTCATTTTTAACAGAACTGAGGAGGAGTGGATCAGTCTGAACAGCCCTCATCCACCTCCAGCCCCCTTGGGACAAGACAGTGGTATATGGCAAAGCTCCTCAGAAGCCAGACAAAGACATTTTAAATTCTCTGCTTGACAGTTCTGACTAGTGGAACAATTCCCCACCTATACATGAGCTGGCTGCTTTTCCAAGAAGCAGTGTAAGGCCTTTCTTGGTGAGCTGTGTCGCTGTCTTAAGTAACCTATGGAGAAAGATACTTTAAATTAGTAAAATATACCTCTAGCCACCCCTGCTCCTGAATTTTAGAAGCAGCATAAATGCTACTCCAATATCCCTTGCTGAATTCTTCTTTGTAATTAGCACAGTCAATGGCATCACATGCTCTGTGAAATACTGATAGAGTTGCATGAGGGACAGAACAGGTATTCGAACTGGTAATCAGCCTTTTACTGACTTTAATATCACTCAGCCTTATGTATATACTTACCCAGTGACATCCCAGACTTGTTTCACTACAGCAGAAATCTTGCATTTTATTAATTTACTGACAGAAAACTGCACATCTATTTAATGTCACATTTCAAGATATTATTCCATTGGTCTAACATGTGCTTTCATTTGTCCATTATGAATATTTGTCCATCAATATTGTGTCTCATGTTAATTAATATGTTAATACTCAAAATATTCTATTAATTTATTCAGAGTGCTTGATAATAATTTTAGTTTATGATGTCTTGCCATCAGTAAAGATAATTATCTTGCTTATCAAAACATTTAATTATGTACTTTTTACTAAAACTGGCAGTCAGAGACAACTGCATGAACAAGACTATTATGAAAAAAGAAACCAATATTCACAGGAAATAAAACTCCTGATTTTACATGGTCTGCATTATCTATTTTGGTGGATGATATAAAAGAGAACATAAATGAATGTTGGTGGAGTTTCTTTCTATACTTTTAAAACCAAATATTACTGAAATCAATCCCCATAGTTCTTTCTTTATACTTCCCCTGACACAGAACAAAATATTCAATATGTCTTTTTTAACTAGAAGTGAAGAGATAGATATAGTACACCATTAAAATACTAACTCAAGAATTATATGCTCTGAAGCAGCACTGCAGAATCATCTTATGAATCAACTTCAAAGCTTCTATCTTGTACTCAAACTACTGAAGAATTCTACCTCATATTTCATCTTCATCAATAATTGTGCCATAGTGTATAAAGAAAAAATTTGAACCCCCTTTGTCCTCTGTCATTCTTCCACTTGGTGCAGCCCTGTTTGTTTTGGGTCAGCTTGCACAGCCTTGGACCGTGCATTCCCAAAGGGCACCCAGGGTCACTGCAGGAGCAGCAGGCCTGCTCTAATTGCACCTGAGGGGACTGACTTGGGCATTTGCTTGTCACTCTGCTTGAAGACTTCAGTTTGCCCAATGATCCAGGAGCTGCTCTGAGAGCTAAACTGTGTACAGATACGCCAGCTGCTTTGTCCACTCCTTAGACCCATCTTCTAAAGTGTCCTATTGCTTAGTGCTGGCCCAAGGCATTTCATTGTAAACAGACTCAGCAGCATAGAGGAACACTCAGTTAATGTCTAAACCTGCTAATAAATGTTAAATTACTAAGTCCTTTGATTTCTGGAATTTTTTCTGACAAACCATTTACAGGTAGAGAAAAAACATTTATCTATAATACTAGTAGTGATATTACTAACTGAAAGAACATAGACATAATCCTTTCCTGGTAAGGTGTATTTTTTTTATGTATGTCTTTCTGTTATAATTCTCCTGTGGCTGAGACATCCATCCATTTACCAAAATCATATTGTTAAATGACAATTCACAGATTCCTCATTTTCATTTGGTTGTTATTGAACAATCACCTTAATACTGCTTTATAAAAACTGTGAA
Source organism: Euphonia xanthogaster (assembly GCA_034509185.1). Lineage (NCBI taxonomy): Eukaryota > Metazoa > Chordata > Aves > Passeriformes > Fringillidae > Euphonia > Euphonia xanthogaster. The sequence goes on along the minus strand of JAYDZK010000056.1, from coordinate 34,455,107 downwards.
CACAACTTAATGGAAGTTCTCCATGCTAAGATAATCCAAACCACTAATGAATATCATTAACAATTAATTACTATCATTGATACTTTGGTAATTAATCATTCACTAAATAGTAAAAAAAACCTGCTTGAGTACTCAACATATAGAGATATTTGGATAATGAGTGAGCAATTTCCCTTAGATTAGACTCATCACGCCACAACAGAATCCTCTACAATAAACTAACTGTGACATACCAGGAGTTCCATCCACATCATTGAAAGGAGTTTCAGTTCTAGCTTCATTGGACACCAAACTGGCTCATAATTAGTTTTCAAAACCTTTATCAGAAGGGATTAAACCAGCAGCACATTGAGAGCAGGGAGCATTTCCTTATAGACTTCCCACACAGAGATGCAACACTGCAAATAATACCATCTAGTAAATCTAGATATTACAAATTCCTTGTGAAATCTGATGCTCTTCCAGCACTGCTCTATGGAAAGACAGGCAGGAACATAGAGCTGCATGACTACAAGACGCTGTATCCATGATTGATGACAAATGTAGAAAACAGACCACATCTGGATTCAGGTTTACGGGATTCTTCACAAATTGACCAGAGACAGCCATTGAAGGCAGAACAGCTGAGGCACCAATATGTACAGAAATGTGATTTTGATAACTCTATTTGGTATGACAGTTGTTTCTACCTATGAGTGTAATGAATGTACTACAGCACAAGTGTAAGCATCCTCCAAAAAACCATGTTGCTCTGTTCACTTAATGCTATCAACAATGGCAGCAAAAGGACTGAAAAACAAAAGAAATTCCTTCCTTCCTGAAACTCCTGCAAAATTTGTACAGTTGACACAAGTCCGTGACACAACACAACTCACCTGCCAGAGTCTGCATCCTGATGCAAACAAGGCAATAATGATGATCACTCAATGGTATCCCTAAAATCTTTTTTTCAAAAGAAAAAACTGACCTTTGATAATTAAAAAAAAGATGGACAATGTGCATACTAATGATACAATAGAATCTTTTCTGTCAGGAGTTGTCACTTTAAAACCAAAGCAAATGCTTAAATTTAATTATATTAATTAATACTTTTCAAAATCTTCAAAATGTTCAGATTCAATTTATTTTAGCAGTACCAATTCCACACGATTAAGTTAGTTCCATTAGTATAAGTATAGCAGAAACCACATGAAGTCTCCCTTGGCATAAATCTACTAATTTACCTACATGGAACGGCACACAGAAATCTGTGTCACAAGTGGGTGTCTTAGGTTGTTCAAAGAATCACTGGAAAAAGCAGGTTTAATGTTAAAGTAAAAGCATGACAAAGCTCATTGGCAAGGTTCACTCTACTGCCAACTAGATGGTTAAAGCACACAGAAAAAAAGACTAAAATCTAAAAACCTACAAAAATTATCTCTGTGGAGGCTGAGGATGAAAAAAAGGGTAAGGATTAAAAGGAGTAAGAAACTCTTCCTCTTAGTCACAAAGTTTAGAGCAAATCTGCCTGCCAAACTTAGGCCTAGACTTAACCAATGGCTTGCACCTAAAGATTTTAAGCACATTTAAATTTAGCAGCACTTAATAGACTAATTTAAACAATTTGTCAAAAGATTCAATAGAATTTGCTATAAGCACAATAGCAACTCATTTATAGAGCTAGCTTATGCATTGAACCCACTTAAAAACCTAAGGGAGAAACATTTGCAGCACATTTGCTATGGCATAGGCACACTCACACGAACACCTAAACGAGTATGGACAAGGTATAGATCTGTGAAAAATTCCTGTTTAAGTGCAGTACTCAGATGCCATTGCATCTTCTCTACAGGTGAAGGTTTGAGCCTCCCCATTGAAGGAATGGGGATATTGACCCAGGTTCTATGAGTGGCATTTGGCAGTGATCCTCCAAGTACAGCAAACTTGAGAGTTCACTGGCTCTGAGAGGTGTCCCACACACAGGGAGACTCCTGGTCAGAGCCTGCTGTGAACATGGAGAGCTCAAAGGGTCTCACTTAGGACTGCTGTTTATAGGGTCACAAGGGAGCTGGCTTTAGTCACTTTAGTAATTGCTTTAGTTTGCTTTAGTAATTTTCCGTTGTGGTCACAATTCGGGTCGGTAACTTTCTTTGAAAGTTTGATAGCAAAAATGTTGTTCCACTTGAATTGTCATTCAAGCAAGAAAAATAAATTTCCATGTCTGTTCATTAAAAAACAGGAGCTCATTAGGCAGAACTAGTTCCTGGGAGCAGACAGGGTTTCTGATAAGAAAAAAAGGAGGTTAGCCAAGGTGCTGTTCATCAAGGCTGTGGGCTAACAAGCATCTCCGAGATCACAGTGCATATTCAGTAAACATTTTTTTTATTCTATGTACCTCAAGATTCCAAGAACGTGTTTAAGAATGTTCTGGACTGCCTCTGGCCTTCAGGTAGTTAGCATGTTCCAAAGGGGTTGTCCTGGTCCTTCTTTTCACATCTCCTGCCTTGGCCAGAAGGAAGTAAAGTTTTGGCACTCGACAGTTCACACCTCTACATGTGCAGGTATGAGACAAAGTGAAGCCTCCATGTGCTGAGGAACTTGCAGTCTTCCCAGATGCTATTCTCTGATCAAGAGCTTTCACTTTTTTAGGCCTTTTCCATGCTAGGCCTAAAAAAGACCACAGGAGACCCTTTTCCTGCTACCAACTACTCTTCCACAGTGCCTCACACTCAAGTTGTAAAAGCACCTATCAGGAGCACTGCACACCCTTATTCTTCACCCCACCACAACTACATCCTCAGGTCTTATTTCCACTAAGGAAAACAAACCTTTCTGGTAACAACTCTGCCACAGTAGCTGTACGCTACAAAGTCTTACTGCACACACATGGCACAAATGTGAATTGCGAATTTAGAATTTAGTGCTAGACTACAGTGCCACTTCTGCCGAGGGTTTAAAATGTTTAAAATTGGTTGAGCTACCTGATGAGAGGTACAAGTCACTACTCTACAGCACTGATACAGGCAGAATCCCAAGCAACCTGCTGTCTCTATGTTCTCCATGTACTTCTTGCTGCTCTGTTAAGCTCCCTGTAATTGTGCGTGCCTGTTGCAGGTTACAGTCAATACAGGCAGGCTTTATGCAGGGATACTACAGGACAGGAATGTACTCCCTGAGATCCTTGTCAGGTCACTAAGTTGAACCTGCACCTCTTCTGGACTGCCTCCAGTTCCTTGTCTTTGCACAACTTCAGCACAACTGCAGGCAATACTTCCATATTGCACCAAGTGTATGGATCCTGTATTTCCTTGTCAGCAGGTCAAATATTACTCTCAGATGCCTGCACAGACTTTACTTATTCCAATAAGAAACTTATATATCACAGAATTCAGGTCATATAGGCAGCCAGGAGCAAAACTGAAAGGCAGACATACACCCTTCAGAAGAGAATTCCTTGGGACCTCCCTTATTTTACCATATCATACTCACAATTAGCACCTAATTAAGTATTCTTAATCTACAGATCTCCAGCTTTTTTCAGCCACTATCAAATTAGTCAAATTCGGATGTAGGTAGTTGTCCCAGCCATCACATATATGGAGTAAGACTAGAGAAAAGTTGCATGATTTACTTGAATCCATAAGTTACTATATCCAGGAGCAGAAGGACTTAAAGGTCTCTCTACCTGAATCCCAGTTACGGCTAACTGATCATGGTCCCTGTTCCCAGAAGCAGTTTCTGTCTTTCTCATGCTCCCAAAATGACAATCTCTGTTCCCAGAAGCAGTTTCTGTCTTTCTCATGCTCCCAAAATGACAATCTCTGTGAATTAGGGTGTTTAAGAAACTTTGGTTTCCGCGTCTTCGTAAGGATAAATCTTATTTCTGGACACTGGACAACTTGGTCTCACCCTTCACTACAAACATAAATGCAGCCTCACTAAATATGAGATCAACAGGAGAAATATTTAATTTCTGAGGCAGCCTCCACATCAAGCTGATTAAGGATCAAGCTCAAAGACAAGTTACTCATCAAGGTGGTTCAGAACACATAACTTTCAATCATGGATGAGAGAGAACTTTGTCTTATCTTACTTGCTTCCTTTGCCAGCTGTGACCTTCTCCCCTTAGGGTACACAGAGACTCATTTACAAACTCAGTGAATGCCAAATCAGTGCAGCTACACTTCCCTTGATGCTGACATCATCTCACATCTGTTCTTTCATTCACTTACACTAGCATTTTTATTATCACAGGATCCAGAAGGCATGGTACAACTGGCATCATAAGATGCCTACTGCTGCAGAAACAAGGGCTAGGAAAGTCCTATTTCTGTGCTTTATCTGTTTATATTATATCAGTGCTCTAACTGTTCTATCCTCAAGCAAACAGGCTGAAGTGTTAGGTGAAGAAACTAACAGAATAAAAAAGAAAGTAGTAGTACCAAACACCAGCTTTACTTTTCTACCTCCTACCTCCCCTTCATAAATAACAGCATCAAATTATTGTACACTTTTCATGGGAAAATCTGTATGATCCAAGCACAAAAAAAAGGGTTAAGTTTATTCACAATCATTATGCACATTAAGTCCCAACCCAAAAAATACTTCTGCATTACTCAAATAATTAGTGCACAAGTTTAGTAATTTCACTAAGCATGGTTACTTTTAACAAAATAGAAAACATTTAATCAAGTGTTATCAAAAGCAGGGAGAGATTTTGTACAGTGGGAATTATAGTTGTTTGTCCTGGTTTAGACTGATAGATACTTTTAAAAATTTGTCTGACATCTGTCTATGCACAGACATCTCCATGCACAAAATACTATATTGCCTGTACAAAGCCAACTATACTTCTGAAGTATAATGCAAGAAGTTTCAGCAATTTTTAATCAAAATATGTTCTTAAAATTATTTCACTACAACTACTTAATTTAATACTGTTGGAGGATGGTGCATTCCAGATAAAACGAAATATTCAAATCAGTCCATTTTTGAAAACAACGGTATTAAATTATTTATGATATACATAATGCTTTAGGTTGTGCAATGAGACAGTGGTGGAGAATAGCTTAATGAAACTATTCCCCACAAACGAGCTGACACATGGGAAAGGGATGATTGTTTTAGAATTATTAAAGGCCTTGATCAACAAACATTTGCACATGTGATTTCAGTGGAACCACTCCTGACACTGAAGTTAAGTATCTGGATAAGTATTTGCAGGACCGGAGCCAAATCATACAATTGGACCCAAACTAAACCATTTGTTACCAATAAAATCCCAGTTTGGGAGTGGCTGATTATAATAATTATCATTGTTGGATAACACTACACTTCAGATTAATTATTTTTTGCAGCAGTGACTAGACATGAAACTGTAACTTGTCCTTTCAGGGAATGACCTCAGTGCTGTAGCCACAGCCCCTAAAACCCAAAGCTCATAGCTAAAAATTAGTAAAACACAGCAAAATAATAAATCTGGAAGGTGATACAGAATGTATTGTCTGAGCAAAGCCGGATAAAACTGCACCAGTTCCTGGGAACTTGCATTGCAATCCCATTTCATTACTGCTTAGAGATCCAGGGATTGCTAGTGCTTAGTATAATATGAGCTGGCTGGGAGTCTTTTCCACCTAAATGGCAAAGACATTCCAGGACAGTATTCCTACTTGGGTGCTGCTGCTTCTTTCATACTCATTCTAAGGTCTCTAATTCAAAAATTACTAGATATTGCCTGTAGACTTTCAGGAAAAAAAAAAACCACTAGGACCAAGTCAGGGGTGCCATGAGTTGCTGCCCTATACAGCTGAAACAATTCATTATCTTTGTACTTTTTTTATTTAAACCTCAATTCTGAGAGACAGAAGAAGGTAGCACTCCTTCAGCAGCTGTCAGCAACATCATTTCAGGCCCTACCCCTCCCCAAACATATTTATGTCTTTTATGGTTCTCCAGGCGATAAATTTCTCACATCTGATCAGTAAAATTGTGCAGAAGATTCTCAGGTTTTCTCAGCAAACATTACAGAGAATAAAGCATATGGATTTGCCACATGAATTGCTAAATCTCTGAGGAGTAAGCATGCTTTGATCACATCTTATTTTTTTAAAGATGTTAGGGTATTTTTTTTCTAACCAAAGTCTAAAGCTGTTCTGGTATGTCAAAAACACCACATCATGTTCTGCCTTCAATCAGCTTACTCGGAGCCAAAGGAACCACACCTTATTTACCATGATTTTTACTGGGAAAAGAAGCAGATCTGCTGGACAGTTCAAGTATGGAAATCAGGGAAAACACCATAAATTGTATTAATCATGACCATTTAAATAGCCAACAGAGAATTAAGAAAGCAGTGCATGCAGATGAAATATTATCTTGGCCAACACACAGAATAAAAGAAAGTGATCTGGACTACTGAAAGATTGGTAGCAATTTTAAGCATTGGAAAGACAAATGACATTGCAGAAAAAGCTGGGTTAACAAGGGAGCACTTGAGGGAAGCCTAATCTCTGCTGGCAGGCTGACTGGGAAGGTCAGCCCAGTGCACGCGTTCTCAGCTGGAGTCAGGCTCCCTCTGCCCCGCCAATTGTCCGATGTGCTTCAGATACCAACCAAAGCGAAGGTGCCTTCAGTCTGTCAGCGCCTTGTATTCTCCCAGTTTAAAGAGAGCTTCCTTTTCCCTGTCAATTTATGCAGTGCTTCCACAGAGCAAATGCTAGAGGAGATGGGTAACGTGTGAGAGCCCTTTTTTCTTTCAGAGAAGCAAAAGGCTCTTAAGGAAGCAGTGTAAAGAGTTATTTTTAACACAATATTCTCAAGTGAGAAGAATGATACTTCAAAATACATTTTCAATCCAAATTTTTCTCAAAGAAACTGACTTTGACTTAACACACTATGTTTTGAAATTTAAAGCAAACATTTCTTGAAAACTAGCAAACTTTGCGTAGCTTGTCACTTCTTCAGTTTTTGTTTACCTCTAATTTATCAACAGGTATATTTCACCTTTGCATATGTGCAAGTGCCAGGAGTAGAGAGGAAATGTTATGTTTCCTTTTCAAAAGGGAGATTTAGCACCAAATTCTAAATCCAGAACCTGGATTCACCTTCATCCTCAATCAGGACAAAATTCAGATTACTAACTGAAACCACATGACAATTAATTAATTTAAGCTCTATAAAGTTTGTAGCTGTGTAAAGAAGCACTTCTTACGAAAAGACAGACATTTTATGAAATATGTAACTCCTAAATCTTGTCAAGGGATCTGGAAGCTGTGAGAGACTTTATAACTCATGCTGCTGTTTGATCTCTTTGAAAAACCGTGGTCATTCCCAAAATACCTCTGATGAAGACAAAGACAAGACCTGAATTTGCACTGTGAGATCAGAAATACTAAAAGGATGCAGATTTACCCCAAATGATTGTTCTCTATGATTTTGGGTATTCCTGCCACAGAAATTACTATATTTCTTATTTCAGAAGCATTTTCAATTTCTGGGAACGTACTTCTTCACCTTCAAAATAGTAAGTAATCTTTTCATTCAGGTTCATTGCATTTTTTTTCTTTTCGCCTTTTATGTTTAGCAGTCAAACACTCTCAGAGTCTTTTTTGACTGTGCTCTACAGGAACAATTATCATCAAATATAATAGCGTAGCAATGAATGAAGTGGAAGGACAAAAGTTACTTGAAGATTGATAGATTTGAAACCTTACAATATGCACTGATATCTTCTTCATAGGTTCTACTGTAATAATATCAAGGTTATAAAAGTTTTGAGAAATAATTTTTCTTAATAAATTATTTCTATGAAAATTTAAAATTTATATTAATCATATTTCGCCAAGTGTTAGCACACATATTTACGATGCATCTAAATTTAAACTTTTTAAGTAAACTATAACGTAAAAGGCAACATGCTGCAATATTTATATTTGTATTCATGCATGTCTCTGTCAATGTATGATATTAACATTTTGCAAACATTCTGCTTATCATTGACAGGTTTTGATCACAAGCACAGTATACAAATTGTTAGACAGCCCTGGCAGTTATAATAAATTTACTTTTTTTGTATTGTCCAGGCCCAAACCAAAGAACCTAAAGATCTATAAATGCTATCATATTGTCATCACATGAGATTGAAAAGAAAATTTGTTTTCATTACTAAATTAGAATATTAATAAATATTCTTGAACAGGAGTTTCCAGATTTCACACAATTTTTAAGGAGTAATTATTTAAGTAAAGTAGGACAAGGCTGTGGAGTTAGGATTTCTTTAATGGCTGGGTTTGTAATAAACAACGTCTAACTTTGAGCAAGCCCTTCCCCACTTCAATTTTCCACATCACATCAAATAGTAACAATATTTCACTAACTCATGGGTTTGGTTTGAGAATTAATGAGGGTTCCATGTGCAGAAGACCTGTAGATTCTGTCTTCTTCTTTCCACTGTGAACTGATAGGAAAGTGACCTGTTCTTAATTTGAAACAGAGACTCAGTCTTGCCCTTCATCAGCACATGGAATTCTCATTTATGTCAACAGGAGTTGCATTGAATCCACCACATACATTACTTAGCCTAAAAGTAAATGAAGAAAAAGGAATGGAAAGAAACTCATGGATTCTCCTTGCCTGCTCTTAAAAAGTCTAACAGTTCATGGCAGCAGACACATAATCATAAATAAAAATATTTTTGATGGGAGGAAAGAATTGCTGCCTGGGATTATAAATGAGAATGGAGAAAATTGTAGCAAGTCCATCTGTAGAGTACATTTAGCTCTGCTGCAAGAGCACCATCATAAAAAAAATGATGGCACATGCAAAATTCAGTCACCATAATATATCATGCTCTACAGACATTTGTCTCAAAATAAAACAAACCTTTAATGACCTCAGCATTTCAGCTTTTCCCACCATCTCCAGTGTACACCAAGAAAACCTTTTTCTCCCATGTTAAAAGTTCAGAAATCTTAAAAAAGAAACCAACCCAAAGCTTTAAAAGCTCAAACTTAATCCAAGGTAGTACTAAACATTGGTTTTGATCAGATATATCTGTAGTGCAAGAACAGAATTCACTGAAGAAGATTATTTTTTTCTTAAAAGAGATTGACTGTGAGTACACAATTTGAATCTCTTGCTTTGATCTGAGGTAAAAATTGTCACAGAAGAAAAAGACATTTTTAGGTTTTTGGGAGGAAAAAAAAGCTCAGGGAGGCCAACATGCCTATAACAAGCAGGCATGTTTTAAAATTTGCCATTGCTTAGCCATCTACAGACAACGAGACCTGACAGTTTTTTACGGAAGGCAGGCAGGAGCTACAGTTCTGCATAATTAGGCAATAATTAATCAATCCAAGGATAGCAGCTTTGTAAATCTGGAAAACAGTAAGTGTAGTTGCCTACGTGTATAAACTAGTCTTTTTACTGCCTGCATGCAGTCCTGGTCATTTAAAAGTCTGCCTGTCCAAATAACATTTTTTCACTTCAGGGTGTATGTTACTGAACAACAGAGGATTTTTGACTGGAGAAAGACATTCCTTCTGAAGGACAGAAGGATTTAGAAACAAAAGGGCAGAGTAGATCACAATCCTCCTATGAAGCAGGTTACCAGAGGCAGAAGAACCCCAGCAATGGTATTTTGACATCACCACACATATGCCCTCTTTTTTTTCATAAAACAGTCAAACAGTAGATTCTCTCATGCTTTTCTGGTTTTAGCATTCCTCCAAGCAGTGAGGAATTTAGGGTGTCTACTTATTAACACAGGATGTGTACAGCTTAAGTATGCCTTCATACCATCACTGTCTACCTTTCTGCTTATGGCTTTCCAAAGCACAAGAAAACATTGTATTTTATGTATACCCAAAAACGGGACCTGCTACTCCTGGAACTAGTGGCAGACCTTTTATGTGTCTTAAGGACTGATATCTTTATTACACATAGCCAAAGTTTTGCTCTACTGTAATGGTTGTTCTGTAATACTGACTGCTAAGTCCTGCCTCCTAACATTATCAATAGCTTTGTTTTGAAATGCTTCTGATAAAATAAGCTAAAAATGATCTTAAGAAAAATTTCAGAATAGTATTTACATGCATAGTATATATAAAAAAGGTCTTTCAGCTGCTCACCTCTTTATAAATATATGTTATTTTCTTTAAATTAGGCTTTCCACTAATATATACTTAGATTTCGTTGGTTGCACTTAATTCCACCTTGTCCGTGTTGTCATGTTTATACTTTGCAGAGAAATCAATTTCTAGCTTACTTTATTCTTTTTTTCAGATGTAAGATATGTTTTATGTCCTTTGAAGTATGGTACTAACAGAGAAGTGCGCTCAGAATGATTACTTTAGTACCCCAGACACATAATGCTGTGAAAGCATCTTCACAGTAACTATAGTAGCAAGCACGTTAACAGCATGTCAGAATATGGAGACTGGACAAACACGTTCAAAACCAGACATACTTTATGCTGGGCACGAAGAATAAGGTGTAAATTGACAACCTACTGGTCATGCAACCACAAAAGCTATGCAATCAGTAAGGAGAACAGCAAAGGAACACTTGGAGCACCAGCACTTTCAACACACGACACCACGAGAGGCTAAACGACGAACACGGAGCCCCAAAAAAGGAAGCCAACAAAGTTTCACCATGGTTTTGGGTGGGTTTTTTGCCAATACAGAGTTTCTCCGTTCTCGCCGGCTCTGTAACTCAGCGCGCCCGAGATGCAGCGCAGTCCGCAAGCACCGCAGCCCGTGCCGGCGAGGATGCCCTGTCAGGCGGGCGCTGCGAGGCCCGGGGGAGCCTCCCGAGGGGCGGGGTGCCCGGCCGCAGCCCGGATCTGGACACCGGCACCTGCGTCTGGACACAGGCTCCGGTCCCCGAGCGCTGCGCGCCTCCCGGGAGCGCGCTTTATTCACTGCCTTTGCTCCACCCGAGGTGGAGATCTGTTAACGATTAAATCGGCATCGGCCGCAGTTCAAAGCCCTGTCCCGGGAAGCAAAGGTGAAGATAACGTCCCGGAGGATCGCATCGAGTTTCTGCTGTTGCAATCGCTTTTAATTACCCTCCAAACGGCACATCACACAGCGATCCTCCGGGCGCCGGACCGGGCACCGCGATAGCCAGACAACTATAAACGCTTTACAGCGCGCCCGCTGATTAAAAAGCGATTAGAAACTTATTTGAAGTCGGGTGTTCTCTCCGGGCACGGAGCGCCTCCTGTCAGCGCCGGAGGCCGGCCCGAGCCCTCCCGCCGCCGCCGGTGCGCCCTGGCCGGCCGGCCCGCACTTACAGGTAGGAGGTGAAGACGCTGAGGTTGGCGGGCACGGCGGTGAGCCCGCGGTCGGAGCAGTCGGCGCGGAGCAGCACTCCGTCCAGCTCGCAGCGG
>JAYDZK010000056.1:34412889-34443333 GCA_034509185.1 Euphonia xanthogaster | reverse complement strand
CGGGCGGGCGGGAGGAGGGAGCGGGGGGACGCCGCCCTCGGCCTGCCCTCCGTGCGGGCCGCGCCTCGGCGCTCGCCTCGGGCCGTCGTCTCGCATTCGCGGTGCGGATCAGGCTGCAGGGCACCGCAGTGCGTCACCCTGCCCAAGCAGTCATCCCAGAGCGCATGGCACAGGATTGCACCCAGGCAGTTCCTGAGTACCTCCAGTGAGGGAGACTCAACAACCTGTTCCAATGAGTGATTCCCCTGCTCAGTGAAGAAGTTCTTCCTCATAGCCATGTGGAACTTCCTGTGCATCATACAATCGTAGAACCATAAAAATAACTGAGTTGGAAGGGACCCATCGGGATCATCGAGGCCTAATTCTGGCCTTGCACAAGACACCCCAAGAATCACACAGTGCATGAGAACATTGTCCAACTTCTGCCCGTTGCCTGGTGTCCTAGTGGTTGGCACCAGTGAGAAAAGCCTGCCTTCACTTTCTCAGCACTCCCGCCTGCCCATTGGGTATTTATACACATTTATGAGGTGCCCTCTCAGTCCTTTCTTCTTGAGGGGGGATCCTCCCTCAGGGTAGGGATGCACGTGGTGGACATTTTTAGAAGGTGGGAGACCAGGTGGTTGTGGACCTGAGGCCATGGGGTGAGGGGTGGGTCTCTGGGTGATGGGACAAAGGATTGGGTGCTCTAGTGGGCTAGATCTAGTAGGGACATCTAATCTTTTAAGACCTTATTTAGTTGGTGGTCCCATGCAGACCATGGTCATGGTCAATGATGGGGATCCACTCTCTTCCCTCACCACATAGTTAAATCACAGGCTTGCCAACAGGCAAGAATTTTCTAAATTCAGGCTGCTGAGGGAAACTGAGTTCACAGTGCGGCTGCCATTGAAAGCTTCTTGCCAGAGGTTCTCCTCAGGTAGTGCACAAACTTGCCTTTGTGCTACGTGTCTGTGAATGAATGAGGAAAAGGTGAGGATAGCAAGGTTTTTAAAACCTTTTTCCTCCAAATCACTTTTCAGTGTGAACAAAGTTGGCCACAAACTCCAAATTTGAGACTAGCTGTGAGTGCTAGAACCCAGTCCCAGCCCAATTCCTGTTTAGACTGGTAACTAAATTGTTGGTCAGGCTACTCAATATGCTTTGGAGAACATTAGTTAAAGGTTTTCTGTTAAACTCTCTTTGAATCTACAATTAAGTCTGAAATGAAAGCCTAATGAAAAGGCTAGCAAAATATCTGCTTTTATATTTTACCCAGTTCATAACACCTGTTTTCACCTCTGGGCCATAATCTGGTGTAATCTGAGCTGAAGAATCATCTTGTACTGGAACTCAAGTGTTTTATTTGAAATAATAAAAAAGGAATCTGCTGTCTGGCTAGTTAGACAGGCCAGAATGTTTTGGCCTATGGGGCTGCTGTGAAACTTTTCCCCAAGCATCACTTTGTCCTAAGATAACAAAACCAGTGGTTGACAGCATAAAGTGCCTGAGAAGTGCCCAAAGAGAAAAATTCTTCAGGAAGAGGATTTTTAATTCTGTGTCATGATATGTGTCCCGGAGACCTCTTTCCCCAAACGCTCTGGCTGTCTTTTGTCCATGTCTATAAGTTTATATTTTTCATAAGTGTACTTCTCTGGTTCTCCATGAAGGAAAAAGGAAAACAAGAGTCTGTTTGGTGACATCCCTGGGAGGTGCTGTTACTGTTCCAAAAGGCCATTGGGACTGTAAAATTTCCTGCAGGTTCTACTATCTCACCATAATGTCCTGGTCACTTGAAGCGACATCCGTGGTACAGCCATCAATGGTCTTCGGCTTTCATCAGGGCAATAATCAAAATCCCTCAGGGATCTCAGCGGAATGTTCTCTTGAACCTGTCTTCCTGATACTCAGGCAAAATCCCCAATCTTTTGAATATGATATAAGATGTGATGATGCTCTAGCCTAAGATTTACCAGTATAAAAAGTATCTTTGTTAAATATTACCTACAAGTAAACAAAATTATATGTTGTGTTATATATTCTTAGCACACAAAAAATGTAACAGTTAAGATGTTAAGAATGCACAGCAGATATTTATATATAGATATATATTTAACATCATTACTTACAGCACGACAGATTTTAGACTTATGTGAGATTTGGGTTTAAAGTATAGGACTTTAAAAAGAAAGCTGTCCATCTAAACTACTCCCTGCTACTTCCATATTGTAAAATCAATAAAATAGTTTTTTAAAAGTGTGGCTAAAACATTTGACAATGAAAAATTATGCTTAATCCTGAAATGATTGGTTGTTCCAGCCAAAATGGAGTTTATATCAGAAGTGTTAACAGATCTTGCACTAGCAAAAGGTAGCAGCTAGTTTAAATATTAAGGCAGGTCCAATACAGAGCCAAAGTAAAAAGCACAGCAGAAAAGAAAACAATAGTTTATAGCTGACTGTAGCATGTTTTTTCCTTTCCTGCCTGTGGGTGAATGGTAGGGTCCTAGAAGGCAGTAAGTACAATTGTGTGTTTAGACTGTGGAGAAAACAAAGATCCTGTGCAGGGTGAGAATTCTTTTCCTGCCTACTGGAATAAGAAATTCTTAATCGAATGTATTGACGTCCTTACATTGACAGGGTTCAGTGGGCGAGTGTGCAGCTCCACAGCCCTGAGGCTGTTTTGCTGGTGAACAGTACAGCAACTGCCCACTGATCTGAGCAGGAGGATCCTTTCCTCCTTGCAGAACCCCTCCTTTGTCCTTTTATCCCAGCTAGCCTTGGAGAATGGTGCATGCCTTAAATTTTATTGTTATAGAGGCTTTTTATACATACAGCAGAAGACTACTTATGTGCTCTGTTCACTTGGTCCCATATTTACTTGTTGGTGTATGTTCCTGCTCATTTGCATCACATTATCTGTCCCATTTTGTGGAGGACCTTGAACTAATGCAAGTATTTACATCCCTTTATTAAGCCATACAATGCTCTTCAAACCAAGGCAAATGGCACTGTTTCTGTTTTACATAGTGATAAGAGCTGGTACCTGATATGTAGAGTGGTTAGGGTAGAGTCACTCTTTGAACCAGGATGAAATGCAGGATTTTTAATTGCCCTGGCTCAATATACCAACTGGCTACAGCTTTTCAGTCACAATAATATTATGGACAGTTTTATTTTATCCTTATGGATTTGATTTTTTAGGTTTTCATGCTATTTAAGACATGCTATATCATGCCTTATTAGAAACAGTCAATTTCATATTGATTCTTTAATTTGGCACACTGCCGTCTAGCTGCACACTTCCCTCAGCAGTTCTGTACTCTGTGGTGGAAGAGCTGAGGTGAAACATCTGACAGCAAAGATTTACTTGGATTCATCTGAAATATGCTTCAGTAGTCAATTTTCTAATGGGAAGAAGGAACAAAACTAGAAAAAAGGTATTTTTACTGTTACAATTCATATGGTGACAGCTGTCTTACATGTATAATTTTGAAGCAAATGCTTGCATGAACATTATTTTTAGTCCGAAAATATCTGATAGTAAAGTTGGCAACATTAGTGCAAAAGTCGGGATTACCCAAGCACATTTTAATAGAAAGTTGGGAAAGAAGCAAGGGGGAAATGTAAATATGAAGGTTGCAGATGTACTGATTTTTTTTGGAGGAAATGAAAGCTGATTGTTACAATAATTCTCTTTTTAGCAAATAAAATCTATGTGTTGAGGTGAAAATGTGAAAATAAGGTATATGAAAAGAACCTCCTATTATTTTGAGTTTGGGTGGATGTGACATCATTCAAAGAATCACAGCCAGGCTGAAAAAGCATTAAGTGAGTATTTTACCAACACAAAAACTATGTGCTTTAAACTTTACTTTAAATGAAGCTTTTAAACTCTAGCACTTAGTGGTCTCTTACCTTATCCTCGTATGTATCAGGTAAAGCCAGAAGAAGAAGGAGGACAACACGTGCATTGTGTCTAAAGATGCATGAAGAACAGTCGGCATTAAGTAAGATTTTTACCAGAACAGCTAATCTTTGAAAACAAACAAAAGTTCCCTTTTTGGCTCACTAAATCTTCTTTTCTCAAAATATATCTAACTGCCCATTCAAAGTTTGTCTCACTTGTAGCTCCAGACAATCGCTGTTTCCTGAATTGCATAGTCTTGGGTCTCTACTTTCTCACCCCACAAAAGTAATCAATAACTACCTGTTCCTTATAATAGCAGGTGTCAGAACCAAACATTTAGGAATGCACTACTGTGCATTTTAGCACTGTAGTGAAGTTCACAGAGCTCTGCATTCTGTGGTGTTTGTCAGCTGGGCTTTGAGGGAGGTCTTCAATGTATTGCTCACTTAATGCAGAAAAAGTTCATCACTCCCGTGGAAAGGCAATCCCTCCACTTCTGTGAGGAAGTTGACTCCATTTCACAGAGGACTGCAGGATTGTTTTTGTTTTTCTTAAATGCTTGTAAAATGTCAAACCTTTGAATATGTGTGGATGTGAAGATGCATGATGTATTTCTGTGTCCTATATGTGCTGTGTTCATATGCACTCTGCTCTGGGTAAAAGACAAGAGTACATATGCATGAACAGAGAAAATTTTAAATTTAGCAGCTCCTTTAGAAATTCTGTCCAATTCTTTCCTCCTTCTCCCTCTGTGTCTGTGTGGCAAACACCCTGGGGTTCCTGCGGTTTTGAAGTGTATTTGCATGATACTGTATAATAAGTGATTACATTGTTTTGTAGTTGTTTGAAGGAGGTCACAATAATATTTTTTGTACTTCTTTTTCTTTTTTGTGGTGGTTGTAATAGCTTTAGTCATTCTGGGATCAGTTGCCTTGCAAAAGGAAGAAATGTATGTAGGAAAGAATCACCTAATTGTGACAAATTGTCAGAAGGCTTTAGATGTGGTGTAATGCTGTGTTTTCCTGTAAATTCCCTTCCAGAAGGAGGGAGAGGCCTGTATTTTTATTTCTTTCTCTGTGTATTTGTCATCTGAGGTGTAAGCACAGGAAAAGCAAATTTCTTTGCAGAGAGGGAAGTCAAGAATTTTTTTTTATGAGTAAGACCAAAAGATTTCAGATATCTCTGTCCTCTTGACAGCAGAGCTTTTTCTGTCACTGACGGAACTTTGGAAAAAGTCAGATGGGAAATGCCTTATGGGACTCCATTTTTCAAGGAGTTTTTGAAAACTATTTGCATACTACCCAGTGCAAAATTAATTCCCAAAGCTTTATAGTTAATCAGAACAGTTGTTGAAGTGTCCTTGTTTCTGTGGCTTATGTGCTTCATCCACACTTTGTACCATGGTGATAAACTGTCAGGATACCTTGTCCACCTCTGTCGAGTCTCTGAAGTTGATCCAGTCCCATCTGCAGTAGTATAAAATGACACAAAGGGAGAGAAGGAGCAAAATACAGATCTGTGACCTTCAACACATCCACAAAGCTTCCACCAGTACCTGCCAGAGTTACATGGATGTACAAGAAAAGCTGTTTCTTCTGCATGGCTGGCAATCATGCAAAGCCTTTACTGAAGGTGGAAGAAGGGAACTGATCAAGAATCTGAATAGATCAACAATCAGGAAGGAAAAGTGGGATTTCTACAGCTGCCAAGGAGCTGAAGAGCATGCCTTATGAAGGGAGGCATGAAGCTAAGGGAGGAAGAATGATTGCAGCACAGATGTTTATAGGAAGATAAGAGTGAGTTGGATGAACCCTTGTATTTGGAAAAAAGAGAATGGGGACACTCGGAGGAAAAGGGAGTTTTAGATCAGGGAGGTCTTTACAGAGAAGAGGAGGGAAGGTGGCCCACCTTGGAAAAACTTGAAAGAGAAAGGCAAGAGGCCTTGTTACCTGCAGTAAATTCAGTCAGCTGAAATATACAACTCTCAAGTTTCTATGATCTTTCTTCAACAAAACTACCCCAATAGTGTTACTACTCTATGTATTACTATGTATTTGGGCTAAACTTTTTTGAAAGATGTAGAGATATATTTCTGGACTGAATGTCAGAATCAGGGCCTTACATAACATCAACATGTTTATAACATGCTTTCAATTGCACTGCTCTTCTGTTCCTTGGCAAGGTTAGTTAGCTGACTTCAGGGAAGGCACATTTGTTTTGGGATGTGTTTGTCTTTGAAGCAAGCTACTTATTTGAGAGAGTTTTGTATTTATAAATCCCATCTCAACAGAGAGCCAGCACACACCCATGACACTAACATATCCACAAAACAGAGAGCAGGATGTGGCTTCATTTGTCTTCATCTGTCATCATTGAAGACAAAGAGGTACCTGCTCAAGGCAGTTTCTGGCTTCTGGCTTGAAGCTAGGAGAACCCTTTTCTCTGTCCATTGAGATCTCCCATGGAACCTTACAGCCTCTTCAAGGCTATTGCAGTGTCCCATGCTGGATGGTTCAGATATCTCTCCAATTACTGTCATGAGAACTGAAATTTCCCAATGCCTAGTTGCTGCAAGAGTTTTGTTTTAAAAGAGAAATTCAAATTTATATGGACCTGGACCATGGAAGCCAGTGTATTTATTTCTGTTAACAACTTGGGCCTCTGAGGGTTTGGCTACATTTCTTTAGCAATTAATGGAGACAGTAGGATATGAGGAGAAAATGTTTGTACCACCCAAGTTTAATCTCCCAGGCATCTTTCTGAAGCTGATTAAGTGTAATAGACTCCTCCAGAAAGTGGTTCAAAGCACCTACATTAATGATTTCATGTATTTGTGGATAGTTAAATCACCACGCAAAAGTATCCTGGCATTGGGTACAATTAGTGTTACTGCTGCAATAGATCAGAACCCTGAGAAGTTACATACACGAAACACTGACAAACAAGGACTAATATGAAAAACTCAGGTTTAGTATGTTCTGTTTATGCAATTTTTTTGATCTGCATTTGGCTCAATAT
Organism: Euphonia xanthogaster; assembly: GCA_034509185.1. Classification (NCBI taxonomy): domain Eukaryota; kingdom Metazoa; phylum Chordata; class Aves; order Passeriformes; family Fringillidae; genus Euphonia; species Euphonia xanthogaster. The sequence continues at coordinate 34,436,430 of JAYDZK010000056.1, read as the reverse complement.
ATGAGCCCCTGAGACTGGCGAAACAAAAGGTTGAAAGTAAATCAGTACTTATAATTTTGGTCTAATGCCCCTTGGAATCTGGCAGGAGCAGCAGTGGTACAGAAAGACCAGTTGGTCAAGTTTAATTTTTTTTTTCTCTGAAATATTTCTGTGAACTATGGTATAAACAGATGGAATTGAGAATTGAAAAAGAGAAAGAAAATGACAAAAGAAGAGAGCAATGTGTGGTATTGAAAAATAATTACTTTTTGCTTTGGCCCCTTGGAATGGATTTCAAATGCAACAAGCCAAAAGCAATATATTTGTATGTTTCACTTTCATTTTCATTCTAAGTTTTCCTTTTCAGGAAACACATTTGTATGTGTAAAACAAACACATACTTAATGCAGTAATGATAATAATGATAATGATAACAACAAAACTATCACTACTACTGCTAGTACTCATCCAGATTTTAAGTAAATCTTATTAAAGAAAAAGTAAGAAATGTCAGGTCTGTTGGCTAAGGATCTTAGGGATTATTTCTTTGGACATGGGCACTTATTACAGTTGAAATGATTTGGAAGTAGAGGAGGACTGCAGAATGGGTGTTGTGTTGCTTGTGGTCATGCAACAGAATTCAACTGTCCTGTTATTTTGCTTCAGATTTATATTTACTCAACAGCTTACAGCTTGAGCCATTTGTAACAGAGAGCAAAATTTGCCCCTTCTATACAGTGTCAGAGGTCAAGGGTAAATTGTCCAATTATGCATTATAATATTTGTATATATATTAACATTGTGTTAAACTTTATTTAGGGCTGAAGCATATTATTTACAAATGAATTTAAGGTGAATACAGGTTTCAAATCAGACACCACTCTTTAGTGATGCTCATTTGTGCTCAGAAATCTTCAGAGTGTGGTATTTCTATTTATTTGCACTTTTAAAATCTAACTGCTAATTTTGACCCAAGCAGTTTTTGATTTCTAACTCTGAACAACTTAATTAAAAATTGAGAACAATTTAAAAAGAGTTTCAAAAGTTAGATTAAGTAAAGGTATTTTGAAATCCTAAATTCAGATTTACTGCACTGATTGAATTAGATTATTTATGATATATTTTACTTTGGAGCTTTAACGTTTAGAATTTCCTCCTGTTTCATAGTTGTCCGGCAGTATATCAGCAAACTTTTCCCAAAAGCATTTTTAAAGAGACGCTTCTTCTATGCAGTAAGAACTCTTAATTTATATTTTTTGAGAATATGTGTCTAAGGGACCGCATTAAATTTAACACTAAGTTAATTTTATCGTAAAATTGTTTTGATGTGTAGGAGTTTGGAGTAATGTGAATTGCTTCATCTCTTGCAGCTGCTTTGAGCTGACAGGTACAAAGAAAATGCTATAACAGGTACATAGATGTTTCTCAAATACAACTGACTATTTACTGCAGTCTGTCTAAATTAAAGAGGCTTTTGTGGTAGTGCCATAAGATCTGGTGTGCAAAGCTAATCTTTCTATCTCAGTACCTTGCCAGAGTAAAACCTAGCAAGTTTAGAATTGTGTTTAAGTGAATTGCAACTGTTCAGATAAATCTCTGTGAAAGCATACCCATAATACATGAGAAGTATGTTTATTGTTGCTTTCACACAAAGACTGTTGTAAAAGGGGTATTTGAAAAAAAACAACCCCAACCAACTTAAAACCAAACAGCACAAGAAATCAGATTTCAGTAACACATTACAAGGATGAACTAGTTTTTGGGAATGTCACAGGTATATATTATAAATATGTTTCTTTTACATTGTATGACTTCTTTAGGAATCCTCATATGGACAATATATGTGCACAGATTTGCTTGCAGCACTGGAGTCTAAAGCTGTAGTTGAACTGAAGAAGATGAAGCAGTAGCTGAAGTCATTAGTTTGACTTTTGAAAAAGAAGTGACAGATGAAAAGGCATATGAGGCCAAGGGCTGATTAATAGATTCCAACCATATCCCCAAGCTTGTCCATGAAAAAGTTGAATGGTTTCCCATATGTTTATGTACTCATACCAATTAATTAATTTTTTAAACTGTTTATTACTGGAAGCTGTGGATTTTATTTATTGTCTGGCCAAAATCAAACACACCCAAGAGACAGATGCTTCTGCTTGAATTAAAAAGTAATTTGGCTACCATCTCTTATCAAAACTTGAGTTTATCTGTACGGAATCTGTACGCTTGATGTTGCCTTCACACTGCTCCCGCCGTCAGCGAGACAAGACCAAGCCAAAAGCTTGAGCTCCCTCTCCTGGTTGCTGCTGGAGCTCTGAGCCCCTCGCCTCCAGGCGTTCCGGGCAGTGGAATTGAGAAGACGCGAGTTGCAGCTTATTTCAACCAATTACACTTTGAAAGAAAAATACAATCAAGTGTCTATTAAAATAGATTAGATATAATCTTCAAAATGCATCAGAAGTATAAAACTTGCATTTGAAATGCTCAGGCACTCTGAAGTAACAGTAGTGTTATGGTGAAAGAGCATCAAATAGACCAGAAAAGAAAATACTAGACAGAAAAAGTTTTCACTTTCTGTGATTTCAGGTACTAAAAGAGAGGAGTGAGGATGCAGATTAGCTAATCTTAGTTCTTTTGTAAAACTCAGCAGTAAACTAATATTCCCTCTCTCACTTCTTTTTAGCCACCCCCAAAATCTGGGCATAATTTATCTCAATATTCCTTGATTTTTTTTTTTTTTTTTTGATCTCAACTCAATAAGATATGAGACACCTAATCTAAATTTGGTCCTTGAGCTGGAGATTAAACAAGGTAACCTCTTCAAGTCCTTCCAGCATACATTGCTCTGTGTTTCTGTTCTTTCTGTGGGAAAATAATTAAATTTTGAAAAAGAGTTTGTATAATATAGCTTTTAACCCCATGTTCATCTTGAAAGGCCTTTCAGATTCCAGGGTAAAAAATGGTATTCTGCTTGTATAAAGAGAGAAGCCCAGGTCCCCTTTCTGCACTTTGACCCTTTACATACCAGCAGGCCTCTCCTAGAGGAGAGATGTGATAGAAGTGCAGGGGACAAGGCTGCAGATTGGGCACCTCCCTGGGCATTAAGGAAAATGGCTGCATGTCCCCTGTACTAACTACCTGTACTACTTAATAAAGCTGTGGAAAACCACATACAAGTCATTTCAAAGCAGTCTTACACATAATTTCTTAGACAGAGTGGTTGTGGTCTCTGACATGCTTCTACACTGAGCAACATATCACAGTCAAGATGACAGGGAATGGTTTTAACACCCTTCATTTGTGACCAACAGTTATCTTAGAGCTGCTTGACACAACTGTTCACTGCGTGGGAGAGAGAGCAGATGAATGTGAACTCTCCTTATTCCCCCAAAGTAATGAACAAAAGTACATAGTTTCTTTGAAAGAGAAGCATCTGGTGTCAGAGGAAAGCAGGGCAACATAGAATACACCAAGAGTGAGAAGATGGTAAAGAGTAGAAGCTGTTATCTAGGCATTCTTGATATTTCCCTCCAGTATGGCTCACCTCCTTCTACTATCAATGGAATTAGTTTGAAGGCTAAACTTAATGTTTGTGAATGTTTCCTTCTATTCTCTCACTCCAGTGTCCAGTGTGATTTCCTCCTTTCTTTAGGTCATGGATGGAGAGGGAGTTTGTTTTTCCCCTAATGAATTTGAATGATGTGAAAAAGCAGTGAGGTCATCTTGACACAACAGATTCCCATCGTTCTGCCATGGACATGTCAGGTTACAGGTGTGTTTGAGCCTGTGCTGTGATTTCCATTAAGGGTAACTGTCAAAGAAAGGACATGCTTTTAAAACTAATCTTCTGTAAAACTTCCTTTACAAACATGATGACAGAGTTATTATGAGATGTATTTCAAGATGGGTTTTTTGGGGAGTTACTAAAGCCCAGTCTTCAAGGGGCAATTCTGAAGGAACCCTCTGAATATTTTAAGAAACTGGGTGACTAAATCTGTCACATTTTAGCAGTGATGAACCCAGCTACAAGATAAGCAGATATGAGAGAGAAGGTTAGAGAACACCCTGGTAGTTCTAGGGTGATAGTCCAACACTGTATCCTCAGACAGCCTGGCCATAATACCTTTGATTTACTGGACAGTTTTTCAGAAAATAGAAAAAAAAAACACAATCAGAAGATACAGAGGTAATTTGGAGAAACCTCATGAGATTATTTTTGCAAGTTACCCCTCTATTTACCTGGAAGAACTGGCATTGCAAATATCATTTGTAAGACTGGCTTTGAAGTCAGTGTATGTTTTACAGGTTGCTTTGTTCAGGGATACTTGTTGAAAATGCTGAACCTACAATGTAGTCCATGGGATTTATGGTTGTTCTGGCCCCAAATGGAGCCTATCAGAAGAGTGAAGAAAGGTGTGCAGCTGATATTACCATTTCCAGATGCTGTTGTAACACCTGCCACAACAGTTCTTAGATTGTAGTATAATGTAAATGCACTAAAAATAATTTTAGTTATAATAGCACATCTGTAAGTTTTTTATCCTTTTGATACTTAAATTGGCATAATAGCAGTTGATAGTACACAGAAACCAGAGAATACTCCTTCAGGTTTACAAACCACCTGCATCTTCAGTATCTCAGCAGGCTCCCAGATGTTGCCAGGACAACAGAATATAGATATAGTTAGTCTTCATGTTTCTTATATGTATATATGGATTTAGTAAGCTGGAGATTTTTTGAACTCATTGCTGTTATGTGATTAGTTTAGAAGCTTCCCATATAAACAGCATTTATTAGATAGCTGTGCATGATTCACTTACATTCAAGCCCTTAAGGCACCATTTACCACTCTAAGCTCTACGCAGGAAATGAATAGAGAAAAAAATCTGCTCAGAAAGCACCATCACCTTAGGTACACCTCTGCCATTCTACCTGGCTTTGAGACACACCATGGAAAATACTGGAGTTTGAAGGGTGAGTTTTCAAGGTTTTTTTTTTTCTGTCACCAAAGAAAAATATCTAATAATTGAGGTGGGATATAGTTTTGAATGGTAGAGCTCACATTGAGAAAAATATAAGTTCAGGGAATCGTTTCCTTCCATAGTTTTCTTAACTCTATAACTGTAGGTGTCAATCTTTCAGGCTATATTCTATTATGCTAATTTTAATTTATATCTGTGGAAATTTTAACTCACAAGGGTTGCATTATGACACAGAATAGGGGTGTTTTCATGCCTCTATACTTCTATATTGAAATACCTGAGCTGGCTTTGAGCAGACAAATCTCTCAGGACAAATGCAAAATTGAGCTAGCTTATACCATAGAATCGTAGAATCATTTAGATTGCAAAACACTCTTAAAATCATTGAGTCTAACCATTAACCTAACACTGCCAGATCCCACTAAATGATGTCCCTCAGCACCACATCCACAAGTTGCGCAAATTGCCAAGTGGCTGCATTAAATAGTTCCGCAGAGTGAAGATGCTCTTGAAGAATCAAAGACATTGCTTTCTGAAATAAGAAAAGGAGCACAGCTTTAGCCATTAGATTTATTTGGCTTTTTATTTTCTGGCACGTTTTTGATGTACTGCAGAACACCATACTCTGTTGACATGAATCCTGGGTTTTCAAGATGTGTTGTAAAAATATGAATATGATTACCCTGCTCTCAGTTCTATCTGTGTTTTAGCGTATTTGATCCTATCACAAAATGCAAAAGAAAAAGGTATTCCATATGCTGCCTGAAAAAAAATCCTGTGAGAAGCATGCACTGTTCATTAAAATACAGTCTACATTCTATGAAATCTAGGGTTTTTTCTAGCTTCATTTTATATCTGCTTTGCCATCGTAAATTCTTTTAAAATAATTTCTTTTGCACATTGTTTTTGTCGGCTGTAATAATAACATGGGATAATGTTTGCTGAAATGTACTGAATCCCAGCCAGAAGCTTGTGCCTTTACAGTCATCAAGTAGGTGTTCCAAATTATGAATAATAGGTTTTATGGAAGAAGGCAGGTGAACCAACACCACTGGCTTTCCTAAGTAACTTCTTTCAGAAGAGACAGAAAGACCACATTTGGAGGTTGAAAGTGTTCACTGCATCCTTCAGCCAACACAAAGAGAACCAGCCAGCTTCTCAGAGATACCTTATTCAAAATGTTTCAATAGAAATACAAATAAGATGTTCTTTAAGTTGTAAGTAGCATGGATAGAGTTACTTAAAAAGTTGCTTTATTATTGTTTCCAGATGTAAGTTTTTAAATTCAGAAAGGGCACTTAGCATTTGGGTTCATTAAAAGTGATGTAGTTCAGGATTCATGCAGCTTCATCCTCTCTTTTGGATGAGAAAGGGAAGGCAGGAATGAGAATTTAGTACAGTTGAAGGCTCTAGGCATGGATGGAGTCATAATGTGGAGCTTGGGTAGGATGTGTTACTTGAAAAGCAGCATCTGGACGCATACACACACAGCAAAAGTAATCTACAGTAATCTATGGCCAAAAAGAAACTGGGGAAAAAATTTCTTTCAAGCTGACTTTTTTTCCTTGCTGCATCAAAACTAATGTACAGAGAGCCATTTTCAAAGGAGGCAAAAGGAGACACAGCTTCCCATTTCCCACTGAAATTCAGAGCCTACTTCTCTGCATGTAAGCAATTCTGAGGAAAATGACTGTGAATAAACTCAAATTTGCAGTATTTGTGCACTAAAAATGATTCATTTTTCCTCTGATTGTTTGCCTCTGTTATCTGCTGAGCTTTGCCAGCTTGCTCTGCTGACATTAAGGATGAGTGTGGTCCCTAGAGGGTCATTCTCATGTAAGCCAGAATGCCACAGCAGTCATGCTCTATAGTTATGGGCTTCTTCAGGGTTTGTGAAGGCGTGGAAGCACCGATTAAGGAACCCTGCAGCCTAAAATGAGCAGAGCAGGGCAGCATACAAGCTGAGGCACCACCAGGCAGGCCCTGGTAAGCAGCCTTCAGCAGATCCTTCTACAGCCATATGTGAGCAGCGGTGCTTGCAGCTGTTCCAAAGGTAGCACAGCCCTTGCCAGTATCTTTTAGTTGGCTTTTTTTTTTTTTTTTCCTGAGGAGACCATAAATTTAGTGAGAGGGATTTGATTTATTTTCAGTCTTGCACAATAGCATTTCTAATGGAGCTTCAGCTGTGAAGCATCTTCTACTGGTGATACTGATGAGTATAAACTTGAGAAAATCTATTTTGACTTTTACATTTCAGGCCTAGTTTGGAGGGGTACCATTTACAAAAGGAAGCACAAACATATTTAACTTGTAAACTGAATAAAATTGATACAAAATCTACAAGGTCTTTGTGAAATAAAAACACTCAAAGACCAGAGTGTTACAGGGAGTATTTTAGTAAAGGACTGCATAGTGAGATATGTTTTATCCTGTGAATTCCTTCAGGACACTGACTGTTTGTATCTTTATCACTAAGGAATATATGCAATATTCCTAATTCTGTGACTGTAGACTCACAATTGCTGTAGTTGTCAAGGGGGTGCCACATGTGGAACTGAGTAACTTAAATTATAGGATTGTTATAAAAAGATCTCTATTGAAGTGTTCCAGCTTTTAAAACTTGTCCCTTGTTTCAGCACATAAATTTCTATGAAAGCAGTTTTGTCTATAAATGGATGAAGCCAAATGTGTAGCATGTGTACATATATATACATTACCAAAATAAAATTTTCATGAGTAGAATTTACTTTGGCTTTTCTTTATCCTGATAGTGTTACTGGTTTAAAAATATTAACCAAAATGCACAAACTGCACTTCCCATGAAACCCTCAGAAAACACAATAATGCACCACAGGAAAAGAAAATGAAAATAATAAATTAATAATTCATAACATTTCAGTTGCTATAGCCATATCTGCTATGAAATTAATAGAACAACCGACTCTACAAAAAACATAACAAAAATGTTATGCCAGCACTGCCTCTCCTGAAATCATTCTTGGATGACCTTCAGTGTAGGATTTTCACAAAGCAAGCCAGACATCCTGACATATCTGACTCCATCCTTTTGTTGTTTGTTTTATACAACTGTCTACAGAAATCTTTCATTTCTTAATAAAAATATGATTTTACTGTTGACATTAATCCTACTGGAGTTGGTGGAAATGTTCATAATGAGTTCAGTAAGACCTCACTAGTCCTTCAGTCACACAAATATCTGTGTGTTTTCTCGAAATAAAGCTGTGTTTAAGGATGCAATTCTAGCGTTTTCTGATGCAAAAGTTAGGCTCATAAAATATATGGCTATCAAGCTTCACCTTATGAAAATCTGGCCTGCAGTGCAAAGGGATAGGGAAACTTAAAGGCACTAAATACTTAAAGGCACTTCTGGTTTAAAGATGACCATGCATTACTCATTTGTGGCTTTACTTCATTCAACACCCTGCCCTTTCACGCATAAAGTCATCCAAGAGTCACAACTAAAAGGGACGTATTCTAGGGGCCACAATTCCTTTGACACATCTTTAAAATTATATGATAAATATAAATTGCAACTGAGAGGATCTGGTAAACCTGATGCAAAAATATCTAGACTGCCACACTCTCATAAGTACCTTCAGATGGCAATAGGCATTCTGGAACTAAATCTTTCCAAGCTAAGCTATTTTGCATTACCACCACTTAGTTCCCTAAGCTGAAGATTGCTGAAATGGCATTAAATGAGGTGTCTAGTTCCTGAAGAAGCAGCCAAAAAAGCTGTTTTCCATCACTACCACCATTACATCTCATGCTGTTTAATACTTCTTCAGTGTGACCCTGATTGCCCTTGAAGTTGCCACCAGGCCCTTGCAGAAGTGCCCCCCAGGGTGGCTGGGAGTTTGCCCCATCTGAGTTCTGCTGGTTTGCAGGGCTTTGGAATTCCTGCCTCATACAAAGCCACCCTTCCATTTACACTCAGTGTCACATCCTGGCCTCCTGTCCTCTAGAGCAACGCCAGTGCTACTGTCCTGTTTGCTCATATTTTTCTGCCAGGAGGTGAGAAAGGGAAGCTCCAGGCTCTCTGGAGTCTTAAGGGGCTGTCAGGGGCTGTCACTTCCCCTGGGAGTGTTCCTGTGCTCCTGGGGATGCAAGAGATTGCATCCAAGGGGAATCATAAAGCATGACTTTGCAGCTTGCCAAGCTGGGGAGACCGGGTCTCCTCGATCAAGAGAGCACACACTGATTAATGCTAGCAACAGATCTAGGCTTGGAATAACTGCTTTGTCTGATGGAGGCAGCAAATTGTCAGATTATACAAGAGCTGCATATCTTTTGTTTGGCAAAGACATGTTTAGCAAAAGAAATAAGAATACTTCTGTACAGTATGCTTTCAACTATTCCATTAATTCAGATTAAGTTCGGATTTAAGAGAACAAATAGTCTCTCCTTTTAGAGAATGATATGATATTACATGAAAATTAACTTAATTGTTTCATACAGCTTAAAATTATTTTCCATCCTGGGAAAACTTTCAAGATTGTGATGGTTCTGTTCATCAATTAGTGGGGCACTAGTATGAAAATTTCAGAATGGTTGTGAACTTAACTATTACTTTGACATGAATTGTTCTTTTTGATTGCTTCTAAATATATAATTCCCTTTTAAAGAATAGTATTTCAGTTATTGTTGCCATACATTTTAAGATGATAACTTAGAAAGGAAGACTGAACTAAGAGGAAATGAGATAGAAAATAGTCTAAATAACTATTCTCAATACTTCTGAAATGTTTTCCTTTTTTAATAAGAAATTCAGTGACTTTGGCTCGTCTCCGCCAGACAATTTCAGTTTAAATCATTTTGTATCTTGTGGTAAAAGCAGCTTTCTTAAATTTTCCATTCAGCAGCATTCCTAGTCCTGGAGGAGTAGGAGCTCATTATTATTTCTTCCGATGTGATGATGGATAGGCAGCCTACTTTTGTACTTTTAAAATGTTATCTGATGGTTAGAAACATAAACATAATACAGTTTCTTGAAACCCACAAATGCCTTTGTTATTTAATAGAAGAATGAAACAAAAATATAGTTTGTTTTCTTTTTCCAGCATTGAGACCATGCATGTCACATTATAAAGATTACATAGTATTTACACTAGTGACATCACATAAGTATCTGTATCAATATTAGTTTCCAAAGTAATTGATTTTTAGGTCCCTTTTAAACATCAGAGATCTGTTAATGTCAGTCTTATAATAAAAATGTTAAAAAATCCACTAGGTGAAAAAAAAAAGGCTTATAATGAGATGAAACATGCTCAGTTTTTCGGTTTGTAGTGAATGCTTCAAGCGTTTTATGTTTTACAAACATTGTTAAAATCCCATCTGGTGTTTGTGAAGCATTTTACTATCTCCTGCTGGGCCAGGCAGACATTGGTTTTCATGTCTGTATGTTTCCAAAACATGAGGAAAAAAAATTGAATGGACCTGGACCAAGCACAGCATAATGACAGAATACTATATTTCCATTCTTCTGCATTTGGGAACAGAGACAAATGTCCTTGATTCCAGAAAAGATCCATCAGTTCCCATAATGCAACTTCATGTGAAAAATGCAAAAGAGTAAATTTCTCTAAGTAGTTCAACATTCAATATCTTGTGCATGATATATTTTTGTGAGCAAAAAATATATAATTTCTGTTTCAATTATGCATTTCATTTTCAAGGGAATCAATTTAGAAAACATAAAACCCAGATGAAAATGTGTCCCATTTTTATTAATGCATTTTTTTCTTTATGCAGTTGATTTTACTAATGAATTTTGTTGAAAAATAAATAAATATGAAAGCAGAAACGCAAAGTCCTTCTAATTTTGTATTCCTGCAGTCATCATCATGCATACTGATGTTCTGTTTTCTCTAAAGTCAATGGAAATAGATCAATTTCTTGTCTTACGCTGCCTCTAAAACTGGTATAGCTTTTAATTATTTCAATTTGGTTACTGAAGCAGTAAGAGAGGAGAAAAGAGAATTAGTTCAGAAGGGAGAAGGGTCAGTGGGTCTGCACTAGCTGTTATTTGTAGAAAGGAGATAATTATCTAAAATGACATGGCAGTGATAGCATAGCTACTGCTTACAACTGCATTTTAATGGCTTAAGAAATATAAGTATTTCCAAACACATTTGTTGCACTGAAGGGCCTAGAAAGCCTTTCCCACATTCACTGATAATTCATAGAAAATGTAGATACCTTGCCAAAACAAATAAAAAATCTTAGATGAACAGAAGTACAAAAATAGACTGATTGCTTTTTAAGATGCAGCAGTCATAACATTGGAATACCAGATGGAATTTTCCATAGACACTTTTACCTGATAAATGGCTGGCATTGTATCAGAAAACCTTTTCTGCATGTTCTTTTGATTGTATATTTGCTATTTTCTTAAAATACAGACTTTGGTAGGAGTGTAATTCTTGCTGCATTTGTTCATCCTTCATTCCTCCACACAGAATTTGCACACACTGGGCCCATCTTCCTGCCAGGAAACGTGGGGAGCAGGTCTGCAGACACACATTTCGTAGACACTTGATGTGTGAACAGCCCAAGGGATTGATTGTGTGTGCAGATAGTCCGTAGGCACATCCTCCTGAGATGCAGTCTTGACGCTTGTGAAGCACATTGTCCCTCTCGTTCCAAGCCCTCTGGTCTCCCTCCTTGCAGTTATCATATCCGTTCTTACAGCCAAAGACTTTGTGCAAGTGAAAGAGATCTTCTGATGTGTGTATAAAAATCATGGAAATTAGATTGTTCTCTGCTTCTCACTTTTGCTGACCAGTGTAAAAAACCACTTCTGTTGCTATTTAAAATGGTATTTTCAAATTGTTTCAGCAATTGTAAATGTCATGATAATCAGAATTTGGGATAAAAGGCATTTATTTCTATTTGAGGCACTTTGCTATGTCTGTATACACAGAGTGTGATAGCAGCTTTATGCTTAGCCACAAATCTGCACTTTTGACTATCTGGGAAACAGGATGGATGGGTGGGCAAGCTCAGCCAAGCTAGTTGCTGTCTCCTTCATAAGGCAGATGTGCAATATAGGCATTTGTTGCATGAAGATCTGAATCTGTGATAAAATGGAACTGAAGGAACAATTGGAGAAAGGTAAAAAGCTGAGAGAGAGTAAGAATTGCTTAAGTCTGTAAGAGCAAGGAATCAATTGTCTCTTCCAGCCCCTTTACTCTCTTTTGGGGGGATATGGCCGTCAGTGGCGAGCTGGTGACCAGCTGTGGAGGTGGGGGTGCGAGGAGTGAGGGGAGGAGTGATGGTAGAAAGGAGGCCAACTGCGGCTCCCCAGCAGGTGGGAATGATTACAGAAAGAATGACGACCTGTACTGTACAAATTATTGATGGTACTTCCCAGAGGAGCTGAGTTAATAAAGCTGCAGCCAAAATAAACCACATCCCTTGCATCTTGTCTTTCTTCCTGCATGTCCGGAACAAAGCAATGAAAGACTATTGCCTCCTCTTCTCCCCATGACTTCTCCAACATGATCAAGTTTTCTTCTACTCTGTTCCACGCAGCTGTATCATGAAGGGATTTAACTCTTGTTTTCTCTGAAAAGAACAGAAAGATGAAGACTGAGTAGATTCTAATTCTACTTTTTTAAAAGGCAGTATATGCTCAAAGTGAGAAAAGGAATAGAAAGCAAACAAGAAGAAATACTACCTGCTTAATGTAACAATGTGTTGGTTTTACCTTTAGCATCTATTCCTAGATCTGTGCTGAGCTGCATTTCTCAAGATTGGGTGAAAATTACAGTGTTTGCATGGTATGATCTTGGAGTGGAGCCGACATCCAGCCTCCAGGTGATGGTCTTTGGGAGTCATTGTGATTTTTAATAGTATGGATGTGTAGAAAAGGAGTTCTTCTGAACAAGAACAGTTCTAGAATGGGACTCATTGAAGGGCTGAATATGTATCCAAATTTGAGCCTTCTCAGTGTTTCCTGTTGATTTAGAGCCTTTTTTTTTTTTTAGTGCCTTTCTTGTAAAAGTTTATATACTGTCCATTTTATAAACAAAGTAACTTTCAAGGTATTTTCCATGACAGCACATGACAATCCTGATCCTACATCATATATTTGCATTTGCTTTTACAGCTCCAGTCTTAATTTTCCTTATTTCCACCACTGATATTAAATGGCTTTGTTTGCTATAACTTGGGTTCCAAGCCCCATCAGTATGGAAGAACATTTGAACTAGCGAGGACTGAATGACTGGCTTCAACACCATGTTTGTATTTAATAGGTCTGGCTTGCTATTCCTTTGAAATTTGGTTTTTCTTCTTCCAAGTCCATCACAGGAGCTGCACATGCCAGAATACTGTTTTATTTATACATGAAACCCTGATGCTGTTGCCCTGGATATGATTTTTTTGCACAATTATTTCTACAGTCCCTCTAGCCCATTACTGAAGTAACAAAGTTCTTTGTGAGTATTTAGAAATAAAATTATCTGTAACAACATAAGCTTCTCCTTTTTTTCCTTTTACTTGGTCCAGGGTGTAGGAAAAAGGTCCTTATTTTATAGATTGGCCAAATGAACACTTGAGTACCTGCATATGAAATTAAGAGAACTCAAAGCGAAAGGTATATTGACTATACACCTATTTCTGAAGGTGGTGATGCTTCTGCTCATTCTTCTATAAGTCTTACAACCAAGGTTAGTGTTTCTCAGACAAGGAAGCTGTATCATTCATGGGGAGTGATCAGAGAGAATTTGTTTTATTGTCATGAAATTAGGTGTGCTGTTAAAGAAAGCTTGGGAGTCACTTATCTGGGTGAAACTATGGTTAAATGACATTTGAATGGAAGATAATATTTATAGGTAGGTTTATTAGTTTATTAGTAAAGAATTTTCTTTTAAGCTCAGGAGGAAGGAGTTGAAAATTGAAAGCTGAAAATAATAGGCAAGGGCTGCACAGCTGTTTACTTGCAAGTCAGGAGATTTGTGTGTAGGTCTTTGTTGCTATTTGGGCATCTGTTGTTACTGTAGAATCTTTACATCTTCCTGTAACAGTACTTCTCAGTCTTTTAAAAGCTGAGTTCATTTCCAAAGTGAAATCAATCGATCCCATTGCCTTTTCATGAGCTTTTTACTTCAAACACCTTAGCATATGTATATTCTGTTTTTTCCTTATTATATGCCATTTTTTACTGTTTACACTCAGAATCACTGGGTTAAGAATTCCTCCTAAGGCACTTTTTCATTTTTACTTGCATTAGAAGTGAAATAGTGAGGAGTATGGGCATTAGAACCTCTTGCATTTGGTGGATTTAGTGCATGTCTAGGAGTAAGAGCTGCAAGTACATCCTTCTGACCCAATTGCTCCCTTTTTTTGCAGGCACCTATCACAACCACAAGAGTTAGAGCTTTGATTTTTAATAATGGCTTCTCAGCTTCTGTTAGGAAAATTGCCCACCAAAGTTAGTCTGTTTCCTAAGGAATTGTCTACATTAAGAGAAATGTTGTTCTATAATTACTGACTTAATGGTAGGCAATTGAAAAACTCTTTTCACACATAAGGACTAGAGGTTTTACAAAGATAAAACATTTTGCAGACTGCAGAAGTTTTGCAGTCTCTACGATGATCTTGGATAAAGTTAAAAGGAGTTCTATTGATTGAATTCCAACATTTATTTAGACCTAATTGTACATAGCTCTCAACATCTTGATCTTTATTTCCCAGTAAGGGGTGCAAAATTTCCTTTAAGTTCCTCTTGTTACCCTGAGTTTTACCTGATTTGCAAATGTAGGAGTCTATGATAAAAAGCCTTTAGGAAGGGGGTCACATCTATGTTCTATGAAGTATGATTGGATAACTGAAGCTTTAGTTATCAAAAGTTTTGAATTTGTTGTCGCATGATTTTTCCTACCAGCTACTGATCCTCAGTATGTAGGAAGTTTGGCTAGTGGATCCAGTGACTGAGAATAAGGGAGCAGGCCAGGTGTGGATCCTTGCCACCGTCTCAATCTCCAAATTTTCTTAGGAAATAGTAAAAAACACAGCATGGATGTGTACCAGTGAAGGATCTGTTGCTGTCTGTATACAGCAAGATCTGCCCCAACATTAATAACCACAGTAGAGACCAACATTCATTTCAGCAATTGTTTTTAAGCAACTGGGTCAATGATATTTTTGACAATGTGAATGGCAAGCATTAAAATTGCTTTCACAAAAGCGGTTAGCACATTGTACCACTAATTATATGATTACAGGGGAGCTATTTATCAATTTACTTTTACAGGAACTGTTTATTTTGGACTTAGCCTTTGAGTTTTGCTGTAGTTTGAACCAGAGCCTTTCACAGAAGGAAGCTGTTAGTAGTGACTAGTTTATAGAGTTTGGGGCCCAACAAAAATACCTCAGAATCATCCAAGGCCAGACGAGGTTTTATGAAAGTCTCCTAATTCCACACATGAAACTTGAGTTTAGTTTCAGTTAAAAAGTGGATAGATTTTTTATTTATTTTTTTAAAATTTCCATCTTAAAATTTGGGTTTCAGATCATGCAAACATAGGGTGACAACTGGTGACACTTAGAAGAGGATGTGTCCTTTGCTATATCCACCTTAGTTCCCTTCTCATGTAGCCACCCAATCTTTGGTGAAATAAAGACAGCCCACTTTGAGCCTGCTTTCTGGCACATAATGGCTTTCAATGTAACAACTTTGATAGGGACAGAGCAATAAACCAAGCAGCCTTTTGTTAGGACTAGGAATGAGGGCTATAACATCTCCAGATCTCCTGGTAGGCCTGCTAGGGATGGAAAGGGCAATTTTTCATGATAGGTGAAATATGAATGTTGCACCAAAACTGAGCATGCCCAGTGCTCAAGTGAATTAAGAATGTAGAGGAATGAGGGATTAGAGGGAACAGCATGTACTAAACCCATAGCCAGAATGGCATTAACCAACACTGGCTGGCCTTTTTGCAAATCAATTTGGGATTATATGGAATGGACTGTTCTGAAACCTGGGATCTTATGCCCTGTGCTCCCTTTGGAGAAGTCTGTATATGCAGAATAAATGCAGGGCAGTGTGCCCTGAGCTTGTAGAAACAAGTTGCATTGGTTTAACTTAGATTTTAAAATAGATTTCAGTTAAGAACTCTGTGAGGATATTTCCCTTAGTTTAAGTATTAGATAGGTTCCTGATTTACTGACCTGAAATAGCAAGGCTTTCAAAGCTTTTTTATAAGAAGGCTCACAGAGTACAGTGGACACTACCTAGCTAAGCCAAAACAGAAGAGCATAGAATTTATTCACAGGTTCTTATTTAAAGAGCATCTTTGAACACATTAATACTTTCATGAAAGTTAATAATTGGTTCAGCCCAGAGACTAAGGGCTAGCCCTTTTAAAGGTTGCTTAAAAATTAGGCACTTTTAAATGAGGCACTCTAGACTATATCCCACATCCTGTGCTAAGTGCTAAGGTTAGCTGTGCTAAGCATGGGGAGAAGGGATAAACCAAAAAAAACATCTGCAAGAGACCTGTACAGGCAGCTTTCTGCAGAGGGCCAGAAGAAACATTAGGAATCTTTGTTTTCTTCTGAAGGACCAAATCTGACTTACAGCTTCAAAGGGTTTATATTTGTAACCTTGGATGCCTGTCTAGAACACTTTTCATGAAAGACCCTCAAATTTCAGCATATTCAATCACTCATTTATTGATAGTGTGACAGCCATCTGCTTCTCTTAATTGGCTGACAGCTTAAGGACTAACAATCTGAGGACTTGAAACAGTTGAGACCACAGCCATTGTCTTTTGACTCTGTCATTTGTCAGAAGGGCAAATCTGCGTGCAGGCAAGCGGACTCTGAAATGAACATTGCCCTCGTGGTGTCTTTGTGATCTCATCAGGAACTTGGCCATAACACACAGAGGCTTTGAGTTCAGTCTGTACTCATCAGTTTCCTTGTGCCAGGGGGACATGGAGGGGATGGTGTAGAGCTGCAGTTTGTTCCACTTTGGGTTGTTGATGTGGGAGGGCATTTACAGAGAGTCAAGAGTTCCATATAACCAAGGGCAGGAAATTATAATTTCGTGCTTCCCACAAAATGCATTTAAACTACACCCTATACTATTGAAGTTGTGACACCATTCAGAAAAGCACTCAAGATATTTGATCCAAAAAAGCCAAGAAGAAACCTCTTTGTGTCCTTCTTATTTACATACATCACAGTGACAATTCTGGATTTTTGTCCTTATTCCAACCTCAGGAGCAAATAGCAAAAAAAAAAAAAAAAAAAAAAAAAAAAAAAAAAAAAAAAAAAAAAAAAAAAGCACGATGTCTCCCAACTCCTGCATCTAGAAAGCTCAGTTCCATGAATACATGTTGAATGTCTCTTCGAACTTCTGTTGCATTTAGTTTTAGTTTCTTAGAGCTTTTCAGCCAGTGGAACATGTTTTTCCTGGATCCTGACCATAAATAGGCTGGAAATATAAGCAAAAGCACTGAATCAGTCATATATATATATATATTTATATATATATATACATACACTGGGTAAATTTAGGTGACTTCAAGATTAGGCAACAGTTGAAAGAGTTGATGTGCCTTATTTGGATTCCAATTTTAGTCTCAGGGTCTCAGGTACAGCTTCAGCCTTGCTTTAAGTGTCTGCATCCTTCCTGGAAACAACGCAAAGGCTTTAGAGAGAACACTAGTGCCTCTGTTCAAGTGGACTTGTGCATGGAGGCCCTGATGAAAAGATGATATTCTTTAGTGTTCTTGGGCTCTGTACTATGGTATGTGTTGTGCCTTTTTCACTTTTGAGTAAAAAAGCCTGATAGGTTTATGGTGGTCTGTACAGATCTCAAATGTAATTAATTTTCTCCTTCCTCTACACTTAAGGCTCAGCTACTCTGAAGAAAATGTTTGGAGGTCTTTGGTTTCTCCAATGTGATTTTGTTCAGGTCTCATAATTGCTTTTGTGAAGTAAGGTATAAGTTAGAAAATGTATAATATGCGTTTCTGTACATGTAAATTTTATTTGTCCAAGCTAATTAATCTATTTTCAAATACCACAAAATCCTCATTTCTTAGCATTTACTAACCTGAGATTTGTAGAGTGAATGAAGTGAAAAGAAAGAGCAGTTGTTACAAAAATACACAGGGACCTTTTTTGAATAATGTTGACCTAGAAGCTGTGTACACATATTTCTTTTGTTAGAAGAAATGTTCTAAAAGGTGAATACAATAGTGCCATACTTTCTCAGGGGAAACTTCAAGTAATAATGTATTACTACTATTCAAAATTATCTGTATGTATATTAAATGGAAAATGTGTTACATTCAGTAACTTGAATAGAATATTCTTGCTCCTAAAACGTCCCTTAAATCTCTCTCACCTTTCAAAGCAGAGAACCTGCAGTTAATCTGTGAGGAACACTAAAGCATTAGACAGCTATCATCAGTCTTTTAGGTTGCTCTCAAATTCTAAACACTGAAATTGTGAAGGTAGCTGATTTGGTTTAAGAGCTCACAGCTCAGGGTCATTTTATAAAACACAGAAAATAAAAAGGTAGCTGTTGCCTGTTGGCGATTATTCAATGAGAAATTTCAGCCTGTAAAACACAAGTAGTAAAGAAACAAATATTTGAGTGATAGAAAAGACTGCAAAAAGGTACCTTTCTTCAATCACCCATTCTGAGAGAGTGTGTCTGATACTTATGTTGGTTTACATCCATTCATTTCTAACCCAAAATTAAAATTCACTTTAATGTGAAGTCCTGTCAAGAGGACTTGCCTGTTGTATGTCCATAAAAACCCATGCCAAAGAATTCATCTCTGACATGGCTTTCCAGGAGCTCACAGGGGTGATAAGACAGAAATCTGTGGCTGGAAATCCTATGGCTGCTGCTGAGGGCAGAGAAGCTGCTGTTGATTGCTGTGCTGCTCCTCACAGTCTGGCTCGTGCTGCTGAGAGCAGCTGGGGGGCACTGGATTCCCAGGCCCACAGAAGCATCATGCCTAGTGATGCTTTCCTTCATTTAGAGAGAGGAAAAGGAAGAGTTAATTTTGGTCTAACATGCAAAACTTGTCTTTTTGTGTAGTGCACGAAGCATCAACTCAGTGGGAGGTCCATGAAACAGAGCCTGGCTCTGCCCCATTAGCATTCTGGTCATACTTTAGAACAGCATAAGCAGACTAACAGCTTTTAAAAATGCTGTTTTGCTCTCATCTGCCTCACAGCTGAATTCTCTGTAGAGAAGGGGTGTTGTGCCATGCTAAGGCTGGGGTATTTCAATTTCTTAGCTATGTATTTTCTAGTAATTATTCTTCCCTTCCCTGCCCGCCCCCTGTGCCTCCCCCCCAGCTTTTAGAAATCAATGGGAAAAACTAAAGGCCATTAATTCAGTTCAGGATTTACTTCTACCAAGTAATTTCCCAGCCTATGTTAATCTTTACATTTTTGGTGGGGTTGTTTTTGTTTTTGTTTTTGTTTTTGATACATACAATTTATAGTAGCTGGAAAAAAATTGTGAGTTCAGTGTCTGCTCATGAACATGGTCATAGGAAACTTCACTGACCTCCCTTGCTTCCTCTGAAAGGAGGGAAAGAGAGTTATGCCTGTAATTTCCATCCTCACAAGCTGAAACAGGCTGTGATCAGACAAGCCATCTGCTCAGGTGTATCTGGCAAAGCCAGGGTCCCTAAGCAGGACAGGGCATGTTTTAAAGGAACCCTCATAATGGAAGCCAACTCAATCCAAATGACTCCTACTGCAGGTTCTTTTAAAATTATTAATTATTTCTCTTCTGTAGAGATGACACTAATGTATTTATGAAAAAAAGTAAAATGTTCTGAATGTTGCAGGAAATGTATCACATTGAATTGATTGATTGACTGAAGGAACTGAAATGGTTTTCTGCTGTTTTGATTAGAAGGCATGAAATAATGTGTTTCATAGTAACAGTTTATTTTGTTTAATTCTTTCTGCAGGCAACTTGAACTTAGCTTTCAAATTCCTTAGATAGGCTTTTTTTTTTCTTTCAGGCAAAACTATTCATGCAATTGGGTTTGCACTCAGCAGAAAATAAAATATTCAGACCTGTTTTGGGCTTATGCCCTCTAGAACCACAATTATGTCTCTAAACAAGAAGTTGATTTTGAAATAAGCCACAGGTTTTAGTAATTCTCAATGTTCCCTTCAGCTACCCATTCTGTGTTGGGAGTGTTGTAACTAAGTGCATCTCTCAGATCAAGGCAGAAGTACCTTAAATATGGATCAGAAATGATCTGGCTGCAAAGGCTGGCTCTACACTCTCACAAAGCTTTGGAGGGTTTAGATCTTGGAGCCTGATTTTGGTCAGGATTGTTCTTTGATATTTTCAGATGAAAGGGAGACAAACTATAAACGTGAAGAGCAAATTCTTCTGCCTTAGTTACACCAGTGTTACTGAATTAGTGCCAATGTGGTCACATGCTGCAGAAGGGTGGAAAATTTGGCCAAGAGTGTTTATTGTAAGTAGCAACAAGGAAAACAAACCTATTGAAGAGAAGAAACACAAAACTGTAAATGGCCAGGCAAAAGGCCTCATGCTAACTTTATTTGCCAAACTGGTGGTTTACTCCAACATTACCATTTTATGCAACCAAGCCAAATTTGCTGTGTAAAACATTTTATTGCCTCTCCTGCCCTTTGCCCTTTTCTAAGAGATTGAAGGGCATGCATGAACTGCTAAAAGACCCAAAATTGTTTAGCTATCTGTATTCAGTATCCCTACAGGCTTAGTTCCTACATAAAGAGCAAAGAAAACCAGCTAAATATTTTAAAAGGATAGAAGGGTTTTAATTGAAAAATATCCTGGGGCTTTAATGTAGACTTATGAGTCTGCACTAACAGATTTCTAATAGCAAACAACAGAAGTGAAAAATAAGAGGGTTTAATGCATTAGTTATGGGCTGGTAATGGACAAATACGTGGTGCTTATTCTCTGCCTAGCATGGCACGGCATCAGCCTTGGGTCCCCACTAAAACAAAAAAGCGGAAAGTCAAACAACAGTCATGTCAAATTAAACCTCCTTCTGTTTAATTTTTCAAAGTGATTCATTTAGCTGGTTGGCAGAGAGTCAAACTGATAGCTAACAATACTTCATTTATTTAATGCTGCTTTCAGTACCCTGTAGCCACTCGACTGCATCAGAACTTATCTTCTCTCTCTTTGAGCTGTGAAGATAGGCCAGGAAACTGGAGTAGGTCAGGTGTGCAGGAAGGCACAGCTCACATGGGGGGGCAGTTTGTGCTTCATGAACCATAGGATTGGGAATGGATTTTCAAGAACAGTTAAAGCTTACTTTTAATCTGAAAAGAGAATAAAACTGATATCCTTATGTTTCATATTTGCTGAGTCTCAACAGTCCAAAATAAAAGAGCTCAGTTTATAAAGTAAAAAAATAAGTTGTGTAAACTGCCAAAACTGCAAATTGTGAGAGCAAACAATGAAAATGAGTTACTTGACTACATTTTCTCAGCATTTATAAAAAGGTGGATAAGTTAGTCTCTTGGTGATTTCCACCTAATTCTATTTTCTTAATAGGATTGAAAAACCTGAGTCTGATTAGAAAAAAACAAGTAACTGTTTAGTTTTGCACAAATATGAGTAAATGTAGTAAGAAGCACTTTTTAGGTTTGTGGGGCTTATAGAAATAAAATTAAGGAAAGATTTTTATGTCAATAAAGTCAGTTGCTACCAACCTAATAATCAGACGGGAAGCAGATCAGTTGAGTAAGAAGATAATATTTATAGTAAGTCTGAGTGTTGATAGCAAAGTTTTTTCTGTTCTGTTTAATAGAATTTTGTGTGACTGTTGAACGGTGTTTGAGCAAGGAGTTCTGGCATAGATTGTTCACCTAATGAAAACACGAGTAGTGTATGACAGTTCCCTGGCATATTAGAATTGTATATCATGCAGCACAACTACATACAGAAACACCATAGGGAGTGGGAAAATATGAGCAGTTTCCACATATAAGACATCTGTTTAAATCCCATGAATAATTTTTGTTTATTTGTTTGTCTGTTATAAAAACTGTATGAGTTTGATATTCCATTTCAGTTTTTACATTTTCCATCTATATTTTCCATATATTCATGCTCACACAAGGTGATCTGTAAAAAAAGATAACATCTCTAGACGTAAGAACCATGGATTGCATATTAAATACAATTTTCTATTATTCAAGTCTGGTGAGGATTACCTATGCTTGCAAGGAACAAGTTTTCCCAAAAGCCAAGTAATCCTTTCAGTGCTGTTCCTATAAGTATGTTCTATCTATGCCAAAAGCTCTTGTGCCTGTGGTTCATGTCTAGTTTTATGAGTGTCTTTTACCACAGGAGGTTATTTTAGAATAATTTTCAAGTGCTGTTTTTTCTTTAAGAAATACAGTTACCTGTTATTCAGCTTATATTTATGAAAAAAAAATCCTTCTGATGGAATAGAAGCTTTTTTTGTTTGTTTTCATAAAATGTGTATTGCTGTTACTAAGTAAGTAGAAGGATTCTGTCAAAAAAAAAAAAAAAGACTGGAGAAAGAGCACTGGTCCATTATCCCTGATTCTCTGGTTCTATCTTTATGTGATCCTTGTGTTCAAACCTGAAATTTTTCCTCTCTGAATTACATTTTATTATTCCTTGGTTGCTGTATCTTTAATGCATTGAAGAAGGCTTGTGTTCTCTGCTATAGTGGTGAGCCAAGGCCATGGGAATTTTTGGTAAGTAGGAATCTGCAGTCAGTCAAATCAAGAGTGAATTGCCATCAAAAGGAACCCTTCAGTCTAACAGGGAAAAGAAACAATCTTTTCTCAAGAAGGATGTACATTCTAGAAGCAATTCAGTGTCCGTCAAAAAGTACTTTACTTATTTCTGGTGGGTTTTACAGTGATGTGAAATATAATGGAGTAAGCTAAATTCTAAATGTGTATTACTCACCACACTGCAGTGAATGCATCGTGACCACTCCTCCACTCCAGTGAGAGTGCTGGAAAGGCTGCTGGTATTGAGAACATGCCCATTACGATGAGGGTCAAGAAGCACTCTGCTGTAATAGAGGCCTGCCCGGCGGAGGACTTAAAAATAGAAAAACGCTTAAGAAATGTAAAATCAATACAGCATTGGTTAGAGCTAACATAACGGCAATGTAAAAAGCAAACCAAACATAATTGTATCATTAGTTATCCCCAGTGTTGTTTCTACTGATGTAGATGCTATGTAGATAGATTTATAAATAACATTTCCTCCCAAAATTTAAAACTAAATGCCTGTGTACAGAAAAAACAAACCCACAGGAAGGGAGGTGCCAGGGTTATTCATGCCAATGTAAAAATGTCCTACTATTTGGGGTGCTGGTTGTGTTGGCATGGGATTTACAGGACATTTTATACTGTTGAAGTGTATATTTTGAAAATATAACCAGAGGCTAAAATCCAGTAATGAAATTGAGTTTTGCCTTTGACATCAAAAGGGCCATGGTTTCACTCAGGTAGGTACTTTTGTCAAAGTATGAAAAAATGCATGCCTGGAGAGAATATTAGTCAATAACTG
>JAYDZK010000056.1:34339668-34412789 GCA_034509185.1 Euphonia xanthogaster | reverse complement strand
CTCTTCCGATCTTTAATAGTTAATCTTCTTAGATGTTCTTTTAGTTCTAGAAATAAACAGGGGCCAGTATCAAGGCTATGCTTAAAAATTGCAGCCCGAAGTGTGTTTCACCTTCTACCGTCAAAAAGTGCAGAATGTTTGCTTTTGTTCTGGAATCACTTCACTTAAATAAAAGGCAGGGAGAGATCACAAGAGAAGATCACAAAGGAATTTTAGTTCAAAACCTCAGAGTTTTGGGTTCCGCAGACTCCACATACAAGCATGCAAAGGTGACAAAAGGAAGAATTTACTAAAAGGAGGCAGATTCTAGACTGGATTATAGTTTGTGTTCTTTATTCAGTGCAATGTGATACCTCCTGGATACTGCTGGGCTCAAAACATTTAGAAAACTGAATGTAAGTCAATCATTTCCCCAACAGTCGGAGAGGTTTTTCATAATTCCCATAATTTTAAATAAAAGTGCAAAGAATCATGGGTTTTGTCACTCTTACTTGCAGAAAAATATTGTTTTCTCAAGTAATCTGGTTCGTTGCATATACTAGAGAAAGAAATTTCAGTGAGAATATGTCATTATGACAGACTTTTATTTTACATTTCATTTAGCTGTATTTTAGAAAATACCATTCTGAAGACAGAGTCACGTCTCTGGGCTGTTACTGCACACACATTTCTTCACCAACAATTTCTGACAAAACTCGAGAGCATTTGAAAGAGTTAATAAATTTATAAGTAGTTGGAGCAGTTTGCATTTAAGGAAGGCACCATAAAAAATAACTTTAGACTGGGCAATTGGAAAATTAGTTAGAAGGATGTAGAGATTTAGACCTTTATGTGGAATTCGTATTTCAAAAAGCCAGAGTTTGGTTAGTTGTGGGTACAGAACATACCTTTAGCGAACAGCAACAGCTATCCTAGTGACCACCTGTCATCTGAAGCACAGAAATTATCTGTAAACACACCCCACTCATGAAAAAACACACTAGCTCAAGCCTCACTGAAAGTAATCCGCTGCCTTGCATTTAACCACCAGATGGGCATAGATGAACACAGAGAAGCGGTGGACAAAGTGTAGATTAAAAAAATTATTACTTTACAGCAGTTCTTCTCTGTGTTCACACACTAAACAGAAGGATAGAGACACCTAGGGATGAAGAAAAGCTAAAAACCTAAAATAATTAGCTGAATGGTAAAGAGGTTAAAGAGACCATAGCTATTGACACAAAACAAAAGAGTAAATTGCTCTGCCTTTCAGTAAGTTGCCGATTACTGGCAACAGGAGAAGAATGAAGTATAAATGGGATTGAAATAATGGAAATAACTATAACAGAAATAAAAAAAGAAATATTACAGGTGATTTTACTAAAAGGGCAACAAATACAGCAGTGGCTGTCCTTTTAGAGAATTTTCACCAAAATACAGATCTATTAGTAACTATTATAAATCAAGCTTACTGAATTAGTGGTAGTACTAGGTCCAAAGACAAGAGCTTTGCCTGTGTGTAAGAAGAGGAAGCTGCTGTGTGCAACTGCAGATTTGTCAGTCTGGCTCAGCAATGCATGTAGTTTTAAAACAGGTTTTGAAGGGAAAGACCATTAAAGCTACAGATAAAAGGGAAGTGGAATATTGGTTTACCAAAGCAGGATGTGCCAAACTAACTTAGTCTGTTCTATTCTGTTTTCTTTTTCTTTTTTTTTTTCTTTTCTTTTAAATAGAATGACTTCATTTTCTAGAGAAAGGAAATAAAGGGGGCATATTCTCTATGTCTTTTTTAGAATGCACTCATTATGCTGCTGAAAAGAAAACTGCTTACTTGCTTGGAGAAAGTGGAATTTAAGAGCACAACGGTGAGATGACCATGGTAGGTGATTTAGGAAACTATAGAAAAGCAACCATATGTATTAAGAGAAATCCTTTCCCTGATAGTCATAAAAGAAAAGTGGGAATGGAGTATTCTGATAGTACAGTATTGGGAAGCTTAGATAATCAGGATGGCCAATGAAAATAACTGCATTGCATCCCTGAGAACCCAGGGAACTACACAGGAGTTTCAGCAGTAAGAGCTGCAAAGCATTTCAGAAAGGTACTGTAGAGAAAATATAATATGTTGTTGTAAGCTGAGAAGTCACCAGCTGGAAATGGAAATTATGAGAAGCCTGAATTTTGTTTATCAAAATACTAGGTGGGTGGAAAACTCCAGTCACCATTTTCAATATAACCTTTGGGTCTTATTATACTTTCCTTTGCTGTGCTAAAAATTGATTTGTTACCAAAAATCTCTTCCCCTCATGGATATTTATAGAATATGATCCAGTCACTTTCTTAATTAACTAAATGAATAGAGCTTCTGCCACTCTCTCACTGCAAATAAATATTCCCAGACCATTTTCTGTTCTTGTAGTTCTTTCCTGACACCCTGCCACCAAGATTCCTCTAGAAGTGCAGACAGCGGTGTGTTTCAGCAATGCTCTAATTAATACTGTATTACTCAGAAATTACCACTCTGACACTGTTATGCATCCCTCTGTTCAAGGACTGTCTTCTCGGTATACACTGCACTGGAAATGGACATTAGTCAATAATCATGATTTTGACAAATTTTCCAGTGATGCTGTGGTTTAGGATAATAACCTTTTTCTTTCCAATTTGTCTTGCAGTCTTACATTCCTCATATCTCTCTCCTTGCATTTAGTCATACTAAACAACTTGTTTGCTTATGAAACAATAAAGAGCAGTCTGTAGAGATGGTTTGACCCTACTCTTACATGTTATTCCTGTACTGAGTGGAAGGTTATTTGCAATAAAATGTGAAAATAAAATGCCAGCTTAGATACAAAGGGATTTTTCTTGGCTTTTTTAGAAATTGACCCTACTGGTGACAAAGTAAGGATCCAAAATTGTTGATATCTCTATGAAAAAATTATATGTATATTTCAGCATCTTTTGTATGTGGATGTACACATATATATGTGGAAGACATACATGGCTGTATCTTTATATATTTTATGCATACATAATTAAAAAACAGTATTGATGTGTGTAAATCTTCCTAGATACCCCCATTATAAAGCACCAAGATTAAGAGATTTTGATCTTTTTTTGTTAGCAAATCCATGGTATTAAAAATTATAAACCTCAATAATGAGATTAATTAATAGGTCCTTAAAAAGTAAGTCCAGTAAGTTAATCCTATAGGAATTTTTAAAATAGAGTAAGTTATTATGAACCGATTTTAAGGGTAGAATAGCAAGAACTATACACCATGCAGAAACAGAAATCTTGCCTTCAAAAGTAAATCCTATGTACTTCTACCATTTTAAAATCTGTTGTACTGTGTGGCAGTGCAACAAGAATTCACATGAAAGCTGCTGCTACCTGAACTACACTTCTCTATAAACCGTAGCTCTAGGCTGGCTCTGGCACATTTAGACCAGTGCCCAAAAACTAATCACAAATGAAAGTCTCTGGAGACAGATGAAATTGAAAATGAGAGGATGCTGAAATAGAATTAACATCATAGCAAGGCAAGAATTGTCTTGAAATACCTTTCACCACACTGCCTGGATTACCCCTGGAAAGTGGACAGCTTTGCTGTTTGCTGCTCCAAAGGGAAGGGGAAGTGACCTGAGCCTGGTAGTAGTGATAGAGACATTGAGCCATTGACCTTTTGCGGGTCTCCTTGCTGGCACAGGAAATACGATGTTTTTTTCTGTCCAGATATTTCTTAGCGCCCCAATTCCTCCCGGGAACACAGAGAAGGTGAAGAATAAGGCTGACACTGTCCTTCCACTCCCTGAAACTCATGCCATGTCCAGCAACCTACATGATCTGTGCCTAAGCCCAACATTTTTCCTGCAAGCAGCATCAACTCAAACAAAAGATAGGTTATACCAATAAAAGGAAGAAGGAGAAGACAACCATTAAAAGGGCAGATGGAGAACGAAAGATTATTACATGGAAGTGAGAATGAGGGGCTCATGTTTCACAGTGGACAAGGAGACACAGCTAACCAATTCCCTGTAAGCCAAATACAGTATGCTCTGTGTGTGTGGTTCACATTTATACATTTCTCCTAAATATGCCACATTCTATCACCATGAATGACCATTACAAGGTTAGACTAATAAAATATGGTACTCTTTAGGGCACCAAATTGGAGCTATAAGTCATGATGTGGGTTAGGCCCTTCATTTTTATGTAATTATGTACATTTCTTGTAAAACATGATTGAGAAACTTACTATCTCTTATGCCAAGCAACAGATTATTGGAAAAACAATCCAACTTTTCCATGTCATTTAAATGGGAAACAGTCACAACAAAGACTTAACTTCAGAAAAACAGTTTTACTGGCAATTTGCACCGTGAGACGTATACCTTAGTTAGACAATTAAAAATGTTTTGAGCTGGTCTCCGAAAACTACCTTGGAAATAATTTTCTATTTAAAGGTAAAAAATACTTAGCAGCTCATTACTGTCAAAGTCATTCAATACAGATGTCATTGACTCTAATTCAGATCTCTTGAGTGATGTATTTAAAAGAAAATACATGTGAAGTGTCCATTTCTGAGCATCCCTGCAAGCCATCTGCAGCAGGAACACTTCATGGAACTTTCCACTGTGTCTTGCTTTCCTACTCTCTCAGTGATTTCTTTTATGTCGTTATGCCTCAGTGGCTGTTAGGTGAGGGAACTGGATACAATGCTGGTGCTCTAATTAGACTGTGGTGATCAATCAGTGGAAATTGCTTTTCTTTTCTTGCACTGCTTCATTTACCTTCCTGTTTGAACTTCTAAATCTTTTCTGTCAGCCTCTGCATTCCATCTTTCCATGTACTTTAGGAGCTGAGTTTGGGATGGGGATTACTATCTCCAAAACTGCCTGGGTACCCAAAGCTTTTTTCTTTTTTTCCCTTTGAAAAGTACCATATTTTGCTAAGAAAACATTGCAAGAGATTCTTTGTATTTTGCTAAATCCTGCTGCTCTTACTGAGGATAATATGTACTGATGGTGATAAAATCTCACACACTCTGAGATCCCTTGGCCCCAAATAATTTCCTCTACCATAATCCTTAGGAGTGAACCAGTTTTCAAATTAGTTGCCATTATGTGATCAAGATTCCTCCAGATTAAACTGCTTTGCTGCTCAAAAGAGCTTGAATCCAACCTTTCAATCGCACTTGTAGTTTTGCATATACAGTTCTTGTGCCAACTCTTGATACTTGATTTTTTCTGCCATCTTTCTTATTGAAGCAAAATCCAATGGAACATTTCAGAATAAGCCCTGGTATCATCATGGTATTCATATTTACATGCACATGAATCACACTCAAATCAAATAAAGCTGCTGGACATGACACCACAGACTACAGATCTGACCGAAAGAGGAACAAAACAGGGAAGTGTTATAAATCCTTTCTGTAAACTAATTTTATGCAACTTTTCAAGTGAGGAACACTTGCATATTCAGTGTACATAAATACATATGTGTACACTTTACATACATAAATATGAGGAACCATTGAGCTCTTCCATCTTTTACCGACTTTTATGCTAAATGTGGAGGGGATTAAGCCCTTTGGTGAAAGCCATTTCTACTGGCATAACATTGTAAGTACTAGCTATAAAACTAGAAATATTTTTAAAAGAAAGAGCACAGAGCTGATGTGGCATATTTGTAAATCATATGTATCAAAGAAAAAACCTGCTAAGCTGTGTGTCATAACATAAACCTGGAGATATTTCAAATAGAGATGCCTACAGTTTTAAATTATTTTTTAGACTAAGATACCAGTTTGTAATCAAAAAATGTGTATGAAGAAAACTTTTATTATTATTTCTGGAACTACCAAAGAATGCTGGTTTTTTACTGTAAATATTTCATATATTGAAGTCAATTTTAGCTGCTTGCTTTCTGCCACTGAATTCAGCCTGTGTTAACAGGCCCAGAAGGAAACAATTTTTTTCTGCTAAATTATTTGAATATTGAAGAATAAATGTTCTATAGACAACTTCTGTAAATTTTCGTACAAGAAACCTCATGCTGAGTTACACTTAAAAATGCTGAAAACAAAATAAATGCTAGATTGCTTAATTGATTAGAAGTAGAATTTAAGATTTTTTAAGTTGAGTCTACAAAGGAAAGCAAAGGTAAATAAAAATTAGCAAATGAAGAAAATGTTAGGGAAGTTACTGAAAGATTCAGGAAAAACACAAAAAATTACCCAGCGATAATGTGAATTTTATAAATTATTTCTTCCTCTCCGATGATTTCCCTCGTGATTGTAATAAATGTAAGTCTTGTATAGAGCTGGCTATCAGCACTAATAGCTAATCAGGAGAGGAAGCAGAGTCCCTGATGGTCATCCTAAATAATTTCACTGCAAAGGGCTTTTGCAGTTGTTAATGTCTCTAATCAAAGTTTGTTAAGTGATGCTGCAGGATACACTTGGGAAGAGCACCCTGTAAAACTTGCAAAGCCAAGCCATTTTGTGTTTTCTCTTTCACAGCTCTCTTCAAAGTGATGCCTGCAAAAAACATCAGTGGGTAGACTGCTAGGACCCAACCATAACTGTGTGGCAGGCAAAGATAATTTCACCTCTTATCACCATTGGAAATATTTTCAAGCCTTTTTTAAATCTCTATCACTTTTCTCATTCTTTTTGAATAAGGTTTTTGGAGGAGAGACTGTGTTTCTGTTGCATTCTACAGACATGATCTGTGGCCAGGGTTCCTATTTGTTTAGTTAATGTAAGTGGAACTTTTTTATGCATTCTACTCCCTGAGAAGATATGCCACATTTGCTCACATATCCTAAATACCTTACTTTTCTTTGCCAGTGAGGCTTCAGGTGGCATCCTGAAATAGATTTTTTTTCCCAAAGATAAGTAAATGAGATTTAACAAGGCATGTGAGCAGACTGCACTTCAAGCATGTATAGCATCTCACTGCTAGGAACCAGTCCAATATATGTTTCAGTGCATAGTTATGTGTTGTGCTAAGCTGTGGTACCAGACATCTGCTTAAAAGTCAGCATGATTTCAGAACTTCATTGCTATGGGGTCTTTCTATGCTTAAAATCTTAGGATGTAAAAGTGTACTATCAGTTCAGGCCCTTTACCCACAAGACATAATGCAATAAGTATATTTTTCACTGGAAAAGGTGGAGAAACAGGGCACTGGATTCATGATGACAAAGAAAAATATATTTTTGAGGCAAATTGAGACCAACCACTGAGTATGGAAAGAAAATGCAAGCTGTTTGCTTGCTCTTTCCAAAAATGTGTATCTCAGTGCATGGATGAAATCTCTGGACTTCAGGGGTCTTGAAAAGAATTTGATTCTTCAAGCATTTCTAAATGTAGGTCACCTGAGAATGTAGCCAGGCAAGCAACTGTCCCACTTCATCTAGTGTTGAGGATTCTTGTGTGCTACCATTGTGAAATCTTGTGGGCATAGGCTCTTGTCTTATGTGCATGTCACTAGATTAAAAAGGCTGGAGCACTTTCTAGACTTCATAAAATCTTTAAAATCTTCTTCCTTTTCTTAGAACACACTTCTGGTTCCTAAAGTAGAGTAAGGAAAAATAAATATGAGATAATCAATCAAATGGATATAAAACAGTGAGTTGTACTACTAGTTCCTTTCAACAGTTGGAGAAAAAACTTATTCTCGTAATAATGAAATCCTGAAGTCTGAATCACAAGACTGATTAGTCTTCCTGATCATAAGCCTCAGCAGTAAAAATATGACCTCAGGGAGTTAGCAAATGTCCTCATGCAGGGCATAATCCCAGATATGTAGTCACATCTGATTAGCCTAGGTGAATGGTAAACTCATTTTATATTTAAATTACAGCACTAATAAAAAATATATGAAGGTGAGAGATTGAGAAGAGGGGGCTGCAGGCAAGTGAAAGAGGAAAAAAATTCCATACTCTATTTTTCAGAATGTATTTGGATGTGCGAAACACGTCTGAATCCTCACATGCATTATCTGTCTTTAGAATCAAACATACATAAACTTGACGCTGGTAAAAAGAATGACCTAAAAAGTATATAAATATTGAATACTGCCTTTGATTTAGAGAATTAATTGGTACTTTTGCAATCCTGATGAAGCTCTTGCTGATCATTGACATGGGTGTGAAAAGATTAAGTAATGGAAGCAATGTGTTTGTACAACTTCATTGAATATACAGATTTTAATAGACCGTAAAGTGAACTAACACAAGTTGCTGAGAATGTACAGTACAGCATAAAGATGTATGAAAGTGGGAACAATCTGGAACAATCAGAGATGAGGTCTTGTTTCTTCTTGCATGAGGATTCTTTTCTCTATTCTTTTCATCCTCAGATGAAATAGGGTGTTTTAAAAGATAGTCAAATCATCAAGGAGGAGAGGCATGGAACAGTACTGAAGAAACTGGATGGAAGCTTTAATAAGAAATCAAGATCTAGACACTGGTGGCATCATTAATGAGAGTCTATACCAACTATTTAAAAAAAATTATATTAGATAATTATATCTTGTTGTGGATCCAGGTCACACAATGCAATTTCCCAATAACTTCAAGACATGACTGGTTTTTTCAAAAAAAAAAAAAAAAAAAAGAATTTTAGAATTCTTAAGGTTAGAAAAGACCTGTAAATTCATTTACCACCACCACCACCATGTTCACCACTAAACCATGTCCTCAAATGCCATATCCTCATGTTTTTGAGCGCTTCCAGGAATGGTGAGTCAACCATTTCCTTGGAAAACCTGTTCCAATGCTTGAAAATCTTTTCCATGAAGAAATTTTTCCTAATATCTAATGTAAACCTCCCCTTGTGCAACCTGAGGCCATTTCTTCTCATCCAGTTTCTTCTTATCTGGGAGTAGAGACTGACCCCACCTCACACAAGCTCCTTTTAGGCGGGTGTAGAAGGCAATAAGTTCTTCCCTGAGCCTCCTTTTCTTCACACTAAAGAACCCCAGCTTCCTCAGCTACCCATCATCAGACTTGTGCTCCAGACACTTTACCAGCTCTGTTGCCCTTCTCTGGACTGGCTCCAGCACCTCAATTCCTTTTCTGCAGTGTGAGGCCCAAAACTGAACACAGGACTCAAGCTGCAACCTCGCCAGTGCTGGGTACAGGGAGATGATCACTTGCTTAGTTCTACTGGCCACACTATTTCTGATACAAATCATTAATTTCGTACAATATCATTGATATTGCTCATGTTTGAATGTTACCAGTCAAATTTTGCTAGTTTTACTTGGAAAAAATAACTGCTTTCTCTCCCCCCCCGGTTGGCTTTGGTCTGTTCTGTTTCCACAGCATTAGAAAAGGTTGCAAAATAACCACTAGAAAATTTGTGTATAGTAATTTTGCAGTCTTTTCTTAAGTGTTTATATTTCTCGTTCATCCCGTTATTTATCATCAGTATTTGTTATTCATTAAACTAGTAGTTTCTAGTTCATCTGAATGTACATTTACATAAAGTCAGGAAAGACCTCAGTACCAAGGCAAAAACCTCAGTAGACTTAACTCCTAAGAGAAGGTGTAAAAAAAACCTGTAAAAGGCCAAGCAAAAAATGTGAGATTTCCTCAGAGAAGGGAAAAGGTGAGACAGATATCCATTTCTAAGACACAGATGTGTAGACCTGACTATGCACAGTAGATATTCTGCCACAAAGAAGGTAATTCCAAGACTCTGAATCAAATTCCATATAATTATCTCTATGCAGCCAGAGTTAAGCCTATGGCTGCAAATCGCATTGCTTCTGCACTTTCTTGGAAATTATGACCAGACTTCTGAATTCCCTTCAGAGGGTACTCAAAAGTTAGCTCCTGCAGTACTTAAAGCATATGTTGGGTATAGGAAAGCACATTCTGTCAATGACACTTTCTTGTGGTGGTAGGACTTGTGGGGAGTAAAATGATGCAATGTCATGGACCAGGCCGATAGCTGTAACATTTAATTATCCTATTAGATTATGTCTTTAAAGAAATGTCACTATATATATATATATACATATATATATATATATATATATGTATACTGTTTCTAGTATTTATGGTTGGCAGTCCACAGATAGAAGCTGAAGGTTATTTTAATTATCATTCACGTTTAAGGGCCTGCTTTTGCAAGAATTATGTCAAGAAAAATGTTGGCAAGTTCACAACAACTGCAAGATTGGGCAATAAGGGAATTTAAAAGATTTGTAAAAAAACCTAGTGACTAAGTGCCTATTTCACTGCCTGTTGTATCCTGTTATATCCAGAGAATGGAAAAAGGAAATTCCATATTGACTAGATTGAGCCGTACTTGCCATCTCAGTAATGAAACCATCATGCAATTCCTTCAAATGAAATCTCAGTTAAACTGCACAACTGTTTCTTTTTACTTTCATGCTGTAAAAATCCAGAACAGCAAGCGTCCAGGAAAATACATTCATTGGAAAGAAGCTACCAAAGTCTGTCCTTTTGACTGTCATCTGCAGCTTATTTCACACACCCCCCCAAAAGCAAGAAGTCAAAAATGGAAACTGCATGGGTGGTTTATTACTCAGCATTGGGCTCCAAGTCTGTCTTCTTGATGCAATTGTCTTCCTGATAGAAAACAGATTGATAATTTGCTTCTCAAGTCCATAATTATTTGAACTCATTATATTTCAGAAAATTTGAAAGTGTTTCAGATTGTGCATATACTCTCACACGTTCCTGTATTTAATTTTTGGGCCTGGGTCCCCTCTTTCTGGTAACTGATATAGTAATTTACAGCTTTGCAGGTGTAAGGAGGGGTATTAGGTAAATTAATAGATTCTGATTTGCAGACCCTCTGTTACAATGAATTTGAATTTTTTTTACCAGGATATGAGACCTGAATACTTAAATTTCCAGTTAAGTTCTTTTCCATGATTGTTATCGTCTAATGCAGTTTTTCTGTAAATGTTCAATGCAGCGATGTTAATAGCAACAATTTCCCTCGAAAGAAGGTAATTTCTTTATTTCACTCTCTTTTTAGAGAGATCTGTCTGCTCAGTTTCTGTGCCACTACAGTTCCTGTGAAGAGTTTTGTAACCAAAGGCAGCTATTCTAGTCACACAAAGAATGTTGGACAGGTTAATACCATTGTGCAATATTGTGCAATATTAATGCATTGTACTATAACCAGCACAAGTTCCTGAACATAGCACTGCCAGAAAAAGAGGATTTTGATGCCTTGCTAAAGAGCATTTTCTACTCTCAGGTTTTGTGTGTGTGGAAAAAAAAGATTCAGGATGTAGTAAGAGAAAAACACACAAAAGTGAGCAAACATAACTAAAAAAGACCCTTTAGGCTACTTTTTCACCACTTTTCACCAGAAATTTGATTAAAGTTTTACCAGAATATTAGCTTTATACTGGAGTTTAGTAACTCACATTGGAAGTCAGGAGTCAATGACTGACTCTATGCTGGGGACAAGGAAAGACGGAGAGGATTGATGGTTACACTTACGTAGTCTTTCCTGGAGTTCTCTTGGTTCTGTATAGCTGCTTATCCCTCAATATTAGCAGTAAAGACCATTCCAGCCTTCACGAAATAATGTCCAAATATCTGTTTCTGAGTAGGTCATTAATTTTCAGGGACTTGCCAGCTATGCTACACAGTAGGTGGGAAAAAATGTGGTGGTGCTTGGGTGTGATGCCAACAAAAACTAGCTATTCACAGCTCTGATTTCTCACCAAGTAATTATAACTTTTGCTTTACTAGGGGAAAGAAAATAATACTAAGAATGAATTTTTTAAACACATTTACTCATTACCAAGTAATTCTGAAGTTTTCTTTGGGGAAAGGCGCTAGTAGCCCTTCTTATTGGGTGGAAATTTCCACTAACTTTCTTGGGAACTCCAGACACGCTAAAAATACGGTGTCTATAAACCTCTGTGGCAAGGATTATCCTCTTTTCCTAGTAGGATGCTTTCTCTATATAACATAGACATCTCACTGCTGTATCATGGTGTTTATGGTCTTTTTGGCACTGCTTCCTTCCCAATTACACTTTGGGAACTCCTGAAGGCGTCTGTTCCAATAATCTGTAAATTTTCTCCTGAAAATATCACTCCTTCACATCATAATGAGGTATTTCTAATATAATGCTATTTGTGTCAATTTATCATAGCTGCCTTTGTCTGGTCAAGGATCATGTGGATACAGTGATAATCAGGTTCGTATCATATTTAATTTCCCTATAAACTGCAGTTTTAACTACTGCTAGACTGTATAATTAATTTTCAGCCCTTGTAAATGCAGAGCTTCCCAGTAATATCATAGAAGTGAATTTTGATCTGGGTTTTCCTACAGATCCTTTCTAAGTCTATACCTGTCCATTGTTGCAGGCACTTCTTTACTTCCACATTTTATATGGACAATGTTTGTTCTTTTAAGTTATAAGGATTTTGGTACATAGTCTTTGGTCAAGATTTCTTTTGAGGTGCCTTAAATGAAGCCCTGATGTCTCCATTTTGCTCCAGTTCAGTCACTGGGAAATGTAGACAGCCATGCATTTGGGAAATTCAAGCCATTGTCCAAATACAGACTTGGGAGTTTAAATTCCTATTTTTGAAAATGCTGACCAAATTAATTACAGATTTTGATTTATGCAGAGAGACAATTCTATGTTCTTCCTCTTCTAGACAATGGAAAATGTGCAAAAACATTAAAGAAGGAAAAGATTATGTGTTGAGGCCCGCACTTTGCCCCAGTATTTTGCTAATGTTACGGGCTGGGAATGAATGTTAGTGCCTCAAGTAAGAGGCGACAAAGATTACCAGCTGCAGAATTTGTGGGGTGAGTATTATCTTCCAGAGCACTTATAGCAGAAGGTACTTTTGGCCAAAAGGTTACTCACACTCCTCAGAGAGAACTTGGGATTACCAGAAGAGCAACGGTAAGTCAAGTCCGACATCGGGGATGGGACATGATGGAGCAGGAGAATATGGCACAAGTAATTGCAGAGGTGCAGATAACTTCTGAGGATGAAGATGTAGAAAGCAGTTTGGTGGAAAGGAAGATCCAAAGAAACGTCCAACAACAAGTAGCAGAAGAGAAAGAGGATATCAGAAGAGATATAGGGTAACAGAATACAGCTGCTACAGAAAAGAAAACATGAAAGGCAGAACAGAAAGGCAGAAGAGAGGAAGAGAGTGCTGATACAAAAAAGTAAGATGTGAGTATGAAGGATGGATTCTGTGGATTAGAACTCAATGGAGAAAAGAGACAATATATATCTGATTTGAAAGAGAGTTATAGATGAGATGAAATGGGTTTCAAACAACTAGAAGAACCCTCTTTAGACCCTCATGGAAAATGGACTGTGTGATTCCTATTCCCCACTGAGAAGAATCAATGGGCTTTTCTCCTGAATAGGCCCAGAAGACAAAAAGGCATATTGGTTTCCATGCTCTGGGATGCACAGAAGTTGAGACAAACTGACACAAAGTCTTTATTGTGAGAAAAATACAGCATTGCTGTATTTGCACTAGGCCAGACAGGTAGCATTTTTAAGAGAAGCAAGCAAGGGAACTGCAATAGCATTGCTATCTTTTCTAGTGAGACAGAAAAAAGCAATGATAATGTAAAGAACTGGGCTACTGAGATGGTTTGTGGGTTCCAGTTTGTAGTTGTAGTAGTAGTTGTACTTCCAGTTCATAGTTTGTAGTTATTAGTTGATAATTCATAAGGAAAGTTTCAAACAAATAAATGCAGAGACAATGTTGAGAGACAACTGTGTAATCTCCAAAGAAAGCTCTTGTTTTATTTCACAGCAACAGGGAAATTAGGTAAAGGTAGAAAAAATACAACAAAAGGGTAGAAAGTTTAGGAATAAAGAGAAATTATTAATCAGTAGAGTCACAGTCAAGTGACTGCAGGTGCAGCTAAAATAATGGAATTTGGCCAGAAAATTGAATGAAATCAGAAAGAAAGAATTGAAACAGGTAAAGACTGAAAGAAGTAAGGTAAAGAACCTAAAACTCACAGTGAAGGAATGTGAACAGTGGATATATTACCTGAATTTAATCATTATAGAGGAAAAAAGGAGTGTAATAGAAGAGCCAGAAGGACTGAGAAATACCTGTTGAAGGATTTGCAGTACCCAGAGAAGAAAGTAAATGCACCAGCCAGGCATGACACATGTTTAGATATAGAATGCTGAAAAATAATGTGATAAAGGAACATACATAGAAGACATTAGATACTCAATCTGGGAAAGAAATTAAGAAAATTATTTTATGAACAGATCTTGAAGATCGGTTTTGTATGTTGCAAGTATGTTCCCTTTAACATTAATGTAGAAATTATTTTGCTGAGTGTTGTGTTGGGGGTTATTAATTTCTCTAACACAAACTGGAGAGCAAATGCTATTGGTAATTGTAAGACCACCAGCAGTGCTGAGAAGAGAACAATGCAGCACATTTGGGGACAGATTTTATTTAGCAGTTTCACTGTAGAAAGTGGTACTAAAGTCTGGAGGATGATCATGAGGTTTCGTGATGCTATAAAGGGAAGAGGTATTGCCAATATTCAGCATGATCTGATCATCATATGAGAAGGATTGAAATATTTTGAGAATTACAATGACTGACAGAAATGAGTGTATGTTACAAGGAAAATGTGCAAGTGTTTTTTAAGCACTTGAACCAGGGATTCATTAGTTGAAGACAACAGACACATTGAAAGATGTGGAAATGCTAACTTAGGGCTGAGAAGAATCAGGAACATTGGCTGATCACAGGACCACCCTGAAATGCTGAAGCTGGAGAAGACACACGTGACCACAGGTCATGCTATTTCTGAGAGGGGAAGCAAGACAATCCTTGGTTGTGCAACTGCTCTCATGCATGCCTGTGGAAGTCAGCTGCCCCAAAACAGAAGAAGGGTGTTTTATTGATGGGGGTCAAGATTCTGCTTAGAAGAAAATTTAAAATAAATTCTAAAGAGGAAGAAGACTGAAAGAAAATGTCATGGTAAATACATTGTGTGTTCAAATCAAACTGGAAAGGAAAAAGAAGCATTTTAGTCACAAAATTGCAAGATTGCAGAGCAGTCCTGCTAGTGCAACAGGAAAGATGCTAACAGTTTTAAGAGGAGCTTAATGAATGGAACATGTCTGCCACGTAGGGGACACAGTGACCCACGTTCCTGTCCCTCAGTGCTCAGCCAGCACCCCAGCTCCACCACCTGGGACCCAAGTCTGACTGTGGCCCTGTGGCCAGCAGCCCTGTGGCCAGCCCAGGACCTGCAGAGCCTGGTGGGGCTGTCAGGGTGGGGTCCAGCCCTGCTGCCTTCCCTCATTGTCTCCAGTGATGGTTGGGTGGGTGGCAATGCTGTCCCTGCCACCGCCCCCAACCTGCTTGGGGGCTGCAGACCCTCACCCAACAGAAGACACCTGCCTGGACTGTGTGTGTACGGTGGATGCAGCTCCTGACACTCCTGAGTGGGCACTCCACTATTCCCTGGTGATTCCATCCTCTGGGGCATTCCTAGAACAAGGCAAACCTGTCATGTAACCCAAGGAATGTTACAGAGCCTATAAAAATATTGATCCAGACCTTAAAATCTTAATAAAAGTGACAATTACAAAGTAATTATTCACTGTGAGTTGTGCTAACATTTTCTGTAATGCCCTGGTTGTAATTTCTTCACTGGCTTCATGGCAATTCTAAAGAGATCAATAGCAATGCACATATTTTCTGGTTGGAGAAACAGCAGCCAGGAACTCAAAGGCCCTCCAGCAAAGTGGGGACAGAGACTGAAGCAGAACTGAGCTCTTTCCAAGGAGCTGACCTGGGGGTCTGTACAATATCTGCTTAGAGAGACCTTGAGAGAGATACTCCATTTCTTAGGGTAGCCTGTTTCACAGAGAGTGAAAACCAGGCCTGGAGACTGTGTTAATGCTTTATCCAGGACCCGACATGCTAAATAACCATATAAATAATAATGTCATTGACATCAGATTTAAGTTTTTGATGGCAATGCTTAGATTGGAAGAACAATAATCCTTGTGTTGGTACTTAAAATGTCTCAGAAAGTTTAGAAAAATCAGCCACTGAGCTAATTGCCAAATTGGTCTGGGTGGCCTCAGGAAAAGAATTTATTCCCTGTATTTGGCTGAAACTCCTTAGAATGCTTATATCTTTTGCCTTTTCCTGAAGGCAACAATTTTTCCTGTCCCTTGCAGGAAATAAACTTTCTTCCAGTGCTGTAATGGTGGACTGTAAAACCCTCCATGAGAACATGTGATGGGAACCAGGCATCTATCCTGTTGCACGACAGAGCATATCATCTGTGTTTTGCATGCAGTTAAAAGTAAGAGCTATACCCATTAATTTACTTGTTGATGCTTCCCTGGCAGTATGACTCAGTGTTGGGGAACACATTTCCTGAATTACATTTTAAAAAAAATCTGATCAGAACTTGCTGTACAAGGACTCAGTTGATCCAGTTTTCTGTTTTTTAAATGAACTGAATATCATATCCTTTAATAATTTACAGGAGTGTAGCTTTTGGAATGGCCTGTGCCAGCTGAGGATATGCCTCCATCTCTCCTAGCAACACCTAACATCAGCTCACTCTGATATTCAATGCTTTATCTAGAGCAGGCTTGGCTAAATCCTTCTGCCTGCTTATAAAGCACAAAGTGATTTTAAAATTGCTGCAGAACTTTTCCAGTTGTAATAGAGTTCTCTCCTGCAGAAAGATCATGGCATTATGGAAGCATTTTGTGCATTGGTCATGTTTCCACCCTTGAAATAAATAAAAGCCATTTGCCATATGTGAGCAGTAGAGCAGGCTAACACTGAGGTATATTTGCTGAGGCTCTTCATGCAGTGCAAAATGAAAGGACCTACTTCTAGATCCAGATCTCCTGGGATTAAGGAATTTAAATCAGCTTTTTTATTTTTTCCACCCTTTTCTCTACCATCTCCAAATATAGACCAGTTAGAGTGGAAAATCTAACTCTTAGTGCAAATACATTGAGTACACAAAATTGGTATGTGCCTATATACTGGTAGGTTAACCACTTTTCCTGCCCTACTGGGACTTCTAGACACATGTACTCAGACAGCTATTTATGTGCTGGGATTTTTCACATAATTTAGGGGTAAGCAAGTTCATACTGCTAGTTTAAAATATGAATTCATTTATATAAACATATGCAGCCAATACAAAATTCTGTACATGTGACAGCACTGAAATCATAAGTTAACCAAGTAAGATGAGCAAAGATGAGAGTGTATAAACTCAGCATGATTCTGGACAAAAACACCAGAGACTTTAAAATAAAAATGGAAATGTTTATGTTGGATGATATTGAAAGTATAAGCAATACCAGCAACATCAGTTCCTTCATTCTAAAGTGCCTATGAACATCCCAAATTCTCTATGATATCTAGCCATGTGCCATTTTATAACAAAATTACCATCCCATAATTGCTCACTTTTTTACTTAATATTAATATGTTTCCTCAAGCACATATTTGCATTTATATGTAGAGAGATATCACTGACCTCTCTTTTTAATTTTGCTAATAATTTAAAATACAAGAATTCAAATTCATCTGTGTTTGTCTCCTTTGTTAAAATAGTTAGCTACTCAAATATCTGAATGCTGTAGCTTTTAAAAAGCTGTATGAAACTTACACATCACGTGACCTTGTTACCTGATGAACAAAGATTGCGTGTTTATGTATAAAGAGTTTTTTTGTTAGTTTGAAGAATTTTGGAATGGCCTTGTAGTCCTCATTCTGCTTGTTAAAACTAAGAGGCATTTGGGATGAATGATAATGCTACAGGAGCAAGTTCACTCAGATGTCATTTACCCTCAGGTAGTATTTTGCTGGCATACATGATGATTTGGATTATCACTACCTTGTACCATGTAAATCCTGAAATTGTAATTTGCACAGAAAATAGGGTTTTTTTTGCAGGATTAATGCAAGAATAATATTAAAGATGGAGGAAAGGGTAGGTTCTCTGTTGTACTCCTACCCCTTTGCATCTGGAAATTTTTTAATTTCACACATTGATAGTGTTTGTGGCATATTTTTTAGTGGTGGAAGAAGATTTTCTGAATGAGGAAGTAAGACAGGGCACAGAGAACCCTAAAGTCCAGAAAGCCTAGTATAAAGCCCATTGCCTGTTGAAATAACTGCTATTTGCAGCGGAGCATGCTCATCAGGTTCCAAATATTTGGCTGCAGTTCTCTTTCCATAAACATTGGAGTCACATCACACATGTCTACAGGGCTCAGCCACACCTCTTCTGCCCTTGCCTGCCTGCCTCTAGTGGTGCAGCCAACACTACAGTCCGGAACACTCTCCTTATCATTCTAAGTTCCTCCTTTTAAACCTTCTAACGTTTGTTTTGGGCCTTCAGCAGGCCATCTTTCACCCACCTCTCTCCAATTTGGAGTTGCTGACCTCTTGGTACATTGGCAAACCAGGTCTTATGCTTCATGAGACTCTGATCTTAACCTACACCTTGGTAGAAATAGCTGGTGCCGTTTTAACTTTCAAGAACAGTTTGAAGGCTTAAGAGTTATCTCCAACCCATTGACCTACTTGACCTAAACAGATTGCCAAAACTTTGGAGATGCCAAAGGCTGTGCTAGTGAGTTCCATTTGGGTCTCCCACCCAAATGAAAGGGTGGAGAAATCCAGATACAATGCTATTCAAGAGGGCCAAAAGCCCTGTAAGACTCCGTGAAAAATATTTATTTTTCATTTTTTAATCAAAACCAGAATAAACAGCACCACATCTCTTTTTGCCTTAAACTCAAGCACAAGAAAAATTTGGACCACCACTGAAGGTGGAAATTCTACATACCTGACCTTATTGTTGTATTTTTAAGCAGAAACACAATGATTTTAGTGAAGTGTTTTGCTTAAAACAGAGGACTGTTTAGCACTGGGGAAGTTTTGGTTGTTTGCATTTAAATGTACATGATAAAATATTTTTACAGCTCTTTGCCTGCATGTTGACAACCTATGTGCAGGTAGTGTTACATGTGAAAAGCAAATCCTGGGAGGTACCTGCTTGAACCTGTCCATGGCAAGAAAGCCTTCTCACTTCTGTGTATTTTATGTATAGTATAAATAGATAGATAGATAGATAGATAGATAGATAGATAGATAGATAGATAGATAGATAGGCAGTCATAAAACAGCTTGCCACCAGTGCTAGCTGACAGGCTTTGCCAAAATGGACTGCTCTCATCCTTTCCCCAATAGCTATTGGAGGAATTGTAGGAAGGGCTTCCTTATGCCATAGATATCCTGATCAGAAATGTAGATACAAAATTTCTATAGAGCATTATGTAGATGGTGCCTACTAGCTGTCTATTGAAGGTTTTCAGTATTCTAATTGGTACTGGGTTTGATTGGGAGAGAGTTAATTGATTCATAGAGGATGGTGGGAGGTTGTGAAATCCAATTTTTTTTTGATTTCTGATGAAAACTGTTGATAATATTGGGATGTTTTGGTTACTGCTGAGTGATTACATAGGGTCAAGGCCTTTTCTGCTTCTCAGACTTCCCCACCTTTGAGTAGGCTGGGAATGTTCAAGAATTTGGGAAGGGGCACAGCCAGGACAGTCAACCCCAGCTGACCAAAGGGATTTTCCTGGCCTTATGGCATCACCCTCAGCAATAAAAGCTGGGGGGTGGAAGTTTCTTGAGGGCTGCCATTACTAAGGTACTGCCTGGTTATCATTAGATTGGTGGCATGCAATTATGTTTCTTTTGTGTCATATTTTTTTTTAGTTGTCAATTTTTCCCTGCAGTTTTTCAAATAATTAAACTGCCTTTATCTCAACACATATTTTCTCACCTTTACTCTTCTGATTCTCCCTCCATCTTGATGTGAGGGCATGAGACAGTGACTGCATGGTGCTTAGCTGCCTATCATGGTTAAGCCATGACAAGAATTGAACTGCCATAGGAGCCCATTAACTTCTCCTGAATT
This sequence comes from Euphonia xanthogaster, assembly GCA_034509185.1. Classification (NCBI taxonomy): domain Eukaryota; kingdom Metazoa; phylum Chordata; class Aves; order Passeriformes; family Fringillidae; genus Euphonia; species Euphonia xanthogaster. Next base: position 34,392,800 of record JAYDZK010000056.1, on the reverse strand, counting down.
CCTGGAAATCATAGTTCAGAATGTGGTTTGGGTAATTGTCATGAATGTGCATCTACAGTGCTTAATTTGCCTTGTTTCTGCTCTGCTGCACTCCTAAACAGTATTCTAATAGCAGTGGAGAAAAAAAAATGATGAGATTCATCTGACTAAATATAAACATCTACAATAAAAATAAACACTTCTGGCTGCCTTTGTACTCAATGGAGAGAAACAAATATTTATAAAGTATGATTCATATCATTCTGAGGTAGGTGTCTATGCTGGTTTTGGGTGGGGTAGAGTTAATTTTCTTCACAGTGGCTGGTGTGGGGCTGTGTTTTGGATTTATGCTGAGCACAGGGTTGATAATATAGAGAAGTTTTTGCTATTGCTGAGCAGGGCTTACACAGAACCAAGGCCTTTTCTTTCTCCTTTTGTACTGCTGCACAGGTGAGGACATTGGGGGTGTGTGGAAGGATGGGAGGAGACACATCCAGGACAGGTGATGCCCGTCAACCAAAGGGATATTCCAGACCATATGACATAAACTGGGGGGAAGAAGAAGGAGGAGATCTTTGGAGTGATAGTGTGGGGCTGGCTGTGGTTAAACTACGACAGTGTCTAAACTAGTTTGCATGAACCATGTCCTAAAAATGCCCGATTCTCAACGTGATAGGAGCCTCTGATGACAACTTCAGGTGTAGGTTTCTTCACTTTAGAAATCCCTATCCAAAGGGAGATGAAGTGAATCTCACATAAGGAGATGCTAAGAAATAAACTACCCTATAAGGCCAGACCATCTACCTTAGTACCACAGAGCCTGATACCTGAGACAAGATACTTCAAGAATAATGCAAGACCAAGGCAAGTATTATCTTTCTTTGTTTTCATCTCCCAGCTCCTGGTAGTCAGCAGATTACAGTCTCCATGTGCCAGAGGTTTCCCTCTGAATCATTGCTTATTATGATGTCTTCTATGCATTTGTCTCGACCAGTGAATTAATGTATCCCACTGGCCCTCCCCATCAAACTGTCTCCTGAGGCTTCAGGATTCTTATCCAGGATTAAAAGTGTTTTACTGCTCCTAATCAGCCCACATATGGAAACTGTTTCAGTCTAATTCCTCTGTACTTTCTCTACTTCTATTATTGTATTCAACACATATATGCAGCATGGATCATATTGATGTATTTTATTCTTAGTTTCTTTCCTGGCATTACACTATTTTTGGAGGTAATTATTTGCCATTACTACAGGACTGGATTCCTTAATAGTGGTGATTAATAAATAAATGAACCATAAGGTATTTTTTGCCGTGTGGATTGTTTTACACTTGTCAAATAAACTCCAAATTCGATTTTGCCCCTTAGCCCTAGACGATTCTTCTGCAATTCTTTGCATTTATCTTGATTATGGCTACTCTGGTCTATTATATATGGTCTGCAAATACTGCTACCTTCTTGTTCATCCAGTCCCTGTATAAATATGCTAAACAGGACAGATTGACATAGGACAACAGAGATATAATTCTATGAAAAGTGACCTCAGCCTCAATCTTTGCTTTGTGTATTTTAAGCAGTTACTTATCGTACATCAGTTTAAGTTTTTTAGAAATTCTTTAATAGAGGACCTCACCATAGTCTGTTAAATTTTATGGTCAGTATTTGCAAGTTGGGGATTGAAAGAAGTTTTACCAAAGAGGGATAAAGTGAACTGTAAAATATACATTGTATTAGAGAACTGGGGCTTTAGGTAGTTGAAGAAAAGCACAGAAGATGATCCTATAATAACTAACAGAGGAACTGTGTGAAAAGAGAGAAGACTGGGGAAGAAAAGAGAATTGCTTTCATTATACCATAAATTAGTTTCAATAACTTACAATACTAGTACTTGGAAGAGCAAGGTTCAAAGGAGGAATCTTTCCTCTCCCTCTTTCAAGCATGCTGCTTTAGAGTCTGCCTGCCTGCTTCTAATGTGAAGCTGTAGCACACCCTGTGAAGTATAAATATGGATTCCTTTAGAGGTTTGATGACATTTTGTTGGAAGACACAAACATGTTTCTTGCAGATTTGTGATCTGCAAGAATTCAGCCTGTGCCAGTACATTGGGGACTGTGCCATAGATCACAGTCCAAAATTGCCAGTTCACTCTATTTATTTACCTGGGTTAATAGAAACAAAAGAATATTGAATTGCAATTAAGCTGAACTTGGAAAAGGATTTATGAAACCTTGTCAGCTGTGTTATCCAACACAATACCATTTGTGGGAGAACAAAGATTGTTCATTTAGAATATGTTGAAACCGTAAGTGAAATCACCTTACAAATATTTTTTCTCCTTGAACGGATAACATCTGACGGAGGGGAAAGCGATGCCTAACCCACTATTAAACATTACCAGGTTACCATTATAGTTAATTAGTAAGGCATTACCCATAATCCTCTGAAGACAATCACTTTCTGGCTGTCACCCAGGCCTGCTGCAGTATAGGCTCACTGACTCCAGAAAACTGACAAAAGTTGTTTTTCTGCAAGAAGCATGTTGTGAAAGAGGCCTGGTGAAGGTGAAACACGTGTTGTTACTTTGTCTTTAAGAGACCAGTTTGATCACAGCATTTCTGATGTTCATTTCAATGTCAGGGAAATTTTTGCATCAATTTTAAAAGTATAACTCTATGTACTAATTGCTTTTTCCATTTGGCAGATACCTAACTTTAACTAGAAACTTATTTTAGATTTATGCCATAGTTGATAAGTCATCAATAGAATATGAAAATCAGGTCACAGTCTGAAAAACTGCATGGTTTTTTCACCCTATGAAGAGAAGAACTTCTTTGGAGATCTGGGTGTACCCAGAGTGTATCCTCAAGTTCATTCAAGGCATAAAACCAGGAAGAGTGGCTGACACAACAGGCTTATTGGACTTCTCTACAAGGATGGCCTGACAGTAATGCTGAACATGTGTGTGTGGGACATGTGTGTTGGCTCTTTGGATTGTGCCATTATGGCCCACTTCCTGACCAGGAAAGTGCCAGCATGACTGTGTCTACAGCCTATTCAGCTGCTGAAATGAATAGAATGACTTGCTCTAATCCATAATGAACATACTGGTATTTAAGCCCCCATATTTTCAAGGTGAATTTCCAATGACCTTTTAAAAGATCTCTCGTCTTTCCATTTCTTTCATACTTCTATTTTAATGGTATTCTAGCTGGTGATGCCAGAAGATGTGAAGATCAGGAAAAACCCCAGAAGTCATTACCTGGCAATCTTGTTGCTCAGCTGGGCTGCATTCTCCACAAGCTGCATTCAGTACTTTGCTCATTGAGACACCAGTGTGATGCTTGCGTGGCCCAGAACACGTGTTGCGTCATAGGATCTCTGTCAGGGGGATATTGGATAAGAAGACCTCATCTAGCAGGCATGGTGGCTTAGCATGTTCCATTCGTGGAGCACAATTTATTAAACAGAGAGTATGTAAATGGGCTAATTCACCAAGGCTTCATGGCTTTGTACTGGTGACAAAGGACTCCTATTTGAATCTTCTTGTTTGGCTGCTGATTGTTATTTGGCACTCCGCATTGCTACATGGGTCAGGGGTGGTAAGGGACAGAAATGGAGTATGTGAGAGAAGACTACCTCAGTAAACTAAGTAGCCTTGGACAGATGTTGTGCACAAGCTTGCCTGGGGTTCAGAACTTAGCCACCTCCTCACCCAAAGAGCACTGAGACACTTCATCTGGAAAGCAAGATCTACTCAAAATGTATGAACAGAAGTATTCCTCACAAATTTTTTTTGTGGGTGCCACCCTCATCATCGAGCTAGAGCATGAAGTCACCCTTCCCATCCTCCTCTACATAGCAATGTAATGGTGTGAGCCTTCAGCTTTGAGGTGTAGGAAATCTGGATTTGGACCCTCTTCATCTTAAACACATGAAGATTCAGATTTCCTACTTGAGTGCCTTAAACCCTGGCTATGGAGAGGCAAAGGGAAGTGAACTTAGTTCATTTTGTCAAAGTAAATGCAATAAAGGGAGCTGAGGCCTAAAAAGAGGGAGATATGGGCTATTTCCTGAAGGAGAGAGTCCTGGACTTTTGATCTGTACTTTCAGATAACTATTCCTGGTCACTATATCAAGAAGACACTGCATAAAATAACTGAATTGAAAAAACCCAAACCAAATCCTTTTCAGGGGCCTAAGTATTTTTGAATCTAACCATAGGTCCTTTCATTGCTAACTTCTATGGTGCTCTATCTCGTTGATGCCCCTGCAGTGAATTCCCTTTGTTTTGCTGCAGCAAGCATGGTGGCCTGTTACTGTAACTTTCTGAGAACACCACTGTAAGCTGTGTGTACATATAGAATATGTGGTGCGTGCTTTAGCCTCACTTCCCAGAGCAGAGGTATTATTCTTACTTTGGCTCACTTAGTAATTTCACTAATGGCTGGGAGAAGAATAATGGAAACCTGGAGATTTGGCTCATGAGATACAGCTGCTGTGCCGTAAAGCCCCCTTTAGAGATATCATTTGGGGCCAATTTCCTTATTCTGTAGTCAGGCAAAACTCCCATTGACGTCAATAGGAATTTTCCTTCCATAAAAAATGGGGGCTCAGGGTTGGCCCTGATTGTTTTGTCAGCTTGGACTACTTTGGATAATGCCATTATTCTAAACATCCATCGATGGGCAGAATGCCTCTGTAAAGTATTTAAGATATCCTCAGGTTGCATAAAGAGGTAAAATATGGAAAAACTAGTCATCAGCAGCCTTTTATTCAGTCTTCCCTAATGCACCTTGTGTGAAATGTTGGACCATCTCATAAGAATAAAGATAGCAGGTATTTTGAATGTAATCTTTCCAAATGCATTTAAAATCAGACATCTGGTAATAGCTTGTAAGTAGAAATGTTAATAAAAATGCATCGCATTCAGGGATATTTATAAATGTGAACTGCTTGCTCCACCCCAAGCTGAGGAAAAGTAAATGTTATCCATTTTCACATAGGTTTTTAGCCAAAGTCCTTTAAGCATATAACTTTACAACTTTCATAAAAAGGGCATAAAAATGAAAAATGTGTTTTGCAATGAATCTGCCACTGATATGAGTGTTCAATTAAATGGACCATGCAAGAAAAGAGGAAAGATTTGCTACTGGGGTATTGCCAGCGATATCCTTTGACACTTCTACGGTCTCATGTGTTCCTGATCAAGCAGTACAGAGCACTGGAAAATCCCAAACCAATTAGCTTGAAACTAGAGCAGTCTGTATACATTTGATACGCAGTCAGAGGACTCTGACTTGAAATGATTGGCACTGAACTATGGCCCTTCTATCAACTTACCTTAAACCGTTTTTGCCCTTTTGTTGACACAGAAATTCACCAACTCTATTTATACCCTGGAAAATTGCATGTTTCTGCTTAGACAACAGATTCAAACTGTGTTTTTACTAGTGGCAGCCATTTGGAATTCTTTCTTACCACACTGTATCCCATTTCACTTTAAGTCTTCTCTTCTGGACATGCACAAGATTCATACTTCTGTAAAATCTAGTTACCAAATCTGGTAATTTATCATTGACATTACCCAGTGAAATATGTAACTGGTTCTAGTCCAGCTCTTAAATTTGTTGTATTTAGTTCCCATCACATAAATTTCAGTTTTCCTGGTGCAGTTTGGTACAGTTCCTGGTGTAAGATACAGACTGCCATACATGTTGTACTGCATGTGCAGAAATGAGATTGTCAGCTGTGCTGCCCTGCCCTTTGTCTTCAGCCTCAGCCCTCCCTCGTGTCCTTCTGTGCAGCTGGTTTGAGGACAGATGACTATAAAATAAGGACTGTCAGTTGATCCATTTGAGCCATTGTTTAAACCCTTGAAGCTGGTGGATGCTGAGATTGCCTTGACTCATAAAGTTGCCTTTCACCTTTGTGGTGCAGGTTCCCAGGAAGAATCGGGAAGGGAAGTTCCAGAGAAGATTAGACAGACTCTCCTGGAGGCAGAAACGCTGCCTGCAATCTGACCTGGGAACCAATGTTGAATTCCCATGGTTTCTCTACCTGTAATCTTTTGATTTTGGTGCAACCCCCCAAATACCAGATAGCAAGAGAGCTGTTGGTTTGGGGAGACAGCTCCTCTGCTGTCCAACCACTCACTCTGACTGAAGAAAGAAAAGGAAACACTAAGGAAAGGGTACATAAATATTTTCATCTTCTACTCTGTCACACGCTTATACACATAGAAAAGTGTATTTAGAGCTTAGTAGAAGCTTTTCATGAACTGTGAAAAACAGAATGCCCCAGAGTCTACTTTTCCTTGTGGAGCAAAAAAGTGGAAGTGCATCATGAATATATTTGCATTTTTGCTACCCACTGGTTTACCTTCCATGAAGCTGAAATCTTCCTTTTCCAGTGCTACAAATCTGGAACCACTCATAATTATTAAATTCCCTTAAAAAAAATAAGAAAGAGAGAAAAAGAACTATTTATTGTGGCCAAGGAATGCACAAACTACTGGAAGAAGAATTTCATAGCTGTTTAACACAATATAACAGAGACATTATGCCAGTCTTCAGGATAAAAGGAATAGTCCCATGAGGAATTCAGCTTCTTGCTGTCTTATATAATTTCATTCTCCTCTATATAGATACTCTTTAGTTTTAAGTATAAAAGTAGTATCAAATTTGTTTTTCATATGCAAGAAATTCCATTTCCATCAGTTCAAGTTTAATCTGTCATGATTGAATTTGTGTTCCTGGGCATAAGGAAAGATACTTAGATAATTTTTCAAATAACTGACATGTAAAGGAGCTGCCACTGCTCTTCCAAACATGTCCAATTCAGATGCATCTTGGTCTTTGCTGGCAGAGAATGCAGTTCAAGTTCTCTTCATGGCAACTGACTTAAATTTCCCCTTTGGCTACACTGACCACTGCATCCTGAGCAGGCACATGTACTCCCTGCCCTGCATATGGACAGTAGACTCCTGCAGTAGAGAAAATGGGACAGACGTCAAACTTAGGGACAAGTGCCGTGGCAGACTTTGTGATTGCCAAAAATGTTTTCTTCTCAGAACAGAGCAACCTTGTCTATACTCCTCCTGGGAAAAGTCTCTGCCCTGTGCTAACCCCTTTGCATTATTTGTGAGAATATTAATTGTCTTATGTCAAAACTGGGAAGTATTCTAACAATCACATTTAACAGACCATCCTGGGAAAATGTTCAAACTGATGTCCCAACTGTAATTGTTTTACTTGCATAAACGTAGTCCAAAATATCTCCAATCCACCCCGTTAAACTTGGAACTCTAAGGAGTACACTTGAACTGGTTTGCACAGCAAGCACAAATCTTAATGTGGTATGAGCTCTCATTGGTCTTTCTGACTTAAACTGAAGTCTCACTCAATATTGCCTGTTAGTGGTAATTTGGGAACAGAGGAAAAATGGTGAAGACAAGTAAGAACAGCATTAAGAAATAAACCCAAGCCTTTAAAATGTTGAATAAATGTATCTATGTAGCTTTTAAAACAACTGATGGATGTCTCTCAAGACTGCTGAAATAATATTATCCCTCCATTTTTTCCCATAACTTTATTCCTTTGTCTAACCAGGAATAATTCAGTACAGCTGAAATCTGGGAGCTGAATTGAAATGCAATGGGGACTAATCCCAGTAAAGTTACTTGCCTCATGCCAGCTATTGACTTCAGTACAATGAGTAATTTTAATTGCATCATGAGTGTCTGAAACACCTTCTATTCAACAGACCTCTTGGAAAAGTGAAGGCTTCTTGTTGGAATAAATCCTTTTTATTTCTTTCTTTTTTACAGTGTGTGAGGACTTTAAAAGAACTTAATCATCAAACTCCAGACTGAATTAACAGTAGTGTTCAGAACAAAGCAAGAGGACTGGAAAACATGCAACTCTTTATAATTAATTTTCAGTCCCCGTGGGAAAATGAACAAATGCTATTAAAACCTAAAAGAAAAGTAACTATATTTTGCATATCACAACATGGATGCCTTCAGAAGTGCAAGTTTGGCATTCTCACACTTGCTGAAACAAAGAGAAAATCCAAATTTATACTTGCAACTGTATTATTTTTTCTTAATTATTTCAGACCTTTCATCTATTGTATCATGAACTTTTTTACAGAGAAAAACAAACAATCCAATAATAAAATTTTTGTAGTTTCATGGTTTTAACTTCCTTTCTTGTGAAGTGGTCAAAAAGAGCATGTTTATTCTATTTTCACTGCAGAACATTTTGGCAAAAACTTAATTTTGGAATAACTTCCTTGACATTTCACTTACCAGTGTAAAGAAGAATGAAGAGGGGCAAAGAAGAATTACCACCTGGAAACATTTTCTTGGATGCTTTCTTGATTATTCTGTGACAACCAGCATCTATTTAAAATCTTCCTCAGTTACTAGAAAAAAAGATATTTGCGTGTTAATAATATATGTTATGTTATGTTATGTAATTTTTTAAAGTATGGTTTGTTTATATGCAACTTTGAGGTAACATCTCACAGTCATTCTAAGACATTTTGTCTGATGAATCATCTAAAACTGCTCTTAATCTGCATGAGATATAGGCTTTAGAAACTGAAAAGAACTTCAGGAACTCACCAGTTCTGAAGATCTTTGCAGTACCAGGATCAAAGCAAAAGTGTTCCTGGAATTCCTTCTCAGCAGAAGATAATGTTTCAGGAAATCATCACTGGGTCAAAAACATGTATGGTACATTGATGTACAACATCCTTGAACAGTGTGTCTGTATCACATTAAATTCCACATTAGCCCAGTATAATGTGTGTGATGTATAGGCTTGACTATGCCTCTGCATAGTTAAAATAGATTTATAGATCAGTTTTCCTTATGTGTCAGGAGAGCTGTTGAAAAAAAGAACCCCATAATATCAGGAAGTGGGAAAAAACTGGGAATGTGGTTGCATGTAAGTATAGAAACCCCTAGTAAACACTGTACTCTGAAACTGAAATACCATGGAGCAGTTATCAAGCCCATTAAAGCTGACAGGAGCAGTTCTGATTAATGCAATTCACATACAGACTTGGGTTCTCTGAAAAGGTTTGCATAAAACAAGAGCAAACCTGAAACCTTGTAAAAAAAAAAAAAAACCAAAAAAACAAAACACCAAACTTGAACTGAACCAAGCCTTTTCCTGAGGGTTGGAAAAAAATTGATTAATTGTTTAATTTTCACATCCCTCATCTTTTCCATTTTCAGCTGGGAGAAAAACGGGACAAGAGAGAATTTTGTGGTATTTTTTCTGGCCTGACTGAAGATGAAGAAGTATAAGAGGTAATCTCATGAGAAAGTTTGACCTTGCAAGATTTCCGATTGATTTCCAAAGCCAAAAGATTCAGATACATTTGGAGAGACTTTGAGCAAACATCCAACCTTCAGCATGCCTGCCTGAAATGAAGAATCAAATGTTTTTATAGACCTTCCTTCTCCTCCTTGATGAGCACACATTTATATTGTGTGCACATTTGGATGTGTTATATACTTGGGAAAATACATGTACATTCAAGTTCTTGTCAGAGGGATTTCGGGGGTGAAGTGCTAATTCATTACTCTAAATAAAAGCTGATATGAAACATAAGTGCTAAGTACTTCAGAAAGTACACTATGAAAAAATAGTTGAGCTATATGCAGTCCTCAGTCTCATTAGGAAGTGAGAAAGAGATGGAATGGAAAAAATTAACTTGTCAACATAGCCATATATAATTTTCAAAGAGCTCAATGTGAGCACAAGATGTTGCACTGACCATTGAAATAAATCAAAAAGCTGTGAATTGTTTCAGAGATTTATTGGTTTAATTACCAATCATAACACAATGTGTTTGTTCTAAAGTAATCCTACAAAAAAAGGAAAAACATATTTATGCAGCTCTTGAACTGAGAAGCAGATCCTTTGAAATGGGTGAGTTACAGACAATGTGTAATCTCTCATTTACTATGCAAAGCTTTAAAAAGCTTCCTATAGAGAAGTGTAGCATCAACAGAGCATGCTAAATATTAGAGATTCCAATTGAGATCTTTTTGACCACAGAGTAGCTGAAGATTTCTCTCTGATCTTAATCATCACTGAAACCTGAAACAGGAAAGGAGCACACTGATAAGGAAGATGATTTAGCATGGAAAATCATTGGCTCTTTTAGTTTTACATGCAGACAGCACCTAAAAATAACTACCCTGAAACACTTGCACCAAGGGAGCAGGAGCCTGAAGAAAATTACCTGATACTTCTATCTGAATATTTTCCAGCATTTCAGTATTTGAACAGCCTGATTCATTACAGTTAAGCACAAGCTGAAGTCTGCTGAGGCAGTTCACAGGCTGAAGGTTAGTGTGAAAGTGCTGTCCTGGGACAGGTCTGCATAGATATGGAAGCCAGTATACCAGAGGAGTATGGGAAGCAGGAACAAACAAGCTGACATATAATTATGGATTGGGAGCAAAAAGGGCAAATATACACAGCATAATGCAAGAGAAGTCACAAAGATTAAATTCACTGTCTTATGATGGATCCCTGTGTTGAGGTCAGAATTTCCTCATCAGAACATTCTGCTGAAAAACCTTTGTTAGACTGAAGAATCTTGTTGGGGTTTTCCAAAGAACCCACAAGGCATGGGATAGACCTTTTTGCCATAACAGCACAGCACAGTTTATGCATTTATTTAAACAATACTTGTAATCCAGAAATTTTGAAGGTTTTGATTTTCAGGGACTTAGTTCTTCCAAAATGGGACCAGAGTAAACTTCTGTGTGTTCAAATTGAGCAATCAGGGTACAAGGCCCTGTGAAATGGAAAGTGAAGCAAGTGAATTCAACTTAGTGTTTTAGACTAAAAAGCATCTCACCCTACGAAGAATTGAGAACAACACAAAGATTCCCTTCTATTTCACTTTTGGTCCATTTTCCACATTCAGGGAGATGAAATTAAACATAAATTAATATTATTTCTTTGGGACAAAATTTTATTTTCCAGGCTGTCCACTGGCAAAATTGACCTCTAAACTAAATCTCTGGGATTTAATTTGAATGTAATTTTTTCGGTCATTAAGTAACATCGAAAGTTAATAATGTCTAAAATAGTATAACCTACATCTCCCTCCAAAAATTTTAACCATCTATAAAGTTTTATGAGTGACTGAACTTTAGTCAACAGTGTTCCAGTGGGATTTCTAGAAATGTCAAAAGTATAAAACATCCAAATATAACATCATTCCACTTCGGTGGCTGAGTTAATAAAGTTAAAACCTCTTCCAAAATCTGTCATGTAACTCCATATCATAACTCTTGTTACACTAAGGTTCATTGCCAAGAATTCATAGTAGTAGAAGCAGCAAATGAAAAATGGCCAGGAAGAGCTCGCTTTTGTTAGGCAACACAGTCCAGGTACAAGATTTTGGCTTCTGTGAAAGAAAGGGAGGTGGCCAAAACTACTTGAGTGTAACAGCCTCCTGATATTATGCAATTATGTAACAATGAGTCTAGTCATTAATATCCATTTTAGCTGTCTCAAAGTCCTGAGCAGTCTAATGCCATAACCTCTCCCAAAGTGCATCAAGTCAATAGCCCAAAGAGGTTCCCAAGACCTAAGCAAGCAGAATAATAATGATAGCTGAGAATAAACACCTTTGTTCAGTAAGATTAATTGTTGCAATGCTAGAGTCTGTGACCAGGTCAGTACCTTAACGGCAGGTCTCGATGTGGCAGCTGAGCACCCGTGATGAAAAAGCTCATATGCAGAGGGCATGAAGCTGTTCTTTCCTAGCTCATAACTAGGCCAAGGGAGGAAGACCTTATGAGTGAAAATCTGAGCTGGATCTGGCCAGCATGTCAGTGGTGCAGGCAGGAATACTGCTATGGCTATAAGATACTGCCATTATCTAGGGCTGTCTTCACTAACTGGCAGGGGAAGAGATGAGAAGGCAAAGACAATATATGTAAGAGAGACAAAATGGATGAAGCAGCAGAGGCTAACACAGCACTGACCCAGAAACTGAGCTTCCCTTGCTGGGAAGAGGTGAAGTTATAGGGAACCCCTTGCCCTGGAGTTCAGACCTGACCACCCATACTCTCTGCTGTACCCATTTGAGGTTTCAGGCCTCAAAAACATATCTGCAGAGCTGGAGGGAGGAGACTGTCTAGTTTCTATAAAGTCCCTTTAAAATTTGTTACTGATTTCCACAGGTTGGGCATCTAAACATTAGGTTAGGCACCTAATACCTTTCAAGGACATGGCCCCTTATCCTTACAAAAATGACTTGGATTCCTTATTAACAATTCCAAAGAGAGATTCCTCACAGTCACCGCTAACTCTTTTAAAAGTAGCAAGGGCTCCCATGTGATGTGCAGGTCAGAGGCAGGTAGCAAAAGCTACAACTCTTCTGAACATCAGTTGTGGTGGGTGAGCTCAGTGCTAGTTAGATGAAAGTATACGAAAAGTACAAATTGAACAGGATTTAGCAGGTATGCTGAAATCCCAGCCCTGCATTTGCTAGACCAGTGCAGGAAGGGAGTTATGGAGTTTATTTGTCTGTCTCCAGATGGAGAATCCTGCAGGGGAGGTGAAATTGTTTTCCATAGTACTATTTCTTTTGCAGGGGCTGGGCAGATGAAAGCATAGAGGGGACTAAGGAAGAAGCAGAAGTGGTGATCAAGGCTGTCATCTTTGCCAGATCACAGGCAGAAGCTGACAGTTTGATAGGCCAATATATTTGACAGATAGGGTGAGGCTAAATGTGAAGGATCTTAAAGGCAAAGGCAAGTTGCTTGTGCTCAAAAATGCGAAACCACTGCAAGGACACAAGGAGAGTGGTGATGCAGCCAAAGCAATGAGCTGGGAACAGGGTTCTAATCCTGCTATTTTACATGGAAGTGAAGGCAGCAATAGTGCTGGAACATGGCTGGAGACCATTATTACAGACAAAAGACAAAAAGATGTGATGCTGCTACGAGCCTTAGCTGGCTGCTGCAAGAAAGGATGAATCTGTGAGCTATTATGTAAGAGGAGGAAAACTGACTTGGCCCGTACAGTGACTGAAGGAGCTGAAAGAGGGAGGAGAATCTAAAAGTTTCCCTTATCACAGGCTAGAGGAAGTACGAGGTTAAGAACAGTGAAAAAAATTGGGAAAAATTTACCATAGATTTAGTTTTAGACATTAATGATTGTCAGAGATGTGGAAGCGAGCTGTTAGAATGAGGATTACATAGAGGAAGAGAGAGAGATTTGCAGACATAAATCTTTAGGAGACAGGCACCTACAAATGGGATAGTGCTAAGATCTTTAAAGAAATCTTTCTGCCTCGCCAACTTCTCATGTTGTTTAGGCAGCTGTAAAAGTCATGGGCATCACCAAGTATTTGCTTACTAAAGGCATAATTTGCTAAATTTTGTTAAGTTTTTCTCAATTCTACAGGCTGTGCACTGGTTACATGGGAAATTGACTCCAGGTTTTAATTCCACCAAAGAATATCAACAACATTCTCACAGATTTTTTTCTGAGAAACCTCACAGAAACTATTTGAAGACATAGTAGTAATTATTTCTTCCTACAAAAAAATATTCTTGAAAATGTCTAAAAATCAGAGTGATGGCTGGAGTGCTAAGACTGACAAACAGAACACCTTACCTACCTTTTTGGCTTAAGAGAAAAAGAAATGAGGCAAGTCTTTATATATCTGAAATAAATATTAAGAGTTTTTATTAGGAAGAGATCAAACTTGTTCAGCTTCTTTCATAGCAAACGTGTCTGGTGGGTTGAAGTAGAGGAGGAAGAATCGCACATACTTTTTATACAGTCTGGTTGCATAGCTGGCAAGTGCACCTGTAGGGCATATGTGAATGTATAAACCCACACATGTTCACTTAAAAGGACACCGTAAGCTTGCTTCAGAGTTTTTGTTTGCTCTTTAATCTGCATTAATACCCTCTCAGAAGCTTAAAACCTATTATTTATTTCCCCATTGATTTCCTTCTTCTCTTTCCCCTTGTCAAACCCTTTCTGTGTGTGTTTGTTTTGCTTTGTTTTGAGTGGAGATCAAATTAACACAGCTGGTCTTATTTAACCACCCAAACAACTCCAATTTGTACCAAACTTTATCAGGGCAGTGAGAGCAAGGACAAGAGCATCAGCGGGTAGAATGTTGAGTGGGCACACCACGGCAGTGCTGCTTCATGATGCTGTAGTTAGGCTGGCCTTGGAGAGGGCACCAAGGCAATGCAGCTCCTGTTTTGGTCACCTGGACCTGGGAGGGAGGACAGACACATTAAAGAGGTTCAGTTCCTCTAAAAATGTGAGCAGCCGCTTGCTGCTCCTTCTTGAGCAAAATGAATTAACAACCAGCAGTGGCCTTTGTCTTAGTCTGTGCAGTCGGGTTAACACCAATCCCATTGTGTAAAGGGCTGTGGTGTAAGTGCCTCTAAGTTTGAGCACTTCTGTTTTCAATTCTTGCTGCTGTTATGAGCATGGGTCTGTTTGCAGTGATGCAGAGCTCCATGAAGAGCCCTGGGGGCAGAGGCTGCCCGCACTTCCCATCACCTCGGGGTGCTGCAGGCAGCGGCACACCGTAAGAGGCAGCCAGTAAAAGTCCTGTGCTCCTTCCCCTCTCCATATGTGGGGCAAAAAGGGTGCAAAGAAGAGCTTGCCAGAAAAGCAGTGATGGCAGTGAGTCATTCAGGGCACTGGGCTTTCCAGGAAGATTGAAGTGGGGAGAAAGAAAAGAGCAGAGAAGCAGGTAAAGGAGAGTTTCATAGTCAATCCACTCTGAAATAGGTCTCTGCTGCAACCTACAGCTACCTTTGGAAATTTATCTGTGGTCACTGCTCACTTGGACATTGCTATAGGATCTGTTCCAGAACAGATTAGTTTAGCTGCTAACTCTCATTTTAAGGTATTTGATCAAGTGATGAGACTGGAAAGAAAGCAGCCAATGTTCAAGGATCAAATAATGTTTCTGTCTTCATCTTTGCAGCTTTGTCAGAATCCAGTAACGCCCCTTTAAAGTTCCTTGTGGATGAAAGGGTTTTGTGGTTTCAATAAATTTTCACTCTAAAGGCAGGAGCATTGCCTTTGACAGGTTGCTTAATACTGAATGAAGGCAGGCAGGACTGGCACTGGCCCTGTGCTGGTGTTCCCTCTGATGTTGTGTTTGGACCACCTGGCAAATGAACCCTTGCAAGCAAAGAGTGCATAAAGATCTATTGAACAAAGTACTTGACTATAACATACAAAATAAGCTGTGCAAGAGATCCCAATCTGGTGTTTCATCCAATTTTGAGATTCCAGAGGATTGTTGTCCTTTGGAACATGACTCTCCAAAGGTTGCCATAAAAGACCAGATTCTGATCTCAGCAATTGCTACAAAAGCAGAGCAAAATAACCAGGTGAAAAGAGAAATTCACACCCAGTCTATTACTGGATTACGTGGTTTAAGTTCCTACTCAGTTTTCAGCTTGTCCTGTGATCAGAAAACCCAAAAATTCCACTGATTGCTCCAGCCCTTAAGCCATTAATTGATAACACAGGTTTTCCTGTTCCTTTCACCTGCTACTGAAGGATAATACACAAAGGCAAAGAAAACACTCTAAAAATGCCGAGATGAAAAGCCATCCTCACAAGGAGGTCAGACGTAGCTGTTATGTCTTCTGCTGAGTAGCTCCCGGCAGGGCTTTCCCACCTGGACTGGTGGGATGCCAGTTCAGGGCTTCCTTCTGCCATCTTCTGCCCCTTTGCAGTACTGCGAGCCGGGAACAAGGAGCTCTGCCTCGTGCTCAGGTCTTTGGGCTGCGGCAGCGGGACCTGGGCTTTTGCTCAAGGTTAGATGATCTGATCAAAGTCATAAATCAGGAAATAGTCGGGAAATAGTACTACTGTTTGCAGTAGTACTTATGCTTTACGGGACTGATGCTCTGAAGTGCTTTTAGGCAACACAGTCTGAACATATACATTAAGAGAATAGCTCACATATATAAGAAAAAGTTTTTTCCCTGAGGTTTTTTCACCTAGACCTTGTGGGGCTAGCTCTTCCCACTCCTGCAGAGGAAGGAGGCTCATCTATCCCAATGAGGTTAGATGCCCAGCATTTTTGCAAGACAACCAAGAGGGCATTCAAAGAAGAAAACAAGAAACCACCTACTTTCACAGTGTTAGTAAATGGTTGCACACTCCTGTAGATGCTCAGATGCTTTGCTTCCTCATAAAAAAAATGAGCTTCCTTTGCCCCACTTTCTTTTAAACTTTCAGACTGAAGGATAACATTCAGTAAGGGGTAAGGCTAATAAATAGATACCTCCCAAGTCTGCTCCCACCTCAGCACACGTTAGTCCCTGTTGTAGCTGGGTGGGTTATGAATATTTGAAAATATTTTGAATTAACAAGCAAGGCATTATTTAGTTTCTGCTGTATCCATCCACCATATTGCCAGCTATCTCTCAAAACCTGCATCCAGGTTTTGCATTGGCATTCTGCTGCATTTCTTTTCTTATCAATTAGTAAGTAATGTTTTCACCTTTTGAGAAAACCTCAGCTACAAGCTATATTTACACATATATTCTGTGAGGCATTTGCTGCTGACATTTAAACAAAGATAACAGTGACAGCTACCAATTTGTGTTTTTTCCTAAGAAGCCAATTTATATTTTCTCATGTTTTTCCTCATCTCATTTTGGCTCTGGATATGTCTCTTTCTTGTCTCTTTACCAATATTTTCTCAGAAGTATAAGGTTAAAACGCCATTCACCTCTGACTTGGAGTTATGGACATGGAAATCCCTTCCCCGCCAATTTCTATGAAGAACTGCGTCTAAAAGCTCAAATGACAGCGTTCCTGGCAAAATGCTGCTTCTCATTTCCCTTCTTTTGTTACATTTTTGTCCTTCACAAAATAATTAATGCTTTCTGTTCCGCTTTCTCTTACCTTGCACCACTCTTTGTTTAATTTTTGACTTTGTAAATTTGTTTTGGAATAGATAGGTCTTTCTCTTAGCTCTTTCTAGTAACCTTGTATACTACATTTTATGAAGCTGTGACTTTTACAGACTACAGCTTATTTGTCTGTGTGCTTTTGCAGTGCTAAGGTTTTCAATAAAATTCTTCTCACCACAGATGTTTAGCTCAGTAAAAAGTTGACCTTTTTTTCCAGTTCTGCTTGGGGTTACTTTCATGTGTTGTTAAGCACATCTAATTAACATGGGCACATTAATTTTCTTGTAAGAGTGGAGACAATAAAAGCTAAGTAAACCTTGATTAAGATCTCAAAATACAGAGAGGTCTTGGTTGTTTTTTGTTGTTGTTGTTGTTGTTTTGGGTGGGTTTTTTAATTCTTTTTTTCTTTTTTTGTCATCATTTTGTCATCTACTGTAGTTTATTTTAACAGAAAACAATTTACTTAACCTGTTAGGTTTGTTTCCTTGCTTATGAATACAAATACTTACTATAACAATTATTTGCTTCTCTCCCTTTTTTTTCCTTGTTTTTGTGGTTAGGGCAGTCTGTGTGGTTCTGAGAAAGATGTAGGGTTTATTTTACCTGGCTGCCCAAACTGCCCAGGTGTCAATGAACCTTTCCAAGCAAAGCTCTGCATACAGAACTGGTCACTGGGAGTTAAGCAGGGCTCTGACACAGCACAAGTCCAGGACATTTTCAAGGCCAAAGTCTGAAGTAACGAAAAACACAAGTAAAATGATGCTATTTACACACTGAAGAACAATATTCAACAGACTAAACTCTCCAAGAAACCAATGAAAAGGTGTAAAACATTATGAAAAAGTTATGTTTAATTTACAATTTCTGGAACAATACTATCTCACTAAAATTTGCTAAAAGATACAGTATCAATTTCACCCTAGTAAAGAAGCTGAGCATGCCCTGGAAAATAAGAGTTTAGTAAAAGAATGTTTTTTTTGCTGCACTATACCTTTTCCTTCCTGTTTCTTCAGCAACTATGTGCATTACAGTACACACCATATTTTAATTAGTAATATTAGTAGTTTAGTAATTAGCAATATTACTAATATTAGTATCTAGTAATATGCCAGGCACCAACAATTACACGTCTTTACACGCAAGTTCTTATCATCTCTTAAGGTGTGTTAGTACATAATGTGTAATGTATGTGTGAGCAAAGTCTCCAACACTACATGAGTTTCACATACTACATGTTATCTCCAAAAGTTATTTATTAACAGAATAAAGGAGGAGGAAAGGCTGGGTGCAGTTTCAAGTTAGGATTTCTTTCGCTTAACTTCCGGTTACATGATTCACAAAGGAGGGGTGTGAATGTGTATCTAAAGCTGTGTTTAATTTGTCTGTCTCTGTTCTCTGCTCATAGTTTACTCATAGCACAGCCCTTGTACAGCCCCCATTTCTCTTGGTTTCCCTTGCCCTAAGTAGCCCACAATATTCTTCCTTCCCCTGATTTCCCCAGTATTTCCCTGTGATTGACTCTTTGCCCTGTTCTCTCCCCTACTCCTGATGCTGGAGCTGAGCATTTGGTCTGGAGAAGTGTTGGGATTGCAAAAGCTTGCTTTGAGAGCAGCACTCAGGGTCGGTATTGCTTGGCCTTGCCCCAAAAGACTTTCTGTAACCAGAGCTGGAGCCAAAGTAGTTATACCAATTTGGCAAATGTAGAGGATTCTTCTGTGCACCAAGTACACTGGGATTGCTCTTTAACTGCCTTTGAGTTTTCTCATGAAATCTGCAGTGACGCCCAAACAAGCCTAATGTGGTTAAGAACTCAGTCCAATGATCTCACATCCTCCACTGCAGTTGAAGGCTCATAAACACATTTTGTCTGTATTGGTATGTTGTCATAATTTGGGAGACACATTGCCTGGAAACACAATAGTTGGTTATGAAAGTCTAGTTTGATGCTGAGAGATCACAGCCAGATGTTACATTCCAGTAATCAAAAATGAGTTATTGCAGGAACAAATAAAAAGTAGTGAAATGCTAATTTTATATAGCTCTTTTTTTTCCTTTTTCTTAAAATCATGATTTTTTTTTTAAAAAGGAGGGACTACTCAGAGGAGACAATGGTGACTAGGAAACTACTAGGAGAAGAAATCCAAAGAACTATAGAATAAGTAGAGCTAGTTAGGGGAGACACTTCGTATTATTCATTAATTTAGGATGTATCCGATTACAGAATGTATATCTGATTACATGCATTAAGCATAACAGAGCCCCAAGAAATGACCAATAGACTGTACAATCAACTGGTGCAGAAGTAAAGATGTATATTTGAAGATATGGTAGATAAAATGTTTCACAGAAAATTCAGAATTTGCAGGTACCTGCTGCACAAGGCAATCTCAAGGCCATTCTTCCAGATAAATTGCAGAATAAATAAAGAAATGCAAGAGCTCTTTTTGTATCCCATCTCTATAAAGCATACGATGGGATGCCAGGGGAATATCTGTTAAACCAGTGAAAATCGAGATCAACAGAAGTATTTTGTGGTGGGTAAGGAGATGCTTAAAATAGAGATGTAATCAGATAGTGCTGAAAGGGAAGATGCTGTCATTGAAGGAAATTAGTTTATAGAGGAACAGAGCAGAAGCAGCAAAGGAGCAGACTTGAGATCTTTATTTTTTAATATTTTTCCTGTAGTATGGACAATGGGAGAACCCGATGGGAAATAATAGTGACACAAAGAGTTGAGAGATGCTCAAGACATGAACAATCAAGATAGAGAGAAAAAGCTGAATGGCCTGAGGCCTTGAGGATTAGAATGGGATGAATTTCTGCAAAACATAATGCCAAGTATTTATCTTGGACAGTGATAAGAAAAAGCCAGAAACTAATCTGGTAAAATCTGAGGATGGGACCTTGGACATATTATTTACCAGGGTAAGTATGTATTATTGCTGTGATACAGACAAGAAAGACAGCTATGGTCAGGAGAGCAATTACATGTAGAAAGAGGCATGGCTATTGCGTTTTTCAGACCTCATCTGGAATTCCATATCCTTCATGGGGCTCCCTTACCCAGGAAAGATGAACTCAAACGGAAGTGATGCAGACAGACAGCGCAAGGCTTGGCATCTTGTGAGGAGAAACTAGGAGAATGTGGCATCTTTTGGATAAAGCAGTTTTTCAGTTCATAAAGGTGTCACAGAAAGAAAACAACTATTTAGGCTAAAAGATGTAGTTGTAAGAAGAGACAGAAATCAAGTATATAAATGTAAACTGGCCATGTGCAAGTTTAAATGTAAACTGGCCACATGCAAGTTTTAGAATGGAAGTTAGAAGAACGTTCCTAATGAGAATAAGAACAGGAGGAGAGGAAGTGAAGAAAACAAACTGCTAAAATGGAAGATAATAAAAAAGGATATTATATCATATCTGCACTAACAAGAGAACACAAGACTACTCCCTGAGCTCAAAGGCCAATTTCTTAAATTAGAAATTATATTTTTATAGTTCATGAAATCATTGTACTTGTGGCAGTGAAGTACAGCCTAGCTAAATGAGACTGGATTCTTATGTTCAGGTGAGGAGAGAGCATTATGATCATCTATCCTGAAATTTAATGTAATACAGCCCACAGGAACCTACTCATTCATTTTTGCTCCAGGCTCAATGCCTCTCTTTGATCTAAAGCACATCTTTTCAGAAAGGTATTCAGATTTAATTTAAGTGAATTCAAGTGAAGTAGAATGCACCACATTTAACAGCAACTTCTATTGAAACTGCAATGCAGATGGTTTGAGAGAAGAGCTTTTGACCTTCATGCTTTTTTTCTTTTTTTTTGCCATCGTTGACAGGCTTTATGAGGAAATACATCAGACAGACCGTTGTGGCAGATATTAAACTTCCTACATCTATTCTGATCTGATGAACTCCTCTTCAATATTTTCAGGAGTTAATGGCCTGTGGTATGTTTCTTCTGCTACTAAGACCAATTGTAAAATCAGTGAAGTTATTCCCATTTATACCAGGTAAAAATATGATCCTTTATGTATATGATTAACAGACTTCCTGGGATGAGTAAATATTTTCTAAATAATCCAATAGAGTGGAAAATAGCTTATCTATAAACCATGTATCTTATATCTATATCTTATATATAGCTATATATCTTACCTCTGAGTAAAGCCAGCTGACTTTGGTTATGGTATGATTTGTGTAATGCACAACATTTAAATTCTTGCACAGATAGAAAGATTTTAGGGTAATACCTATTTCCTTTAATACTAACTTCTTAAATTTGACATGTAATCTGATATAACCCCTTAAATTCAGTCTAAAGAATTTATCTCTAAAAAAATATATTCTTGCCAAAAAAAAAACCATCTCACCTGTTTTATATACTTAGAATTGATCACCTTCAGGTTAGAAAACTAACTTTTAGGATTAAATGAAAGGGATAATATTTAAAAAGTATGGAAAAGAAATAACCTCATGACAGGAAGTTCTGGGTGGCAGTCACAGAAAAAATTTGGAGTAGTGTATGGGTAAGACTAAACCAACCAACACAGCAGTACTCAGATGCAAACAGACATCTGATTTCTGTGTGACTGGGTAAAAGGACAGGAGAAAAATCCTTTCAGATCTGTGAATAAATTTGAGTCATGAAGAACTGTGCAACTCAAACCCCAAGAACGGAGCTAAATCCAAGCACGGATAAATAGTGATTTGAATCATGGTTATCTCTTCCAACATTTTTGTTTGGTGGTAGTATTTCCCTGACACCCATTCTAGAGATCTTGGGCACCATGGAGCAGAGTCCTGTGCACCCAGCAGTGTGTGTCCTGGAGGATGCTTGCACTATGGCTGACATCTTCAGCAATAAGCTTATTGTGTGTAACACCGTGGTTATGCCTTATTTTTAGTAACCTAAAACTCTTTCAAAAGCAAAATATCTTTGATGCCAGATTTTGAACTAAAACCAAAATCAAAATCCCTGTGTCATCAAAATCCTTGCGTAAAAGTCCTTTTTTTTAGGCATCATCAGCACACTGTTAAGTATGTCTTTTGTAAGGCTAGATGATGAATCTGCACTATGGTGCTATGAAAAGAAAGAAAATGTGTCCAAACTCTGCTTTTAGCTACAGCAGTCAGCACAGACATCTGGAGGTCAAGTATTTTTAGAGGTCTGACTTGGATTAGAGTCTGACCCCCATGCGCATGAATCATCACAGGGATTAATGAAGTGTATAAAGTGTGTGTGCTTGTTAACCTCATCTATAGACACGACAAAGGAAGAAATTCTTCACTTTGAGGGAG
This sequence comes from Euphonia xanthogaster, assembly GCA_034509185.1. Taxonomy (NCBI): domain Eukaryota; kingdom Metazoa; phylum Chordata; class Aves; order Passeriformes; family Fringillidae; genus Euphonia; species Euphonia xanthogaster. The sequence continues at coordinate 34,370,562 of JAYDZK010000056.1, read as the reverse complement.
TAAATGATTTAGCAAAGAGAAGATACGAAGCCTAGCCTTAAGCTGATGCGAAGCCTACAGCTTAATGGAAGAGCGTCTTTTATTATCTTAACTGCAGCAACTGTGCTCCAAGGAGATAGGACATGAAAACGACCCTGGTTTACTTTTATTTGTGAAGTTTTGTCCCTTTCCTTTTGGTATTCTCGCCTCTGTTTTAAATGTTACCTATGAAAAAAGATTCTATTTTAAATTTAAACTAGAGTTTCATCATTTGCTTTTATTTTAGTTCACACGTCCTGTAAGTTCCTCTGGCTCATGCCATGAATATAAACAAGGTTTATCAAGATTTGGCTTTGGCCAAATACCTTCAAAGGGGCAAGCAGTTCTCATAGTAACTCAGATAAGATAAAATAAGCAGTATACTTCCTGAATTTTCTCTTGAGTTTTTCCATCAGCTTTCTAACTGAAGGAGGTCTCTGCCATTCCAGCTATCCACCCAGGAATGATACTCTGAGGCAGAGTAGTTCCCTAAAGATTGTCTTGCCTGTCCTTGCCGAGAAGGATTTTAAGTGGTCTGAGTCAGTTCCAAGACTGACTCTATGCAGAGCTTTGAAATCCTTCATGGATGGCATCAATAAAAGGTTTGTCTTCAGATGCTCCTCCTTGTGGTATTGTAGTGTTTGTTAGAGAATCAGCAAGGGGGTCAGAGAGCAAGTGAGGAAGCACATCATGACCTACAAAACCCTGAGCTGGTCTCTAAGAACTTCTACAGCTACAAGAGCCCCAGGATTATTCCTGTATGTGTATTTTTTTCTTTCTATCTCAGTAAAGGAAGGTCTTGAACACCTCTTGTAGCACTGAAGAGACTCATCTTTATGCAACAGCCAGGACTATCCAAGTTCCATGTGTTTGTCTGATCAGAGGGAGGTAATCCCAGATAATTTGTGAAAGATGAAAAAAAGAGGAACTATTTTTACAGTAGTGGTTAACATTTGAAGCTTAGCGCTGCATGGTTCTGAGGTTCCTCTGAAAGGAAAGTTCACCACTCTCAGCTCTGATTACAGGCTTGGGAGGCCAACGGTCCCTCAGCATGGGCTCCTTAGCTTTCCTGAGGAGGAACAGGCTCTTTACAGCATCTTTCTTCAATGGCTTCAGAAGGAAATTAGTTTTTAGTGCAAATGTAAATTGCACATGTGCAAGTTATAATTCTGGATCATTGCCAGTAGGTAAAGTCTCTAACTCTGCTATTTGGTAGTTACTATAAAGTTTTCAGTAATACTCTTTGGTTCTCTTCCTGTCCTTTCAGCTACAGAAAAAACATTTGGAAAGAAAAGAGTCTTTTTATGTATAGAGGGGATAAATGAATAGCACTTGCGGGACAAAGATGAATGGAAATTGAAATAAGAGTTTTTTTCAACAAATGTTTATAGTCTGCAAATGACAGAATTTTCATATTCAAGTTTTGTGAAAAACAGCACTCAGGGGTAGAAATGAGAGTTTTGTGTGTGCGGGGATTAAACTGAAAAAGCAATACAACTATCTGAAGCAGAAAAGACCCCAGTGCCCACAAAGTGCTGCAGAGAAGCAGAGTTTAATGTCAGTGGGATTGTGAAGGTCAGTGAGCAGATGAGGGTTGTTGGAAACTCCTCTCTGGACTGTGAAAAGACCATACACATCTGGTAGAATACTCCCAGAGGGTCTCTAAGTTCCAGGGGGTTGTGAAGCCTGTAGCTCACTTGCTGTGCTGTGTTATTTTGATAGCATCACTTTGTCTACAGCAACTACAGAAAAATAAAGAAGCTCCCATTCAATTTTCAGAGCATGGATGTTTTATCACAAATGAAACTTAAGGAATTAATAATGTTGAAAGCTAAAGCTTACTTACTTATATTAGTTTTTAATTTTTTTTTAAATGTGTTTAGTTTTTACTTACTTTGCCAAACAGCGGTATGGCTCAGTGAAAGAGGGGATTGAGTGTCACATTATCCTGAAATAGAAGAAATACACTTGTCAAAATAAATATCAAATCTGCATTTTTTGAGCAAAATTTCATGGCAGATATTATGGACTTCCTGTGTACTAATTCTAAACATAACTAGTGATCACATTGCCTGCCCGCCTGTATTATGTAGAATTTTCTTATAAAGCATTAAGAATGCATCTTTAGAGGGAATAATATAATTATAGTTGCATAACTCATGTCTATAAAACAACAACAGAATGACCTAGTTCTCATTTTCTAACTGGTAACTATCTGGTTTTGTGTCAAAAAATGACTGTATACCTCTCTGGGCCTCATATCATTGGGATACTTCCCCCACCATGGGTGGAGGGCAGGAGGGAAAATTCAGAGAGAAAGTGTCATGTTTTTCTAACAGGTTTATTCTTTTTCCTCAGAAAAAGTATGGCAGGATAACAGTTATATATATTATTTCAAATTCGCACTCACAGTGACTTGCCTTATAAACTTCTTTTGATTTACATAGGTGTAAACAAAATTAGAATTATTTCCTGGTGTTTAGACCTGAATATGAAATATGCATGTCTTCTCCAGGAAGAACCCTCCTAGATCAGCTCCCCCTGCTTGAAAAAGAAGACAATATTCTAAAAATGCATGTAAAATCTTTTGATTCTTCATTGACACCAGCTGTTCTCTGCATTTTTAAGGCATCTTTCTTCACAGCAACCTGTACTTAATGACACAGACATTTTCAAGATTCACTGAAAATGACAGGGGTCAAAAATACCACCCTTTACGTAAGTCACAGCTCCCATACACAGAGCCCTGCCTATACAGTACAAACCTACAAGAAACCTTTTCAGTATGTGTTCTTTAGCGAGCTTTTTTTTTTTTTTACAAAGTTAGACTTAATAATATACTTACTAATAATATACTGTAGCTACAGGCTAGGTAGTGAGGCCCTTACTGACACTGATTATCTTTTAATCCGTGATGAATTAAATTTGAAACCACCAAAAGATTTTAAACTTGGAGACATACAGTTTAAATGAATCCTGAAGAGGTACTGGGAAATAGGAAAGCCCTGACAAAAGCACTGACATAAAAGAAGAGTTTCGTTGGTCAAGTAAAAAAATGAGCTAAATTATGTAAAGCAGCAGTAAACAAGAATGTCTGTAGAGGCAGGGAGGGTGTGAAGAGAAACATAAGGATTAGGTATGTGAGTTTATTCATACTCAAGGACTTTAATAATAGCCAAGTATCACACAAAGTTTAAAGATATGTGTTTCAGAGAGTTTTCAGATGAAAGGCTTAGAAGAAATGCAGTGGTGTATGGGAAGAGAAGGCTGTGCCCTTTGGGAGGCAGAGTGGATCACAAGCTGCTTGAGGTTTGTTTTCTGGAAGAGTTGTTACTTCAGGGGAAGTGAGAGTGTTTGAGACACTAGACCTTGCTAAAACAAGAACATATGAGTGTTGTTGGCACAAGGCCATGGAGAGCCTGGGTAGGAGTTTAGCACAGAGCTGGATGGGGATTTTCTGGTGAAACTTTTGTCAGAATAGGAACTTTTTGTGAAGACATATCCCCATTTAAACTCTCTCAGTGGGGACAAGCTGTACATGGCTAATGTGAAAAGTATGGTCAGAGGGAAGGTGTGACACACCTCTGACCAGCACCCTTATGGCCAACAAACTCACCTGGTCCACAGAAATGCCTGTGCCCTCTGAGGACCTCTTTTGGTGTGAGGGATATTATACAACCGCGCTGCCTTTCTCTCGGCCTCTCAGGAGAGGACAGCATCAGGGTAACCCAGCTATACATTTCCCAGCCTAGAGCTGAGGCTAACAAGGCAGATAATAGGATCTGCCTGCTCCTGTGTGCGTGGTCATGTCCTGGAAATCCAGGTTTGTTTTGAGGATCAGGCCCTGCCTCCTGTGAGCTGGGTTGTTCAGCAACTCATCTGGGCTAGATCTTTTACATGAAGAGTTTGTGTATCTCTTGGCTGGAGTGCAGATGATCATAGTTATCATGAAATAAATGTTTATATTGTTAATAGTTACAAGCACCTTTTATTTAAAAATGAAAGTAAAAGCCCTAGCAGGCAAGAAATCCGTTCCCAGGAGCCCATTCACTGTTGTAGCCCACAGGAAATGGAGAGGCTTTAGATCCTGTTCTGAGACACAACTCTGCTCACCATTGTACAGTTCAGGGTGTGGTAGGACAGAGGAAAAGAAAGGAAGGAAGGCAGCAGCAGTTTTTGGCAGAGAGAGGTCACACCAGATAGCTCTTTGGGTGGATTGTAGCTTGTTCTGAGCTGTAACTGGGGTGGGGCTGGGGTCAAAGAGCCGCTGAGCTGTAATCAGTCAGTGCCTCTGAAAGAACAGGCTTGCAGCTTTGGGCTACACCCCTTGCTATGGCAGCCACGCAGCTTTGGGTCAGGGCATATCCATCTCATGGCAACACTTCTGTACACACGCCCACAGTGCAACATAACTGAGACCAGATCCTCGTTTCCTGTTGTCTTTTCCCCCTACTTTAGGCACCACTTTAACAGAACAAAGAAGTTCTATAACCAAAAGAAACATGCTCTTCCTTTAGAGCAGTTTAAGAGCAAAAAGTGCCTGCTGTGGAACAGAGATGCTGTCCCCTTGAGGAAACTCCAGTGTGGAATCCACCTCATATGTCTTCAGATTCATGGATTCACTTTTTGGTCAGTGGCAAGAAACAGGCAGCTCAAGGGCACAGGTCTCCTCTCCTGTTTTTATGCCTACTTTAGGATAAGCCTAATCACTCCTTAGCAGTGTCCACTCCTTGGAAGAAGCTGTGAAGGCACACTAGACAGCTGATACAGCCACCCATATACATGCCTAACACTGGTTGAAAACACTTCTACTGCTTTTCATGTGGTCATTTGCAGTATCAGCCTTAGACTTAATCATAACTAACCCTGTGAGGCATGGAAGTTTCCAAAAAGTTTATGCACTCATAAATTACAAATCAGCTCCACAAAATAATGAAAATGGATTAAGATGCATATGATTAAATGCAACAGTGCTGTCTTCTTTCTTCTGCTTTTTATTCAGCCTTTGGAGTTTTGGGGTATATTTTTGTAATGTTTTCCATTCTTATCCTTCAACTCAAGGCTTAAATCAAAGGATAGTTTAAAATGAGGGCAGGGAGTCTTGTAGTGTTTGACTGTGGGATTTGAGTATAAACTCAGCTGTCATGGCGGGGCCACATATCAAAAATAAGATCAGTTAGGAAGCTGTAGTATTTTGCTAAGAATCACACATAAGAATATCCTTCAGTTTTACAATTGAATTATTACAGGTTTTCACAACATTGCAATGAGATGTAATTGCTAAGGTTGGTACTGAGCTTGAGCTGCAGTACACTAAGTACAAGCTGAGTCAGATCTTGCGTCACAAGTACAGTCAAGACAAGAACAGATACTAAAATTTTGCACTGTTTTAAAGGTGCTTGTCCTACTGTTTGCACTGCAAACATGCCTTTGTTGGGCAGCACACCCCATTTAGGTGACTGCAGAAATGCTGACAGGGCTAATGCCCCTCAACATTTGCTTCACCTGGCATTATGGGTGAACAACGTACTGTGAAAGCACGAAAAAGTGCTTGTAATTTGCACTTCTGTTTACAAAGGAGTTTAATTAGGAAATGCAGAAACTTGTATTGAGATGTCAGAGCAAGAAGAGAGTTTGCAAGAGGTCAAGTATCCCTTTGGCTGAAAGACAAATGCAGTGACAGCCTGAAATCCATCTCTGCACACCTTATATAAGCTGGATCTACTGATTCAGCAGATCCTGAGATCTACTGACCCCTTTGAAGCTTCATCCTCCACTCTGAATATGGTTCTTACCCATCTTCTCTGTTGTGCATTTATCACTGAAATGGGCAAAATCCCTTTTATTCTCCACTATTCACACCCCACCATTCAAGGACTTCACTGCTACCCAGGACAAATAAATTTTTCAAGTCTGAACCTGAATGTATGACTAGTTGTGCAGTGAATCATCTGATCTGGGGCTTTGGTCACAGCCTGAGCTTGTGGAGGCACCTCACAAGAGGAAAGGGAGGATGTAAACCAAAATGAAAAAGACTCAGATTGAGGAAGGCTCAGAGGTGAAGGAAGATAAAAACTGTAAAATCAACTGTAGCTGCTTGGGATGTTTTAAAGGGGAGATGCTTTACTCCAGGTTCAATACAGAAATACTGGCTTAATCTTTTTTTTTTTTTTTTTTTTTGCCAAAATATGTCTCTCTCTTTCCACTATTTTGTGTGAGCATGTTGTCAGAGCTTCCCTGTTGTGGAGGGAGCTGTGTCTGTTGCTTGAGAGGCTCTCACCCTGTGCTGCACTTAGGCTCTGCACTGATAACCCTCCTCTTCTGATCTGTAGAGGAGCAGGAACTAAATGGATTTTCACAAATTCTTTGCTGAGAAAAGCTTTTGAGTAGTTTGTGGCTTAGGCTTTGTTATCGGCAGGGTATAGCTGATTATCTAAACAGTTAGTGGAGGGGTAGTGGAAGAAATTTCATATGAAGACAAATAGCAGCAAAATTTCTAATGCCATTCCTGTGATTAATAAGCCTCTGAAATTATCTGCATGGCCTTTGTACCTGTAGGTACAACTAAGAATGTAATCTGTACCGTAATTGTAGCCTTTCCCTTCTCCAAAGCATAAAAAAGCACTGTGTAGCCAGGAAATAAGAATTAGGCAAACATATGGAAGATTTAAGCTGAAAATCTGTCATTTATTGGAAACTGCTTGTTTGCTTCTAAATTTAGATTGCATATTTTTACTGTAGATCCTATTAAATATGGATATGAAACATGTAGGAATTGCAGCGAAGTCAGATACTGAGTTTCTGTTCAGCAGCTGTAGTTTAGCATGTTGTAAGATGGGATCTTACCAGCACTTGCTTGTGGTTATGTTCAATAGGCTTATTAAAAAAAACACAAATCCTCAAAATCCCCTAAAATCCCAAAAACCCCAACCCAAGCCAAGGAACCTCCCCGAAACTCACCAAAACCAAGACCAAGAAAACAGCAGAAGTTCTGGGCATGTCAAAAGTCCTTTCACACTGTCCTGCTTTGAAGAGCCAGTGTGAATGCTCATGCTTACCTCCTATGTTATTATTTATTTCCTCAGCACATTTTCCCTCAGATATCTCTGACTGAATGCCTGGACTAAGCATCTCATAGACAACAGTGCTATGGCTCAAGCCTTCCTTCGTCAGTACCTACCCTGTGGGAAGATTTACAGCAGTGTCGTTTTTGGTACATTGTGCAATTTCCAAACTCCACTTACTTATAATAAACTTACTTTACTGCAATTGTATGGTCTGATTGCAAACTTATCTTTTCAAATCCTGTATCACCCGTAATTCCCTTACTACCCTTCATGGTCCTTTTCATGCATTTTTATGACTGTTTAAACTTTTCTCATTAGTCATCTGTGGCTATGGCATCCGTCCATAAAGACACCCACATTTCTCAATTTACTTCTTTGTGGAGCGTGTTAGATGGAAACCATACCACACGGTTGTTTCTCCTAATCCTTACAAGGTCTGTATTTCATGAGCACAATTACTTTTAGGAAAATTCTCAGATTTAGGGTGAATATTTGAAATAAGCTAGTCAGACAGTTGATATCCTAGAGTTATAGCAAAGAGCATTTCCTCAGAAAGGAGCACAGGAAGTTAGAGGCAGGTATAGATACACTCCTGAAAATGGGAAAGCTAGTTAAGAGAGCAGCTGGAGGGAATTATTTTAAATGTAGAGTACTGGTGGGTTTTTTTGTGGATTCTACAAAAGCCAGATACTAATTTACATCTTTTTGTTACCATCTATAAGTGTTATATACTAACACTTCCCATTTTTTTCAAGTACAGAGACTGGAACTGAGGAACAGGAATTGACATTGAAGACTAAAAACTGCGTTTGGGCCAAGTGGACCTCATAAATCAGTTCAGATCAGTGTTCCCTTAATCTCTCACACTGTGTTCACCCTCAAAATTAAAGCTTCTTTTTTTTTTTTAATGAAAAACTCAGAGAAAACTATGTCTGACCTTCATTTCTACAAGCACTGCTGTATGGGGCTTCTTCAGAAAATAGGCTGATATTAAAAAAACAGCAAAAATACCTCTATTTTTGCCTCAGGATTCTTAGTTGGAGGGACACAGAAGAAAACGAACTAGACAAAGCCCAAACCCAATGAAATAGACTTACTGCCTTGCTTTCTGGAATGAGTCTAGCTCCTATTGCTGAGAGGTATCCCCCACCTAGTGCCAGATCTAGGGTTGATGTGCTGGGGTTCAACATGCTTCTGGAAACCTGCGCAGTAGGACTTTTGTGCACCACAGTGCTCAGGTTCCTGGGGTCCTCACTTGCTGGGGAAGAGGAAAAGGATCTGAAGCAGATACTCAGAGGGAGAAAATGTTGGCAGATTCCTTATTCCTCCTCTCCTGGGATAAAGCAGACTCATCCCTTCACACTGGTTGAACATCTGTAGTGGAAGTGTGGACACAACTGAATGAATGCTGGGAGTAAACACTAGTCAGTGAAAGAGTAAACCCTGCAACGTAAAGGATTGAGAAATGCAATAATTTCAACTTCCTCTTAAAAGCAGGTCTGCAAAATATTTCTGTGCTCACCTCTCAAAACTGACTTCTGCTTCATTATTTACTTTTGAGGCGTAGGATGAGTCATAGCATTATCACAGAGAAGTACAATTCACAAGACACAGTAAGAACCTGGAGACTTGGTGATAAGCGCTGCTAGTGTTCCCTAATGCTTGGTTAATATTTACCCGTGATAAAGCAACTATTTAAGCAATTGTGGATGACTTGGTCGTAACATTTGCTTTCAGGAGCACAGCACGGTGTATTTGACGTGCTTTGAGAGGTTTTCTGAAGACAGAAGAACAAATTTTATATCCAGGTCAAACTCTTAGGAAAGCTTCTTTTGCAGCACTTGTTTTTGTCTCAGCTTGTTGAAAATGGCGGGTGTAAGCAAATGCATGAAGTACTCCATGTTCATCTTCAACTTTTTCTTTTGGGTAAGTTAGTGTTTAAACTGTTATTAATGATGTAATGGGAAATGTGTTCCCCATTATCTGAATACTGCAGTTAAAGAAATTGTAAAGGAAATAGAGCATAAGTGGAACCAGAGTATGATTCTAAATCAGGGAGGGGAGAATATATTTAACTTTTGCCCTTCCCTTTGTCTTTTTCCATCTAAACACTTTCCCCTCTGCATTTAAAAGTAGACAAGCTACAAATCTGTCTCCCTGTTCATCTTGTGCCCCTCATGTCAGGGGACATCACTCATCTCAGTCAGAAGATAACAGACCCTCCAATAACAATGCACTGTTGTTTTTCTTTTATTGCTGCTGTTTGCATGCAAGATCCTGAAAATGCAGTTGCAATAGAAAATATGGAAAAATTACTTGAATTTTTAGCCTCCTAATTGATAAATGGCTTTCATAGCTTTCTTTGTGGTTCTTTGCTTTACATTTAGTGCATAATTAGTTTCTGATGGTGGGCAGTAAATGTTTCTAAGAATGTATGTGCTGGCAGTACTGCCACAGCTGTAGCAAGGCCGATACAGCACAGCAGAGCACAGCAGGCAGGTTTCTGGGTGTTATTTGAACCATATTTGTCTACTTATCGCATCTCAGCTGGGTTGCAAGAATTTCAGGTCCTGAAAACTCTGGAAAAGTTTGAGTTAAAGAACATTTCTCTCATGGTTCAGCCTCACTGTCAGATTTCCTGACAGAGCTTTGTCAGGTTCACCAGGGGTTCACTGAAACCAGAAGCGGAACTACTAGCCATATTATGGGCTTTGCCTCAAGGGAATTTTTTTCAAGTGAAAAGGTGATACCATTCAAAAGGGACCAATAACAGTAGCCTTGGAAAATTTGTGGCTAGCCCAAATTCTTTGATTACTTATGGACCTCACAAAGAAATTCCTGGCAGACCAGTGATGGTTTGGACTGTCTCCCCCAGTTTCTTCCTTCAGTTTAATGAAGGCAGATTGAAGATTTTTGACATTTATGTTGAAATTTTTATGTGACAGTATTTACAAGAATCCGTAAGTTTCTGAATTTCAATTCCTGTTTCTAAGGAAGTTTTTTTCTGTTTTTGTGGTTTGACCCCAACCAGCAACCAAGTACCTCACAGACACTCACTCACTCCCCCACGAGCAGGACTGGGGAGAGAATTGAAGGCATAAAAGCTGGAAAATTAGTGAGTTGACATATAGACAGTTTAATAGGGAAAGCAAAAGCCATTCACGTAAGCGAGACAAAACAAATAGTTAATTTCCTGCCTCACATGGGCAGGCAGGTGTTCAGCTATCTTCATGGGGGCAGGTCCTCATTGTGCGAAGTGTTTGCTTGTGAATACAAATGACATCACTCCAAGTGTCCTTCCTCCTTCTTTCTGCCAGCTTTATCTACTGAGCATGATGTCAAATGGTCTGGAACATCCCTTTGGTCAGCTGGGGTCACCTGTCCTGGCTGTGTCTCCTCCCAACCTCCCATGCACCCTCAGTCTCCTCACCAGTGTAGCAGTATGGAAGGAGAAAGAAAACTTGATGTAAGCCCTGCTCAGCAATAGCAAAAACTTCGCTATATTATCAACCCTGTGTTCAGCACAAAACCAAAAAACAGCCCTATACCAGCCACTGTGAAGAAAATTACCCCAGCCAAAACCAGCACACCTGTTCACATTCATCTGTGTTTACTGTGAGCTAAAACATGGACAAATGTCTCAGACTAGAATTAGAAAAGCTCCAAACTACTTCTAGAATGAACAATGGATTAGTGTTCTATGCCTCCAGTGACAGTGTGGATTTCCTAGGGAGAAAAAAGGGGTGGGATCCTGGGGGAGTCTTGAAACAAGCCTGTATGAAACTAGCTTCCTCCTATCTTTATAGCAAAGTTGAAAAACCTATACTGTATTCTGAGGAAGGAAATGGTAAGAGCATTCACTGTGCATGTGCCTGCCTTGATGGAACAGAGAAGGACAAGAATGCAACTGTAGTTAACTGTTTCAGGGAAGGTGTTTAGCACTATTGAGATAGGGAAGAATAAAGCAGAGGAGGAAAGGAATGCAGCTATAGTTAATTATTTTTAGGCAAATGTTTAGTTTAGCATGACCAAGATTGGGAAGAACAGTATGGCCTGACAGAAATATAATGAAACAGAATTTTTTGGTTCACATTCCTGTCTCTAATTCATGGAAATCAGTAAACTGCAACAGTAAGGTTGAGGAAACAGAGATGACTTTACAGCCACTCATTCCACAGCTTCTCTCTAGTACTCAAGGAAGTTAACAAGTGGAAAATTACTGATACTGGGAAATGAAGGTGGTTTTGACCTAAATAGACAAGAATGAAAGTTGCGTATTTACCTGGTGTTCTCATCTTACACCCTTTGCAATCTCTCAGGGAGTGTCCTCTCTTAAAAGACTCAGGAATGAGCTTTCTAGGCTTCTGATGACGTTTTCTAAGGAGCTCATGCAGCATCACACCTGTGTAACCCCTGGAATAGTCTAAGATAGCTCTGCAAATTGACTATGGCTTTACTACATGATGCATGTCCCCTGGGCATCTACATGCCCATGAGCCCCATGCTGGGCTCCAGCACACAAATAGAGTTTTTCATCTTCCCAGTTTGGTGAAAAACAGCAGACTGTTGCAGGTTTTTGAAGGTCTGTGCTTTGGAACTGGGTGCCTATATGGAGTTTCTAACAGTCCTTAAATTAATCCTTGCCAGTTTTGTGCATTAAACCTAACACATATCAGAGTTTTCTTCTTTCCCTTCTTTGGAGTTTGCAGGATATCCAGTCTCACCTTCTGTCCTCATTGTGTCAACTTCTGCTACTCCACATCATGCAAAATTGTAGGATTACTTAATTTTTTCACTGAATACTGATGTCTGATGCTTGTTTGAAGCAACATGGTTAGTGACAGAGCATCTTTGATCAGCTGTTAATACCAGACTTGCAGTCCCATCTGCAAAGTGGCCCCTTCTCTGAACCTTAATGTGAACATCTCAGACCCTGAAGTAGCAAGACAAGCTTAGCAGGTTTGCTGAGCCAGAGCCACATTCTCTGTAGGACCTGCCTAGAGCTGTCATTTCAGATGTCTCAAGGAAGTATGCCAGTCAAATATTTTCTTTAACAGAAGCAACCTTGCAAAAGGTCCTCCTCATATACTTGAACTTACTGTTTGAAAAGGGCATGCCAGTGGAGGAAATTCCCCACAAATTTGGTATTTGTGTGTATGAGAATTGCAGAGTCTTAATATACTGTTGGTTCAGCACTATGTCAGGCTCATCTGAGGTGATATTGATTTAACCAACTGAGTTGTATTTCCTCCTCACGCCAAGATTGAAAGCTTGAGAAGGACCAACCAAATGTGAGGGACAGAAGTACTCTTGCTGTACAATTTATGAGACTGAGATAAGGTCACTCATTCTTTATTAAGGTTTACGGCAAAAATAAGATAGCCATCTAATTTTCAGAAAATGGGTGAAGATATTTTCAAAGAAGCTAATTTTATCCCATCAGAAAACACTAGCAGTTCATTAAAAATGAAATTTCCTGGAATGAAAGTCTATTTAATTGAAACTTTATTTAAAGAAAATTTTAAGATGGAGTATTGCAGCAAACTTGACATGTTCCATTTGGACTCTTTGGGAACAGACTATTTTTATTTGCTATTTCAAATTTTTTCTTTATGTGTTTTTGTACACTTTGTATATTATGAAAATAACTAGAAACAAACCATTAAGATTTTATTGAAATTGAGCATTTTTTATCAACCTCTATTTTGAAAATTTAAATATGTGCACATCTTACTAAAATTTTGATTTATTAATGATGTTTATATTTTTACATCGAGAAAATATTGTAGCATTCCCATTTGATTGATGTGTTCCTGTGCATTTATTTAAATTTGCTTCTACTACTCTGCTGTATTTTAATGGGAGGTCCTATATAACAAATAAACTCTCTTTGGATTTGTAGCAGTAGATGCTTCGGTGGAAACTTTCACATCAGCAAGCCCATGTTATCTAGTGAATAGCCACATCACTCACACAGTGCTGCTGAACAAGACTGAAATGTACAGTCATATGATATACCATCAGTTTCTAGGCAAATTCAGCAGGATTCAAAAGGCTTCAGTGGGGAGTTCTAGTTAAATTTGATAACGTTATAATTGTCATTGATTGCACAAATTTCTTTTTCATGTTTAAAATGTACTTATAGGAGCTTTACTTTGAGCAGGAAAATGTGTGGTACCCATGTCTGAGTGCTGGTCCTATTCCGTATTCAATGATCTGATAAGGTCATTAATGTCTTTGATACTGAATATTACATGAAAACTTCTGTGGGGAAAGTTTTCTTAAAGAAAAAATATCTAAACTGTGTAAAAAAACCTATTTTAATTTCAATAGTCCCAGTCTTCAAGGGAAATTCATAACAAAATTTCAGGGCCCTTTATGACTTGAGTTTTAATGGCAGATGGAGATAATTATAAATCTGACTAGTCTCTGGTCCTCACTGAAGTCTCTTTCCTACTAGTCATCTCAGTAGGCACGATCCTCACACTTGAGTAACCTCCTGGTTACCTATGTCCAACACTTAATAAAGAGAAATTCAGCGTGAGCTTCATCAATTACCAGGTTAGGAATAGAGTGACTGGCACACAGGGGAACAGTATGATCAGTGATGATCAGTGAAATAGGAGCACAACTAGAAATGAAGGAATGTATCTGGACCTGTGATTCCCCTTCCCTGACTTCAACATCTTACGGAAAGTCATGCTGGTCAAACATTCATATATACAAGCTCAAGTTGTACTTGTCTGTTTTCTGTAAAATTATAATGGGAACATATACTCTAGGCATTTCTAAGGATTGAAGATGGCCATATATTGCTGCATTTGAAACAGCAAAAAGAATTTATTTAGAACTTTTCCTGTTAGGTTTACCATAGAGAATTTCTCCAGATATGTGTCCCGAATAAGGCTAGAAGCAGCAGATATGCAAACATCCCTTATCAAATCTCATGTTTCCATTATTCAGGAAACAACATTCTTTACTGACATGTTTTATACATACAATAGCAATCTGTATTTCTCTCTCATCTGATGGAATTTCTATGTGCTTCCCAAACACATGTATAAATCATCATGTAAATGTGTAGTCCTCTGGGGTGGAAACGTCAGGGATTTGGTGCATACCTGAAGATTTAACTACACTTACGAATTTTCCTGGAAATGAATCAATATTCTCTGCTCCAACAATTCATGTTTCTTTTTGCTTTGCCAAACAAGTGATTTCATAAGTTTGGACAGCATATGGTGCAATTTGGATACTGAATATTAGTAAAAAAGTTGCTGGCCTTTCTAACTTGTCTTTATTTTCTCCCACAGGTGTGTGGTTGCATTATTTTGGGATTCTCTATATGGATGCGTGTTAGCAGTGCTCAGCAGGTAAATGCATGCAGTCATACCAGCACCATGTAAAATGTGGAAACTACTGCATATACTTTAATTTCCCATCTTCATTTCCACAAATTTTCTGTTTTTGTTGAGGTGGTTTGTGTGGGTGAAGAGGAATGCATTTTATGACATTAAGATGAAACATCACGGTGCAGGTAGTCAGATAAAGTGATTGATGCAAGCAGAGATATGAGAAGTAGCTGCCAATGTTATTAATGTAGTTTCACGCAGATGCACACAGATTTCTGATTGAAAATGCGTCTTTCACCTCTAATGAAAAATAATTATGCTTTTGTTAATGATTTTGGTGTTAGAGAAAATAATGTGGAGACATGCAGCTCATAGTCTTTTCCATGTTTTTTCCTATTAGAATAGTATAGTCATATCTATTCCTAGGGTTACTCCTTATGTTTGTGAGGAATATTTTTATCTTTCTCACTATGTTCAATAACACAATTTTCATTTCCCCAGTAAGTGCAACTTTGAAAGGGAGAAAGGATTTTTCCATTCAATTTTCAACAGCTCCTTAAAAACACCTTATCCTTTTCTCCTCATATTTATATATAAAGAGTTTTAAATGCCCAAGAATCTAGGATTACAATGTCCTAAAACTCCTCCTGGAGGGTAGGAAAAAGACCCTGAGTTGCCCTCATGGATTTTTTGTATGGGTTATTAAATTACTTCGGATATTATGACTTTTATTTTCTGCAAAGCTAGGGAAAATACAGTTTTGAGGAGCTCTCCATCCTGCAGACATGCAGCAGGGGTTGGTCCTGTTGTTTCAAAGACCCCATGGTCCTGTGGACCCTTTTGCCCAGTGAGTATCATTGGCACTGTCTCTAAGGTTTAAGCAGTACATTCTTTCAAATCAATTTGGGACATAGAAATGCAAATTAATTTGAAAGCTTAATTTGCATTCTTCTATTTCTAAAAAGACTTCTCGGCCAGAGAAGTGAAAAAACAACCAGCATATTTTTTTTCAGCTTTCAGATTGAGCCTTTAGTAGAGATTACATAGCAATTCTTCAGATAACTCCCCTGTTGCTCTAGCACAGTCTGTCAGTTAAGAACAACAACTTTTAAACCAGTATTTTCCCACCTGGAAATAAAAATATGGTGAAGATAAGAAGATAGCTTTGTAGCTGTGTGGCTGATGGCACTTTACCTTTGGCCAGTCCCAGATGTCTCATGTCTGGCAGAGCATGGCTGCAAGAGAACTTGGTTCAAGATGACACTGTGTGATTGGGTAAACCAGGTCATGGTGGAGAGCTCTGCCATTCTGTTCTCTGGAAGAGGAAGAATCACAACTTTCGCTCCTCAACAACATTTTACTAAAAGCTAAAAGTGCCATAATTGATACTTGACACTTGGCAGTCTCTGGCATGATGGCTCAAATGACGCAATGGAGCTTGGAAAACCAAAACCATTACCAAATCTTTTTTTTTGAGATATTTCCTATTCATAAAAGAATATTTAAACGTGTGTCAAACTGCTTTCCTGAAGCAACACTTATTACTCCCCAAAACCCATGAATTAAGACTCAGGACCAAAATTGAAAGCATTTTCTCACTGTTTTTTTTTTTTTTCTCACAATTTTTGCCTCCAGGCATGCAGAGTTCCCATTCAAAACCAATGTATTCTTTGCCTCAGTAATAATTGAGCAGACCATAAGGATTTGGCTGTAGATGAATAGAGCTTTCTAAGAATAAATAACAGGAGGTTCAGTCCAACTTGGAAAGGGAAAGAACAACACATTCTTCAGATTATACTTGTCTATATACCTTTGCAATTTCTATCAGAAGATAAATGTGACAACTTCCAGACATTTTTGCTAATCTTGGCACCAGTATCACTGGAAAATATTGTTTGAACATTTTTCTCTCTTTAGGCCTTTGGCCTTAGTCAGTCCTGTGGGAACTGAATAATTTGATATTTAATAATATTGAGGTATATGAATTGTTTAGCTGAATGCATCGCACATCAAAATAAAGTTCTCATCTCTGAGGGTAATATTAGAGATCAAGCCTGGGAGAAAACAAAAAAAAAATAAGGAAAAAGAAATCTGCCTTGGAAAATACATCTAGCTATTTCTCTTATATATGCAGCATCACTCTGAGAAGTGTTCTGTCAGGAACAGTCATAGAGTATGTTCCTGATCTCCTAATGGCAAACAGAGATTTTTTTTCTTTAACATTGGGTTAATGAAGGAGAGCTTTTGAGGTAATCAAGTCTCCTACTTCCAGTAAAAAGCAAATATTCATTGATTTAAAACCAACTAAAAAGCCACTTTAAAGACAGAAGATCTATATTTATTCAATTACTCTGTAAAGTTGATTTTCATCTTGTGCAGAAACAAAGGTTGTGAAAAAAACATATTTTACAAAGCTCTCCACCACAACATTTGAGAGGGGAGCATTAGAGCTTTGTTTATTTATGGATCACAATTTCTCCGTAATTTGCTACTCAGTATATTTATCGGTTACAAAATAATGATCTTGTTTTGGGGAATGCAGATGCTTTTAGGAGGACCTTCTTGTAGCTGGTTGTTTTTCCTCTCTCTTTTCAGGGGATAGACAGCAGCATGCTTGGAGGAATTAATCTACTAATAGCCGTAGGCGCCATCATCATGGTCCTTGGGTTCCTTGGGTGCTGCGGTGCTGTAAAGGAGAGCCGGTGCATGCTGTTGTTGGTAGGAAAGAAAAACATCTGTCTACCTTTAACAAGCCACAGCTGCATGTGATGGATAGAGTACTTGCAAGTATCAAATGAGGATGGGCACCTTTTAATTTCACCAAAAGCATGATTATAATCATGCGTTTTCTTTGCTTACCTTGTGTTTGGGCCCCTTCTAAATTCTGTTGTGATAAAAATTATGGTTGGTCTCATCAGCAAGAGGACAGGGTCCAGAGAGACTTGAGCATGTTACTCACTATCTTTTTTCCCATCCAGCCATCATCGAAGTTCCCTCCATCAGCTTTCACCCACTGCCTATTCTATTTAATTTTCTAAATTCCCAGCCCTCTCTTTGCTGGTTCACTTAGAATGTCCTCCCTGTCCTCCTGCCCAACTCTCACCTACACATTGTTATCATGACTCTGTTCTGGCGTGTGCCTTGTTTTGATCACCAGCTGAGCACATTCCGTCTTGAGCACCAATTTTTCTTATCATCACAGAAGAAATAGTTGGAACAGCCTTGACTGGAAAATCATTCTACCTACACTGTTATTCAAGCACATGAAAGATATATATTAACTTAAAAGAAATTATATCACATTGGCCAAAAGTAATATAGTTTTCTACCCCTTTTGTTTTTTCCCAGTTTTTTATTGCACTGCTTCTGATACTGATTCTTCAGGTCACAGCAGGCATTTTAGGAGCAGTGTACAAACCTCAGGTACAGTATTATTCTATATTTTCATTGATGTCTTCATATAATTTATTTCTTCTCAAAAAATTAGTAATGTATTTTAACTTGCAGGTTGAAGCAGTCTTTAACCTTACTCTAAACAACAGTGTGAATGCACTGCAAAGTACTACAGGAGAATATAAAGAGTTTCAGGAAGAATTCCAGCAGCTGCAGAAAATGGTAATTAAACAGTAAAAAAAAAAAAAAGGGATTGTTTCTATCTGTCTCATCTTTGACATCTGTCTCCACTTCATTTTATGACTACTCTGCTGCATATTTGAATTTTGTTCCCTGGGGATGGGAAAGGGTCTGAGTTAAAGGCAAACCAAAGCACCACAGAAGGGACTTCTGTTCTCTTGATAGGACAGGGTCTTCCTGTGATGATTTCTTTGTGCAATAGTGCTGTCTATACGAGCAATGAGCAAGGACACACCACATGCAAGTAAGACTGACAGTTAGGTAAACTCTTTTAGGAGAGGACTGCACGGCCCTTTCTTACAGCTTTCCCTTCTGAAAGAACACTGATCTTTCACTGTATCTCAAATAAGAACTCTCCAGTACTTTTAAGGAAAGTTTACCCCCGGGATTAGGAAAAAATCAGGAGTGTATTTAATTTGTAGTACCCTACTGCTATGAAGTCATTAAATGCCACACTTTACCGTGTTAGAAGAGGGAAGAAAATATGATGAGAAGTTTATTTTTATTGTGTTTGCACTTTTCCTGGTGCCCCCATCCTGCAAGACCCCAGATGGTGGATGCTTAGTGTGAGCTTGCTCCTGGGTATCTCACAGAGAACACCCTGGAATCTCATTGATGACATTGACAGCATACACCCCTCCCCACCTGCAGGTACCTGGGTCTGTACATTGACAGAATGCCTGCTGCTCTGGTTTTTCAGTCCCTAATGGTGATTGCTTTTATGGATTGACATAAAGCTAATTTGTTATGTATTTAAAGACTGCTGTATGAAAGAAAACCAAACGAGGAACAATATTTAGGTGTCATGTTACTTCCACTTCTCCTTCCGCATTCCATCTCCAGCCTTGTCCTCTGCTTCTGAGACAGCTTATTTCTTCTGATATAATAAGCCCTCTGGAGAGATGAGCAAAATGAAAAATCCCCTAATTATTGCTTTAATTTTTAAATGTAACAGGACTGCTGTATTATGTCCCACAGCCTTAGCTTTTATACAAAATTATGTGAACATTTCCAGCTGCTTTTTAATAGAGGGAGGACCTGAAACCCAAGTTTGCACCTCTGAGCTTTAGTGGTTTGAATACAGTGGAACATGAAGTGAAACTGCACCTGGTTTAGGTTTCACAAACCCCAAATGGAGCCCTGGTCTCCTCAGTCCATTTCCAATTTAAAGAGATAACCATCATTCAAAGAGGTTATTTTTCTAGATTTCAGAGTTTTATGTGCCTGAATTTTACATTTCCAGCCTGACTTTTCAAGATGTGAAATGTGGACGTTACTAGAGATGGCAACTTACCTTCTGCAAGTACATCCTTCAGAAAGAAGGCTTGATTTTAAAATAATACTATACCCAGTGTTCTAGTTCCATTCTGGCACTGATAATTACTAGCTTTATAGAATGTTAATGTTTTTTGAGCATCTTATACTGAAAATCTGGTCTTTTTTCTCCTATGTCTTCTTTTTTAAAAGAAAACAAAAATGTATGCACTTACATTCTTATAAATGGTATAGAAATGTAAAGGGTATTTGAGACATACAAATTTGGGAAAACTTCCACATTGAAAAAGGTGAAATAAAGTTTGGTTTTTGTTGTTCCTATCAGCTCCCTCACATACTCTCTTTATACTGAAAATTACATATTTTTAAACTCTTCTCCACATTTACTCCTTTCTTGCAGTACCAATGTTGTGGATTGCAGAATGGACCTGAAGACTGGGGACAAAATTTTGACAATCAGAAAGACATCTGTCAGTGTGAAGTAGAGAACCCATCATCATCAGACCTCTGCATCAAAAATAATGACAGATACATCTATAAAAAAGTGAGAAAAATGTTCACTTCTTTTTCCAAAGAGCCAAGTTTTAACCCAAGGTTATCTCTGGTGACTGGCCTAGCCAGGAGTTCTGTATCTTTCTGAAAAGGCAAAGTTTTGCTTTCTCTTTCTTACCCAGAATTATCCCCATGCCATCTGTTAAGAAATTACTGTTCATAACTCTGCTCCTTCCTCTTCTTGAGATCTCTCCAGTTTAGGCCCTTAGCAATATGCATGGTTACTGTTGATGAAAATTATTGACTTTGGGGTCAGGGTATGATGAAAATTATTGACTTTGGGGTCAGAGCTGCACACCAGCAACCCTTTGGCTCTCATTCCTCTCTCCGAAGCTATGCTCCCATCCAGGCTCATTGTGCTAGTAGACATGTTGACTTAGAGACTTTCAAAATGCTAAGGTATGCTGAAAATCAAACACATTAAATGCAAGACTTTTGGGTTTTATAATTCTTTAATTAAAAAACCCACACTCATTCTGCAGGATCTGCTGGAAAGAAACCTTACATATTGTGGGATTCATGGCAGAATATTCAAAGATTTCTTACAACTACAGCCTTTTGAAATTCTTAATTCATGTAATAAGGCAAAATATATGGTGACAGACAAAAAGAAAGAACACTTAGATGAGTACCATCTCATAGACAGTAGAGATCTCAAATAACAAATTTTATAGTTTGCTTGTCTCATTATAAGGAAATCTGGACTCTATGGATATGCAAAAAATATTTTAAAAGAAGTGCACAAAATAATTGAATAGCACAAAGTAATTGAAGTTTTAGAAAGCTGGTGGTGCAAATTTTGCCAGTATGCACCTAACACCAAGCAGATTTCAGCAAATGTCCATTCTGGTCATATAACTCTCTAATTGCACAGCTCCTTAATCAGGTCCTGCCCGAGCAGTAATTTCCTTCCCGTGTAGTCCCACAGAAGCAAATATTATTTTAAAGCAATGAAACAATCTGGTTAAGAATAGGATACCAGAACCCAATCTGGAAATAAGATGTATACAAAGAGGGTGTTTTGGCCACACTTTAATGTCTTTTTGGCCTCAGGCAAGCCCTCAAAGGACACATGAGAAGCCATCTGTGAAATTACTGCAGGTGCAAGATATTGCTCATATGAACACACAGATTTCACGGTGATGTGAGATGCTAGTAGAGATATCCAACTCTTCTGATATGGGAAAAAAAATTTGAAATCCAGTGTAGTTATGAGTCAGCTTAACTGAGCAATTTTTAGAAGAACTAGAAGGAGAAGACCCATGTGTTTATTGTGAGAGAGGAAAAATGGTGGAAAAAATACAACTATATCTGGGGAGGAAGTCAGTTGTAGCGTTGTAACAGTAATGTAATTTGGATGTATTTAAGCTCTACTTGGCTTTCCCTCCTGTTTGCAGAAGGAGGATTGTCAGTGCCCAGAGAAGGAGTAGTCACTGTAAGAACAGACTATGCAAATATTCAAAAGGAGTGTAGCTCTGTGCAGAACTTTAGCTGTAGAATCATAGAATAGGCTGAGTCGGAAGGGACCCATCAGGATCACTGAGTCCAATTCCTGGCCCTGCACATGACAGCCCCAAGAATCACATCATGTACATGATGTCCAAATGCTTCTTGAACTCTGTCAGGTTTGGTGCTGTGATCACTGCCCTGAGGAGCCTGTTCCTATGCCCAGCCACCCTCTGGGTGAAGAATCTTTTCTTGATAACCAAGCTAAGTCTCCCCTGACTCAGCTTCATGATATTTCCTTCGGTCCTTTCACTGTTCATGAAAGTGAAGAGATCCATACCTGCCCCTCTGCTTCCCTTCATGAGGATGCTGAAGACCCAAATGAGGTCTCCGCTCAGTCTCCTCTTGTCCAGGTTGAATAGAGCAAGTGTCCTCAGCCACTCCTCATGTGGCTTCCTCTAAAGGCCCTTCACATGGCCCTACGTAGGACAATCTCCAGTAGCTTTATATCTTTCATATATTATGGCACCCAAACCTGCCCCCAGCACTCAAGGCAAAGCCACCCCAGTGCAGAGCAGGGCAATCCCCTGCCTTGCCCTGCTGGTGATGCTGTGCCTGATGTCTCCCAGGACAGGGTTGGCCCTCCTGGCTGCCAGGGCACTGCTGAGTCACATTCAATATGTCATGGACCAGGACCCTTTCTGCAGGCCTGCTCTCCAGCCTCTTGTTTCCAAGTCAAACCCCAACATAACCAGGGTTGCAAAATCTGGCACCTGACCTTGTTAATCTTTATATGATTGGTGATTGCCCATCTCTCTGTTTTGTTGAGCTCTCTCTCTCTCTAGGGCCTCTTTTTCCTCAAGGAAGCCAACAGCTCCTCCTAGTTTAGTTGTTGTCGGCAAACTTCCTTAGTGTTCCTTTGAGTTCTGCATTGAAGTTGTTAAGAAACGTGTTGAAGAGGAGGGGACTGAGGATGGAGCCCTGCAGAATCCCACTACTAACCAGACTCCAGATAGATGTTACCTCACTTACTATAACTCTTTGTGCCTGACCCACAAGCCAGTTGCTCGCCTATGGCATAACGTGGCTGTATGCTGGACATTTTGTCCAGAAGGATAGTGAGACACCAAAATCTTTGCTGAAGTTCAAAAAGTTTACATCTACTGGCTTTCCAAGACCAGTTAGGTGGGCTAC
Source organism: Euphonia xanthogaster (assembly GCA_034509185.1). Classification (NCBI taxonomy): domain Eukaryota; kingdom Metazoa; phylum Chordata; class Aves; order Passeriformes; family Fringillidae; genus Euphonia; species Euphonia xanthogaster. Next base: position 34,348,025 of record JAYDZK010000056.1, on the reverse strand, counting down.
CCTGTCACAGAAGGAGTCGAGTTCAACAGGCAGGACTCATGAAGCCATGCTGATTACTCTCTTCCTTCCAGCCCTAGCCAAAGACCACCAAATATTGGACAAAATTAATTTTGAAGCTAGGTTTTATAATCAAATATTTATAGTTAATCCCAAGTCTTCGCTTGGTTTATTATTATAAACCTTGAAGTTTCAAATCCAAACATTGGTGGGAAACAAGCTTCCTCTCAGACCGGGTCATGGCTGGCTGCATTGACTCTTTCCTAGTAGCAAATGATTATCAAATGAAAATAAGAACAAACACTTCTTTCCTTGTTAACTGAAAATAATGCAAACATTAGGCATTACAGCTCTATGTCTTCCTTTAAAATAGTAGCTTTTTATGGTCAGCTACTAAATCTGCATACTTGGGAGGGCAAAGACTTTTGCAGAGCATGAAGTACACATAGCTGTGTGTTTTGTGTTCATTAGCAACAAGCCAGAGTGAATTCAAATAGCCTTTGTTTAGCACAGAGCTAAAGAGTGGGAGAGTTTGAGAGTATTTTAGAAGATGCATTCTTATATATTCCTATATTTTCCTATATATTCCTATTATTCCTATATCCTATAGGATAATATTGCTTACCTATAATTAATAATTTTTTTTTCTTTTTCAGTCCTGTGGAGAAGTGATTATGCAAAAAGTTAAAGACAACCTGGTCATAATTATGGGGATCGCCTTTGGACTGGCTGTTGTTGAGGTACCAGAGTACACTGTTAAAATACTTAGCAGCTGAAAAGCAATATGTTCTACTTTGAAATACATTGGGAATGGGATTAAAACACATGGCTTGCTCAATTAATAGACTAGGGAAAATCACCTCTCACCTTAGCTATAGCCTTACTGTTATTCATATAAACACATTTCATTAAAGTATATGGCTGCTGAGCTGCAGACTTCAGGTGAGATCAGACCACCCTGCTGCCTATATAAGTGTATCAAATGGGAGATTTTCTTCAAAAAATTGCCAGTCCTGAAGCCGGGCTGTGTCTTGACACTGAGTCCTGTGTACAGAGATGTGCACGAATAAACAGTGCCAGAAGACATGAGGAAGAATAGACAGATTTTTTCTCCTCTTTCTCATCTTTTCTTGAGGAAAAAGAAATCTCCTAAGAAAACTTAGCCCCTAGAGTATATATTTTTATCATTAAGAAGTTTTGGTACAAAATTATAATTCTGAGGCATTAAAACTTTAAGCATCAGGATAACGCATGAATGTGCCTGAGTGCACATGTGTGATGCTCCATATATTCCTGTGTGTAAAAAAAACACAGAGTATGTGAACTGTTTCTTTTAATTTCCTCACCATACGCTGAAGAATAACATGCAGGATTTAGAGGAAGAAAAGAAGTAAGGCTATCCAGTCAGCTACTTGATATTGATTTGAATAGGAGAAAATGATAAAGAAACTGGGGATTTTATCATGATGCTTTCTTCAGTCATTTTTTTTCTTTTCACTCTTCCTCCTTGGTTTTCCTCCACCCTCACTCTCCACCAGTGGATGTTTGAGGGAATTACAGAAATGACAAAGATTGCTGTGGAAAGTTGAGTATGTTATTCAAAGCAAATACTTCTTAACATCATTGGCAGAGGATTGCTCCTCATGGCAGAAGAGTGGGCAAGAGCCCCAGTTAAAAACAGTGTTTCCAGGAAAATAGTAATAGGTGGGGAAGGATTATGCAGCTGCAGCACTGGAAGTGTACAGGCCACCGACTTCTTACTCAGCACAGGCTTTCTAGTATTTAAGGAGCAATATGTGGGCGGTCAGGTCTCTCACCCAAATGATTACTTTGAGGGAAAAATAGGTGAAATACACTGATATTAAATGGTCTTAAAATATAATTGAAGTGTAAAATTGCATCTGTATCCCTTAAGCAAATTATAAGTCACTTTGCTCTAGTTATTGCAGTTATGTGGGTTGTAGCCTTTAGTTCACTGGCCATCATTCTTTCCTGTTTTCCAGCTGGTATTTTCTGTGCTGGCTGCCTTCCCCAGTCATAAAAGGATTAGAAAACAACATGAAGAAACAATATGAGACTCAGCACAAATTGTCGGATAGCAATTTGCACTTGATAAACATTTAGCCTTTCCATATTAACTCAAGCAATTGCAAATAAAAGGCCACTTGCTTAACCACCTCTGCTCTAGGAAATCCCAGATAAAAAGAGGTGCTCTTCTCCCCTCTGCCTGCTTCTTGTGAGCCACTTGTGAGCTGTTACTGCTTTCAGCTCACCCTACTAGTGAAAATTATACATATTAGAAGGGCCCAGTTTCATCTGGGTGCAAGTGCAAATGTGGGCATAGTATGTCAGGGAAGCCTTGTCAGTTTATTCCAGGTGTGAGTCCATCCCTTTGTCTTAGCTGTACCTCTGTGCTACATATGCTCTTCTCTGTCTCTTCCTGAAGTAAATAAAGTATGTCAGTGTTCATGGCTTCAAAGGGGTCAGTTGGGCACTTTCCACTTTTGTGGAACACCTTCACAGACTGGTTAACTTTAAATTCAGAAGGAAGCTCTCTGATCTATCTCACCAGCTGTGTGCCACACGTCATGGAATTGTACCCAGTAATTCCCAATACAGAAGGTGACTCTATTGAATTTTCTATTTCACGTAACAGCTTCTTCATTGAACTCACTATTGTTTCTATCCCAAGTGAATTACTGATAAATATAAAATATTTGTTGCATGATCATTTGCAACTCAAAACAGTGAGGTAGGTTTATAGACGTATACCTGTATACAGTATACACATGTATATATATTCTTGTATACATACACTTCACACATATGGTTACACAGAAGAGAGTGACAGTGGGAAAGAAGAGAAATTTCAAAGGGAGACAACCCTTAGAATACACAGTGAACATTCCTCTAACTATCGGAAAATAAAATGCTCAATTTTTGTCCAAATTTCTTGAACTTCTCTGTAATTGCTGCTCCATCTCAGCTAACAACTGCATTTTAAGCACACAGACATACAGGGGTCCCCATGCACAGAGGCAATCCATCTTTTCAACAAATGAAACTTCTCCACGATATCTGCAGTCTTACCTGTGGTATATACTGATTTTGTTAAATGTCTCTATTCTGTAAGAGGCATGTTGGAAAAAATCTTCTACATAGCAGATAATGTTTGCATAAATCCAAGACAAAAGATTCCCTTTGTGTATCAGTTGATTTCAAGAATTGCCAAGTAATACCACAAATTTCTTTGTTTTCCAGATCCTTGGTTTGGTGTTTTCTATGACCCTCTACTGCCAGATCGGGAACAACTGAAACTGAAAATGTCAGAATGATGTCACCAGTCAAATCAAGATCTTTCTAGAAAGAGGGCTAGAAATTTGGCAGGCCACGTTCAGATAAACATATGCATGTCCCAGGCAGCTGTTCTGATGAAAATGGCAGCCCTTGTGCTCATGGATGCTTAACAACTTGCAAAATGACCTCTTTATATTTCATAAGACTTAATGATGTGAATATGATTTTTTATTTACGATAAACATCTTTGTTTGTGTTTCTGAGGTGTTTATTTTGTCCGAAGTCAGCAATTATGTCATGTTGAGAGTGAGTTCACCATGTGGTGTGCCCTCATGAGTGTTAAACCACCCACAGCAGAGTCACCATAAACAGCTGCAAACCATCATGCAGCGGCTGACTGCTCCGGGGAAGTCAGGTCCCTGGGAACCTCTGCTCGTGGAGAAGGGTGTTTTCATTAAGAGAGCTGTGGGTTAGGGTTTTGCTACCTGTGGAAAGGGCAACTATCTTGGAACCAAATAGAAAAGCCGTGCTTCCTTTCAGGGATGTATCTTGGCAGCTGAGATGGTTGCTCTCAGGCCCAAATGACGCTTAGGCTGCATGAATGAGCTGGATTTAGTGGCATGTGCTTTGCAAATAAACACCAGTGGTGAAATCCAAGCCCACGTGGAGGCAAGGCATACACAGAAGTCATGCAGGTAAGGCTTTGCCCAGAGCAGATAAGGGAAGTGGGTGGACAAACACACGGCATGGCTGGCAGCGCAGCAGCAGCCGTAAAAAGCCTTCCTGCCTTTGGACTGACCAGTGCACGTGAGTGTTTGGGCCCTGAGGTTCTGACAGCCCCGATTGTCCCTGCCCAGCCACCCCGGTTCCCTGTGCATTGCCCACGGCAAGGACACCACATCAGCCTCCTGGGCCAGTTGGTCCCTGCCCCACCAATGTCTCGGCAGGGCCGGTCTCCAGCTCCCTGCCTGGTCATGGAGTCCCACCAAGCTGGGCCTGCCCCTGTGTCCCGGTGCGGCCTCAGCCCATCCCCAGGAAGTGCCGGGGGCTGGGGCTGCCCTGTTCCCTGCTACTGCCCCACTCCTGACCCGGATGGAGGGATGGGCCAGGCTCTGCCTTGCCACCCCAGTGGAATCCCATGTGGTCCCAAGCCCTGGGGACCTGCTGGCCTAGGTTGCCCTCTAACAGAAATGGCATCAGGGACAAGATTTTTAAGGTATGAGGGTGTCTAATGACGCCCACAGGGACCTGCTGAGGTTTTACACAGCAGACTGATGGCCTCCCTACTGTGTATTGGGATTAGCTGATTTATCCAGCTCTGCTGGACCCCCATCTTCATAATAGCAACTTTAAGCACCTCACACAGCTACTCTTAAGAGAAAACCATGTATCATGCTCCTCTTGTTAAAGACCCCTCGGGTGCCCTCGACTGTCTCGAAGCACACATTGACTGCTCCCATCTTGACAAAGCAATGCAACTTGCTTACAAATTCATTAAAATCTTCACTTGAGCAGAGACTTTGTCTGTGTCTTACTCCAGCAGAACTGGGTTCAGGTAAAATTCATCTGCAGCTAAGAGGTATTTTTTAAACTCAACCAGAGGAAGTTTCTGTCCCATCCCCCAACCTTCCCCAGCACTTAGACCATTAGGCCAAGCAGTGATCCTGCTTTCAATAATACATGTGTCTCCCAGGAAAGTCATCTAGCTACCAGACAGTCCTTCCCTCTGCTGAACCTCAGAAGATGTGCCAGAAGAATTCAAACTTTGTTGGACCAGAGAAGAACCATGACTCCATAACCCAGCTGTACTAACTGGAAAAAGAAATGCTGGCTTCTAGTTCCTCCTCCTCCCCAGAGTGGTTTTTTTTTTTCTGTGCATATCTTACCCATGATCTGAAGTCCTGGGAGCTGAGCCTGAATCACTCAGATCATGGCATGCAGCTGGAGTCCTGGATTATAAGAAAAATATTGGGAATATAAGGGCAACATGAAGAAAGAATTGCACCTTCCTCTTTTTCCTCCTCCTTTCCACTAGAAGGACTGTTCTTCTATTTGAATGAAGGACAAGAGGGACTCCCATCGAAAGGGGTCTTGAGGCTAGTGGATGGACACGATGGAGAAATTACAGCTCATCCTTGCTGCCAGGAGGAGTCAACTTCAGGCAGCTGTAAACTTGAGTAATACTGGCATGAATTTGTAATGAGCATTGAGATGAGACTGACAATGTATGCTGGCTCAGATACCAGTCTGGTCCTGTATGCTGCTCTGGGGATCCAGATCTGTAAAACCAAGCTGTAATACATCTAAATTTTGGTTGTCTACTGCCTGGTTTTGGATATAATCCTCAAAATAATCTTTGTTTGCATCAAAATAATGATGATACATTAGATTTTTTGTTAAAACAGTTAAAACTGTTGATATTAAAATCAGCATCAAAAATTTTGTCTTCGGGCGGAACTTTGACACAGGAATTTTATCTGAAGCTCTGTCTATTTATGCAATGTGTCTCTATTATGTAAAGCTCTAAGGAATAAAAGTAAAGCACTATGATTATATGCTACCATGTCTGTTTAAATGGGATTGAGCCAATGAAGTAATTCAGAATATTATCAGCTTGCTGGTGAAGTGGGTTTGCCACTAAAACATGCCCATTGCCTCTGATGTTGCAAAACTTACTTTCTTCTTTCTTACTTTGTCCTGTAGCCTCCTGAAGTTTTTTACCTGATATTTTAATGGAAGCAGCAAAATGCTAAGCGTGAAACAAAAAGAAATCTCTCTGCATAAGATTCATCTGGCCATTTGCCAAATAACAGAGTAGAAATTTGTATCATAGAATTGTGAAATGGTTTGGATTGGAAGGTACCTTTAAAGACCATCTAGTCCACCCCCACTGCCATATCTGAGCTATTAATTTAAACTCTCCCTATAATCAATGAAGAGAGAAAACACATCTAGGATTTGAGCCATCTCATTCTAAAATAGATGTCCAAAGAGGTAAGGACAGTGATTTTTATTGCAAATAGGTGGAATTGAAGTGAATGAATCCCACCCCACAATACTGAACTTGTTGAAAACTTTAGAAGCAGTGATCAGTCCGGAAAGAGCATTAGTACAATATTCCATGATGGTGCATTGATTATTCATTGATTCATTGACATTTTTGCTCAGTCATGATCCAGCCTGTTAGGAAATGAGCCCTGCCTACTCTCTAGGGTGGTAGGATAAGATTCATCTGGTGTGCACAATGCTGTAACGGAGATCCCAGCACCATTCATTCACAGAGTCCCCTCTGTATTCTTATCAAAGAACATTTACAGTTAGCTATTGACTCAAAATAGCAATGGGACACTTTTCTGAGCCCACAAACACTTTTTAATCCTGATGTCTGGAATTGCTGAAATGGAATTTGACAATAAATCCTTGATGGAACAATAAAACCATAAGGGTTTTCTTTTGTGGGGTGTTGGGGTAGGTTGTTTTTGGTTTTTCACAACCATCTCATGCAAGGTTATGTTCATCTCAGTGTTACCCAATAAAATAGATCATACAGAGGAAAGACACATGTTCAAGATCTTAGTTCTTTAAAATATCAAAGGAAGTAAAAGCATTTATCATTATAGTTTTAAATGGTATAAAAAAAGAGTGGTAGGAAGAAAGAAAATGTGTCCCTGCCTTTGCCAATGGAGCTAAATTCCACCTTAAAACCAAGTCTATTTAAAACACACTGGTGGTTTATCATGTCAAACCCAAATATCTATTTAATGGTAACAGATAAGTCATCATACCTGGGCCAAAATTTCTCCAAAGAAGAATTTGTTACATCATTTGAGGGATTTGGAGGGGGGAACATGTATTTCTCAGAAAGGATTGTATTTTTGGGATACTGCAGCCCAAATAGAAAAAGAAAAAGGTTATAATTTTTGGCAAAATATGAGTCAGTAAAGCAATGTCAGAAACAATGATGTGAACATTATTAAGCCTGTTATTGGAAACAAAAAATAAGGAAGAGAAAGACAGAGGCAGATAGACAAAAAGAAATATGATTTTTAAAAAATGGAAGAAGAATGGAGCAAAACAGGACAGGTCAACTTGAAAGAAATAAAAAATTAAATATTATCAAGATCCAAGAATTTGCTGCACTCTATTCAGCATGAGGAGAATTTGGCCCCAGTCCACCTTTGTGTCCTGGATACCATGTTGAAAGGCAATTCAACCTGTTTTTAAATCAGTGTCAAATCTGCCCCAAATCTGTCTTGCTATCCAGGCCTCTGAGAAGCTGGGGCTCATCAGAGCATAGCTGGTAGCCAAAGGGTACATCAAGAGACAGCTGTGGTAGTTGCATGGCCTTTGGGCATGCCTGGAGAATGAAACCGAGGAGGTGAAACAGCTGACTTTCCCTCTGGATAGGACACCAGGAAACTGTGGATCTGGCCAAAGTATTTTTGGAGACATGATTAAGCGAGGCAGCAGGGTTCATTTTTAAATTAAGATGGAGGGTTATCAGTTTAAGTTTTGAAATAGGATTGAAACCACAAAATTAAAAGCCAGTTCTTTGGCTCTGCTGTGAGACCCGTCTTAACTGCTTAGACCAAGGTTTTCTGGCATGGGAGAAACTCGGCTGATTTAGACTGGATTCAGCCCTCCTCATCTGAGGGGATGTTTGACTTTGGGTTGTTTGGGGAGGTCAGTTAGAGAGCAAGCACCTAATAATGCTCCAGGCCAGAATCAAGACCTACCCCTGCAAAGATTCAGGCTGGAGAATCTGCCTGGACATTTTTCCTCCAGGAGGGAACTGGGATGTGCTGATATAGGGGAATGTTACATTAGGATTCCATTCAGGGACCAAAGGGAGGGTTGGATCTCTTTTGGCTTTATCCATGGCATTTTGATTATTCTTAATATCAAGTAAACTGGTACATTTTCTCCCCACCCCTGTCAATAGCAATATTCTCATCCTTTCACTGAAAGACTCTTTTTTTTTTTTTTTTTTTTTTTTTTTTGTGTGCCGTGGTTTGGATTAAATTCCATTTTTTATTTTAAAGTATTTATTTTTTGAACTTAAA
>JAYDZK010000056.1:34314185-34329740 GCA_034509185.1 Euphonia xanthogaster | reverse complement strand
TTACTTCTGGGGCATTTCATGTGCCACGACATAGTTGACAGGACTTAATGTTGATACCTGAGCTAATTTCCTTTTTTCCTTCATGATAGTCAGCTCACTTCAGCCCTTTGTCAAGCATTACCAGGCTCTGCAATACAGTAATTAGTTAAAGGGCAGATAGGGAAAATAAAACATGAGCTGGAACAGCAGGACTGCATTTAAAAGAAAAACACAAACCCCTTTCAAAACACCTCCATGCATAAGAACAATATTCCTCAGAATTGGATCAAATCAGGGTATTCCACAATATATAAGGCTTCATTCAGAAGGAACCACTGGGACGAAGCAAAGTGGTGAGCCTAACACCATGTCTATTAAAAAAAAAAAAAAATCTCTATTGTACGAGAAATAAAACAATGTTTTCAACATTTATGTTCATTCTGAATTATTGGAAATGCCACAAAGATGGTAATTCTTTGGCCTAGAATGGAAAATGCCAGTTTCATAACAGCAGTATATGTTAACATACTTGTTCCCTTTGGGATATTTGTATGTCTTACCAGCTTAAGTAGCACCACTACCACCACTACTTACAAACTAGTACACAAACGCCTAACAGATGTACAAGTTCACATGAGAAGAAATAAAAAATGCACAAAACCCCTCACTCTTTCACAACTAATCTGCTTTAATGTAGCAAACACAGCCCACTTGCTCTTCCTTCACTGTGAATGCTTTCTTACTCTGTGAGATCCCTGAATCCCAGCCTACCCTTTGTTCTTTCATATTTGAAATAGCTGTTGGAGTTTTAGAAGCACTCTGTAAGAATTTTTTAATTGTCTCATGAGACTCAATGCTCTGAACAAGCATAAATAAATGTCTTTCAAAACCCTGAGAAGGATTTACTGGGAGGGTTGAGGTGGGTACATTGCCCCATACATAACAGCAGATGAGCTGTAACCCTCAGGGTTTCTTTTCTCCCCTTATCCACGATTGTGAGGCATTCATCTCTGAACAGTTTGATTGTCATTTAATTGGCCCATTAGCCTTCATCTAAACAGTTTTGAACTCCTAGTTATCCTTCTTTCTAGTTCCTCTCCTGTTGTGACTTTGGGCCAGAGCTGTCTGGCACTGATGCTTCTTCCTCCGTTCTTCTTTCTTCTAACCTCCTGTCCTTTCTCCAGGAGAGCATGTGCATTTAGGATATTTCTATGATGTCCCACAGTGTGTTCCCACAAAGAGATGGCCTGAGAAAGCTTTGTCTTACCAAGAACAGGCAGCACAGCACAGAGGTCTTTGTAAAATAAATCAGCCTGCAGTGTTTCCCTGAAGATAAATTTATCTTTCGAAGTACAATAAAATAGTCTCCCTGAACTGCAATATTAATTGGGCTTAACTACTTCTACTGTCCAAGCTAGCTTGCTTATGTTCAAGGCGGATTGTTCGTACGGCAGTGATTTGTGTGACACCAGCTACATGACTCAAATTCGGCTCAGCAGTGGAGGATGTTTGGACTGATCAGTCACTCAAGTGAGTTTCTCCAAATGCTGCACAGAGCATATGGTCTTGTGTGCTGTATGATACCAAAATACTTCTTATGCTATTAAGCAACCATGTAATTTCTGAAAGAAATGAGAGAAGAATGCTTCTAGACCAATTATTAGTCCGTGCTTGCAGGAGCATAAATAAGGAAAACATTCCCATCTCTTTGGAAGCTCTGCTGAGCATCCATTACCTTTATGGTCATTAAGCTTAGCTAGATGACAGTTAGAAGATTGCAAATGCTGTATCCTGAACAGTGCTGTGAATCTTGCTGGTCAGTGAGACCTAGATCATCTGGCATTTCCCCCATGTTCTTTGCTGTAGATCCTGCCTATGGCTTTTGGGTTAGCTCTTCTCCTTTGTCAAGAGAAGCAGTAAATAAGCTGGTAAATCTGTCCTCTGCATTGTCAAGCTGTAAAGTTACACTGCATCTGTACTTTCTTCTTTGTTTTGTTTTTTAATAATCTATTGGGTTTGTTTGTTCAAGTTAATGAAAATAGTATGTTATTGTTATGTAGTTATGCCAAAACACTTCACCAGAAATTTCATAAATGTTTTCTGGTGCATTGCCCGGTTTCATGTGGTTTCATTTTTTCCCTTCATATAGAAGAAAAGCACATGGAAGATAAAGATCTTAGGGTTACTACAGCTAGAAAAAGCCCTGGGAAGATTCCCTTAAACAGCAAAAAAGGAGTTAATGAAAAATCAAGTACAAATGAATTATTTTCTGGCTGGCTAACAGTAAAGCTTTAAGGCCTCAATCACAGCTTTTATTTGCAACGGTACACATTTATTCTTAGCAGGAGTCCAGCCAGCTTTTGGAGGGGACCATTTGTGTGAGAAAGCACACATCACCACAGGGAGAGGTTTTGCCACCTAACATTTGCAGCTTCACAAAGTTTCAAAATTGTCCTTTGCTCATAGTAGCATTTCTTTTGGGCTAACGAGTTTCCATATATTTAAAAGGAGAGGGTCTTTGCCTCCAGGGATTTCACAGCTGAAGGTCAAAAAATCCAAAGGGAATCGGCCAAGGTTTGGGGTTTTATTTTTTGCGCAAATCAGCAGAATGCTACAAAATAGCATTTCACTAGCATGTCTCTTAGGACGTCTCTGACTTGTTCTGTTAGTACAGAGAGGCAATTCTCCCAGAAAACATCCATTATCTGTGCAAAAATGCTTGGTTTGGAGATGGCACCTGAGAAATTCTAGAACTGCAAGAAAGGGAATTATAAAAAGACAAAACCTAAGAAACTGTAGTTTGTACTGATGCACAGTGCAAAATTTGAGTGCAATAGACTTGCAAGAAGGAATGTGTTAAAGTATAGAATTTGTCCCACTGATGGTAACATATCTACTAACTTAATTTGAAAGCCTGGATTCTGGTAAGTCAGCTTTGTATCCCATCTTTGCATCCTGTCTGTATACATCTACTCAAGTTTTGAGCTGTGGAACTTTGTGGATATTTTTAAGAAGCAAAATACTCCTCATTTCTGATTTCTCTGTTGTTCATGTTAAATTTAATGGAAAGCACTCTATGATTTTATTCAAGTGGGATCAAACTCTCAAACATAATTTAAGGCCTCAGCCAGTTCCAATTGCAGCAACCAGGTCCAAAAACTAATAAGTAGACTCGCGTATGCAGATTGCCAAATGGAAGGAAAACAGGCTGAAAGAAGCATAAATACAAAGTGCACAGAAAATAAATTTATTGGAAATGAACACTGAGTCTGAATTAAAACCTGAATTGCTTTCAAATCTGTTTCAAAGTACTGATACAGAATGGAAAGGCCTTCTTAGCCAGTATTATGTCCCTTACCTTAGATAAACTAACCTATTAATAATGTATGGTGGAGTCACGTATTTTTCTCTGATGCATCTGCCAAATTGCAAGTGAATTCACAGATCCTGGCTTGCTTTCAGAGGCAGGAATGTAGACATATAAGTTCCCAAGTCAAAGTAATGTGACCCTCTTTGTAGCTAGATACCATTTTCCCCTCAAGTTTCACATACACTAGTACACATTTCCCCAAGACCAGTCACATCTGCATGGAGTTATGTGAGGAGGCACATAAACTTTGATGGGCCACATGATAAGGGCACAGATTCTGAATATGTGGTCCAGGTTACAGTATTGGGCTACAGCCTTTCCCCTGCCCTAGGACACCTCAGGCCTGAGTAGCAAATTTGGCATATTTAAGAGCAAACTGACCAGCTGGATTTGACATTTAATAACCAGAAAATTAAACAGAAAAGGAATGAAGCAAAGAAAAAAGAACAGAGTCTTACATGGTGAGATGGTGGGTGGCGGTAAACTGCCCCATGTTGTTTCTCAGTCCTGCCCACCACAAGTTCCCACCTCTTCTCACCCAGTGCTCTTCTCCTCACCTTTTCAACCCCACCCCTCCAGCACTTTTCAATCTGCAGGTCTCTAACCCCTTTCACTCCGCTCCATCTGCAAATCATCCTGGAGTCTGGTATTTCCAGACCTCCTTTTGCCTGGTCTCCTACTGCCCATGCATGTCCCCTGTGCAAAGCCAGCTTGGTTTTGGGATGACATTCCATCCCTCCCCTTAGACTTGTTCCATCACCACCTCTGTCTGCATCCACTACTTCTCTTCCATCCTGGTTAGGCAAATCCATACCCTGATTGTCACAGGAGAAACTGTGGAAATTTAAGAACCTGGTCACAGTCTGCAGCCATGAAGACCCCTCCAGAGCTGCTCCATGAGGGTGCAAGGTGTCTCAGAGAGACATGACTTTGCCTTGGAACAAAAACTGGGAAGATGTCATGGCTCTCCCATCATGTCAGGTACCAGCTTCATGGGGAAGGAACATGAAGCAGGAGCCAGTTACAAGGGTGTGCATTATCTGAGACTTGAGTCCACCATCGAAGAACTAGTAGTTGTTCATCAAACTTACAATAACTCGTTAATAGTAAGTTGTTACCAAACTTACAATAAATATAACAATGTCTAGGACAGCTGGGGTTGGGAGAACCAAATATGGAACTATGAGTCTTTTGTGGAGCCATAGAGAAAATTCAGCAAATTTCCTCTCACACACATAGACAAATTATTTCCTTGAATATGAGTCTGTCTTGTCCTCTTCCTTCACATTCCCCCCTTCTTCCTCCACCAGTAGAGCTACAACAATAAAACAGATTTTCTTTTTCTGTCCTTGGAAAAACCGACTGCACATTAGTAACTTCCTATTTGAAATCTAAACTGAAAAATTATGTGCACTAGCATATCATATTGTGTTATTATTCTTGAAAACAAGCTTCCCTTGGGTATCTATACGGCTTAAAAAGCAGTGACAGGATATATGGCTGGACAGAGGATTTCCAGTGAAGCCACTGTCCAATGGATGGTGACATTTGGTGGAATGTGTTCATTCTGTCAGAATTTGTGCTGGGAGCCAGTCTGGCAAGCAGGTGGGTGGCCAGAACCACAATATATATTCCAGTATGCATATCGTTTGTCTTTCTGACTTTTTGTTCCAATTAAAAATAAAAAATAAATCAAATCTGGAAATTGTAATTTTTCTGTGGAGCAGGAATTCCTAAGCCTTAACCAAAGAATAAACTATTTGTTTATTTTTCCATTTGGCTCTTCCTCTCTCTTTCTCTGGCTTCTCTCACTCAGCTACCCTTCCTGTTCACCCTTTTTGTTCCTTCTGCTCATTTTTCCCCTTTCACTGTTCCATTTCTCAACTGAACTGCTCTCTCTCCTGGCTTTGTAATCTGTTTCACATCTGATCCTTTGCTGAGCATGAACTCAGTAACATTTGAGGTGAACTTTCACACTTGTGTCAATTCAGAGGATTAAGGTAGACAGGTTTGCCCCTCTTTATGAAGTAGGTAAGGTTAATCTATAAACTTCCTCTCTCTCTGCTTTATGGTCTCCTCAGTTTTATTATCTTAACTTGCCATTTTGCTTTAAACTCCTGATCCATATCTAAACACAACCTCATGTGAACTACCTGGCCACCACCACCACCACCACTACACTGTAGCCTGGCTCCCCTCTTTGAGTATGAGCACTGCCACTTGAAACAGAACTTTAAATTAGAAATGACTTCAGCGTTCAGCACAGTCCCTCCAGTAATGGAGTTCGCTAATGGAGTTCCTGCTATAGGCACCTTTTTCCTCTCAGCCTGAGAAAGGTTTTACCTCCCTTATTAGTTTCACTAGCAGTAGCACAGGTTGTTTTAATATTCTATGCTGCCTGTAACATGTTGCAGATGTACCTGTGTAAAATGGTCTCTTGTTATTGGAATGCAATAAAAAGAAAAGTTTCTCAAGAGGAAAGAAGGTAAAAGAAAAAAGTTAACCCAGTTTGGGCCTGAAATTCCCCAGATTTTTATACTAACATTAACGTTTATAATACAGCTATTAAATTACACATAGAAGTGCATTTAAAAGGGCTCTGGGCTAAATTCCATATTCCTTCCTTTACTCCGTCCCTATGTCTGTGGCTGAAGCAGTAATAGAGCTTGCCTGATTAAGGCAGAAGAGTAACATTTGCAAAATCATGATAGTGGTTCTAGGACCTCTTCCCTGAAATTCAGAAGCCTAAGGCTACACTTGTGTCATGCCACACAGAACAATGTGCAGAGACCTGACACAGTGGAAAACACATCATTTCAGCAGCAGCAGGAGTCTGGGCATCTCACCTGTGCTGTACCCTAGCTCGGGGCAGAGCATTTCAGCTCAGCTGCACCTTGTTGACCTGGCTGCCGTATGCTGGAGACTGGGGCTGGTGTTCACACGTTTCTGCACTGTAGCTTGAGTACTGGTTTTGTTATCTGTGTGCTGTCCTTGCATGGTGTAGATCTACTGTGGGTCAGTTTTTAAATGAGACCTAGTCTCCTAAGTTAATGGAAAATTTGCAAAATGTCCATGGAAAACATGAGGGCCAAATGTTTTCCCTTGAAGGAAAGGCCTCATCTGGTATGGTTCTGACACACTGTGCTTTCTCTCATTAAGTATGCAATGTGTTAGGATACTTCAAATGAGGCGAGCTGTATCATAAAACTGTATCAAGCATATATTTGTTGTTCCTAAGGGGAAAGGGCCAAGAAATCTTCTTCCAACAGAAGAGCATCCATACTGATCTGAAGTATGTTTAATGTAGCCCCAAAGTGGTAACAGGATCAAATTATGTGCCTGTGCACTTGTTCTGTGCACCCATGGCACTCTAAAGGGTTTTTGGATCATCTGAGCTGGCAGATGAACTCATTTTCTGATTCTAAATGCACCTTCAAATTGCTTGCATGAGTGCACAGATATCTCCAACAAGTAACTCGAAGCCAGTACAAGCATTTTCATTTGTTTTAATTCACTGCCTCTGTGAAATGAGACCAGGGCAGAATGTCCCTCTCTTCCTCAGAAGAGCAGAGGATTGTGTCAGTGCGTTTCTCAAGGCAAGCTGCATTTTTTCACACCAATTTACTCCAAGTTTGGAAAGAGATCCTTGCAAACACTGGTTTTCACCCAGGGCAAGTGTAGTGTTTATAATGGATCCCTAATAGTTGGAGTGCTTTATTACCCATTGATGGCGGAGCTAGAAATAGGAATGTTTTTTTGACATGAGGACATCATCTATGATTTCAATGGACTCTGTGTACTAAAACACAAGGGTTGATTGCAAATGCATGGTTGTTGGTCCCATGCCAAAACAGATCTCACTAAAAAATGAGCCCAAGTCAATATAGCTGGGGATTCTGACTTAGGTTTGGGTAAATCTATGAGTTTGGTGATCTAAAACTAGGGGATAAAACTGTAACTGGCTCTCTGTATGTTGAGAGAAGAAACAGTATTATTGTAGTGGAAAGGAAAGAAAACATTGTGCAGCAGTTGTTTGCAATGGGCTAGTTCATCAGGATGATTAGTTTGACAAAGCTCTGCTGCCTTCAGTGAAGTTGCCCCATTTTATACCACTGGAAGACCTGTCTTGGTGTAATTTATCATTACTGTCAGGAGTCCCTGTAATTTTAATCTTCTAGCACCTATGAAGACCAATGTGTTATGCACACCTAAGGGAATCATAAGGGAATCATAAGCCTTTTAGTAATCGTGGATAATCCCTGAAGCTATGAGTCACTAGAAGCTGAGGCCCTTCATGCATTGTTTGAACCCCTAATTACCCAACACGTGTGGGTGAAAAGTGAGAGGCAACAGCAGGGCCAGAAGCAGCCAGAAAACACTGGATGAGCAATTTTGAAGGGGACTTCCCTCCCATTAATATAAACAACCTTCTTTCCTTCCTAATGGTGCACCTGTTAGCAAATATATTCCTGTAGAGCTGCTCTCATGCATCTGCTTACAACTTTGCAGAGGAAGTAGCTAATTGACATTAGGGGACTTTGAGGTGTTTCCTGACTATAAATGTGCAGTATTTAACACTTCTTTATAGAGCACAATGCTCAAAACACTGCCAAAACCTCCAGAGCCCTGCTGAAAATATGGAAGAAGCAAAAGGTTTCCATATCCAGAACAGTGACCTAGGATTTAATCTGTTTCCAGGTAGAATTAATAGCAGTTTGGCATGCAGCCCAGTCTCTTTCTCTGCACAGAATGAGTCCTGATGAGAGTTTTTTCTTCTCTGAGCGACTAATCGCATCTCTTTTCAAAGAAACATGATTCCCTTGATCATTCTTTGTTCCTTGGGGTGGAAAAAAATCAGATCTATTGAAGAGAAATCTGAGAAACTGCAAGACCATTTTAGAAGCAGGGTGCAGGCGGTGGCGGCAGCAGGTCTCACGTTGTGCCAGGCTCAGCACATGCTGCGCAGCAGGAAGGGGGTTTTCAGCCTCTTGTATGCCTACAGCTTGAAATCACTTGTGGTTGCCTGTGGGGTACATTACCCAGGTGGGGTGTCCTGGTTCAGGGCAAATGGATGTACAAATGAACAAAGTGTTGCAATGAGAATGAAGTTCTTATTTGGATGTATTTTTTGATTCATTCAAAAAGGAACATTTTTAGCCAATTTTTGGAAGGAACAAGGTGAATAATCTTGCTCATTGGGCATTGTTTGTTCTTTATCTTTTGAATATTCTGGTTGATTTCAGTGCTATTGAGGGCTTACATATCTTTGGGAATTCACAAGGAGAGAGAGAGAGAGAGAGAGAGATTTATGACTGCCCCGAGTGCGTAAAAAGCTGCAGCAGAACCCACATCTTCATAAACACAGGAGCCAACCAATCGTGGGGTGCAAGCAAAAGGAGGCTCTATTAGCCCAGATGCTCCTTTAATTTAAATACTCCTTGTGCTGCATTTAGAGTCAACTGCATGACAGAACTGGAGGAATTTCTCATGAGATGTGGGGGGCCTTAGACGGTAGTAGTGGATAGGATCATCAGTCAGTGGCATTACTTCTGGTCATTGCTCAAGGCAAAAGTGGGCGTTTGTACTTCAAGTGCGAAACTTCAGAGGGGAACAGGCTACTGAAAGTTCAACCAGCAGGAAGGTAGAGAGAATTGAGACTGTATTTGGTGCAAAGCTGTTGTTGCCTTTAAGACATCTATAAATCAGGTCTGTCTATTTGGTGTCTCAGATTAGCTAGAATTATTTGGGCCATTGCCAAAGAACTGCCTCTTTAAATCTTCGTCAGCCCGATACTGGTTAACGGGGTGGAATGTCAGAGGTACTACTCTGTCCTTCAAAGGTATGTTCAAATTTGCCCCAAGGGCTGCAAAGCACAGCTGGATGGTGAAAATGCTATGGATTTGGCTATGGGCTTGTTACAGAAATTATTGCAAGAGAACAATCTGAAGTTACAATCTATTACATTTCTGGGAATAGTTTTTTCATCTCACTATAGCTGGAGGTTTTGCTCTTTTTTTTACTTTAAGTTTAGCTTGCCTAATCTGTCCCTCTCTGTCTTTTTTTCTCCTTTTAGGAAATTCATTTGTAAGTAACTTCAAAAATGGAAAATATTTTAAAAACTATAAACAATTTCTTTTGTTTTCTTGCGGGGGTCTGTTAGCTGGCACTGGTGTAAAGAAGAAATCCCACAGCTCTCACAGCCAATTTGCTTTGGTTTTCTCCCTTGGTTTATTTTATAGTTACAGAGGCCGGATGGGTGGAGATCAAATCAGTATCATTGCAATCCCTGTTATATTTGTCATCCCACAAGTCTGTCTGCTTTCCAGAAATGATTGGTGTTGATTTCAGCAGTTCTTTCAGCTAGTATACCACGCTATTCAGTGCTTCTCTGGCCAAAACACACCTATGGCATCCAAAGGCAGGAAGAAGAAGGTTACTTTTCCATAGCCTGTGTGTACATCAAGAAAATTCTAGCACATCTCTGAAAGTTGTGAAACAGCCTCGCCTTTTCTGTGTATAATTTTTCCATTTACTAAACAGTTCTGACTTCCTCTTCACCTGCTGGTATGACTGTCTCTGTGCAGAAGAGGAAGCCAAAATTCCATTTTTATTATTTAAAAAAATATCTCCCAAGCCCCAAATCCTTTGTTCTATTGAAGACACTGGAAGCAGCTCTGGGCTGAAGGAAATCAGCAACAATGTTGACATGTACTTCACAGGGTCTAAGCTTTTCTTCAGTAATATTATGCCAGAGTGTAGATCTTCAAAGAATTTTCTCACTAGAGAGTTTCTCAACCTCTACTTTCTTTCACAGAGTCAAGCTGGGAATAGATGCTTCCTTGTTAATTTAAATGGTACTTGTCTAGATGCCTTAAATCAAGACAGTATTGCTTTTGTCACTGTACCACTGTGCATATGGGAAGCCCGAGAAGATACAGACACTGGCACCACAGAAAATAGGTAACAGAGAAGATTAAGATACTTTATGTGTCTTGCAGACAAGAAACCACACCAGCTGCCTTGATCTCTGTCAAATGGGAAAGGGCATTAATCAGAATGAAAAGAAACCCAAAACCCAGTTGTCTTCATTTGCTCATTCTAGTACTTGGCTCTTAAGAAGAGGTATAAAACACTTCTGGGCATATTTAAATGTTCTGTTTTTCAACAGAATTTAATTGATTTAATTTATACCCACTTTTCATGAGAGAGAGACATCAACAATATGCAATAGCTCAGGACAGGGAGCAAGAGATACAAGCAGTGGGAATCTACATTAGGACAGTGATGGTGCTCAAGACTAAGAGAGCCACCACAGAAGAGTCAGAGCCAAAGTTAATGTTAATTTAAATAGCATATCAGTTCCAAGTAGTTATGGATATGAACCTCTGCAGGAATGGGTGTTATGGAAAACTCATATGGTTTTGATCTTCAGGAGCTGTGAATAAAAAATAAAAGCCAAGAGAATGGAAGGGGTCTATAACAACCAACAGAGATGATAAAAAGTAATATGAACAAAAAAATATCACCTAATACAACACTAGCACTGCAGGTTCATTCTACCAGGTACTGCAACACATCGGAGAGTGGCATTTGAAAGCAAGACATGATTTTTGCAGAGAAATAAGACTGATGTTTAGGCTATTTGCATATACTTATGTCATTCAAGACTGTTGGTTAATTAAAGCTGTAGGTATAAAATATAAGTTGCTTTCAACTTGGTTGGTTTAGTATTTGACCAGAGGAAATAAAGTTGTTGATCTGTTACTCTTCAGTTGCACAGCATTAAAGTATGCTCAGAAGGCTTGATAAAGTATTTTTCATAGAACCTTTATTGTGTGGCTGATTTATGTAGCTACTTTGATGGTAAGGAAGTTTAATTAGTAATAGTTGCAGTTCTTGAAGAGAATTTTAACAAGGTGGCTGACATATGAAAAGTACAAAAGTCTCTTTGTTCTGAACAACCTCTAGGAGGGTGTGTAAGGAGACTTTTCCTCACTCCACTCATTCTAATAAATTAGTAGGCTGCTTTGAGCAAGTAAGCAGAACAAGATCACAATGCCATCAAGTCTTGGCCCACTGAGTGAACAGTTGTGCCATCGCCAAACTGCTACAGAAGATTTATACCAACATCAATGCTGGGATTTCCTTCCTTACTTCAACAAAAAGGAGCTTCAAACTTCAGAGATCCTTTTCTATCTGTGTCAAGCTTGGTGTCAAAAACTAAGCTATTTCCCCTCTGCATGCAGAGAAATTGGTACTTGTTGCAAGTGGGTCACCTCATCTAAACTCAGGAGCTTAGGATGAGTCAATTCGATTGCTGTAGTCAAATCTGCTGAAAACTATCTTCCACGCTTCCTGTTATAAAAAAAAAAAGTGAGGCTGGTATTGCAGTGTCCCACTTATTCAGGCTGTGTGCCCATCTGAAGAACATAGCATATTCTCGTGTAACTTTTAATAAATATTTTGGTGTTGTCTGAAAGGCAGTAGCTATGCCACCAACCAAAGGCAGCCAGAGATCACTCTCTGTACTAAAGGCACGGCATTGGTGCCTTCCACAGACCTGAACGCCGTGCTCATTCAAAACAGAAATGTCAGGCAGCTTTGCAGGACAGGTCCCTGCCAGGCACCAGGCTGGAACATGGCCTGGGGCAGCACTAGCAGGCCAGAAACAGACAGGAGTGTGCTGCTTGTCTCATCACAGCTGTGAACCAGGGTGTGAGGTGTCCCCTGCCTGTTTCTTGTTTATCAGGACAGACCCCATCAAGAGGCTTTATCCCGAAAAATATACTTAATACTGAAAGTACTTCTCTTAGCAGCAAAAGACCAGAGGCTCAAAAGTGACAGGTAGGACAAGGTATTTTCATGTTGGGAGGACTTACAGACAATCTCCTATGTTTATGGGTATAATTTCATCTGTTCTTTAAGAGAAGTCCCCAAAGGAAAAGCTGCATTGCCTTTATGGTCTCTAAGTGAAGCCTGATCAAATGACTTTTGATTATTTTAGCTATATCAGATAGACTATCTGACAGCATTTTGAATTCTTCTCTGTGTGCAGAGGTGGTACCTCACATATTTCATAGATGCTCTGAAAACTTCCAACAGTCTGACAAGAGAGTAGTGGAATAGAATAATCATTTTTTTCTGGTACTTTAAATGTATGACTCATGAAGGAAAAGAATAGGCTAAGCATTTATCAAACATCAGGATTTATGATAAGACTAAGAGAGGTCAAGAATACAATCTTCAATTCCTTCTTTTTGGTGAAGTACTTTAAAATTCTGAGGTCTAAGACAGGTCAGAGGACCTCAGTTTCAAGGGGATAAGGAACTACAGTGAACAAAACCTCTCTCTGCAGCATTGTGAACAAACTCTTTCTAGCTCTGAGGAATCCAAGGGGAATTGTGCTAAGGAGTTATCTTACTCCCATAAGAATTGAAAAGAAGATGAATGAACACAAGAGAGGGACTATAACCAGAAACTCTACAGCACTACCAAAGTGTCTAGAGTTAAACTGAAATTCTGAATGACTGTGAGATATTTTAGAATTTAGCTTTTGTGAACGAGTCTCTTATTTGCCATAGGGATCCACTGTGAAATTTATGTACATAGAATTGGGAAGTTATTTTGTGACACTTTGTCTTCACCAAGTGAAACCCTGTGATTCTTTACAACTCTCACATTTGACTCAAAGCAGTAAGTTATTAATAATGATAATGATTGTCTACAGTGGGGACAAATGGGGGAGTTCCTAGGTTTACTTGGATTATATTGTCATATAAAACCAAATCTCTGACAATTACCAACAGGTTAAGAAATACTGGTTACAGAATAGACCACCCATTCCTAAGCATGCAGTCCCAATGGTTGTACAAACACAGACTTTAAAGCAAAGAAGTAGTTCTCATTGTGGCAATCTGTGCATCTTGGAAAAAATTATTGCATAGACTCAAGCAGGATTTTTTTTGTCTTGGATATATTTAACTGCAAAGACAATAGGATTCAAGTGTGCTATTAAAAAAGCAAAAGTAAAACAAAACACATATATTTCCTTAGTGGCTTGAGATAAAGAGCTGAATATGGCCTCTCCTATTTGTAACATCTCAAAACCAGACGTAGGGCTTTTTAGTGCTGCTAATATCTAACAGCTCTGCAAAGGAAGGAAGCAGACAATGTCTCTTGTTCTTCAGCCATGCTCCTCCAATATCAGAGCAGATACTGGCTGAGATAAAAGTTTCTCATAACGCAAACAGTTATTGTCCCTTACACTGAGAAGCCCTCAGTCAGAATCTCTGGCACACTGCAGGGCTGATGAAGAAGGAAGGATTAGAAAAATAAGCAGAGCACGTAGGACAATTCATTGTGGTGGACAGCACTGCAGCCTGGGTCTGCAATGAGCGATACGGACCTCTTGTGGTGGTCAGACCTCAGTATGTTTCTGCTGCTTAACTAGTGTGTATTTCACAAAAATTAGCTGGCATTTTGTACATTTAACATACATACATTACATACATTATAACAGTTATGTTTGGTTTCAGAAATTAAAAAAAAATCTTTGTGGCTTTCTATTATTTCTCAAATATTCGTGTTCCTAAAAACAGTCTTTTGCATGAATTTTTACTCGTGTGTTTTACAAACCCCGAAATTAGTGGCAATTTTTCCTTCAAAATGTAACAAATTAATCAGAGACCTGAAATTCTATTAACACAGGTCTTTTTAGTGCATTTGCTGTCATGTGCACTTCAAAGTGTCCCAGGGAAATCAACTGACTGGGAGAAGTCAATAGCAGTCAGAACAGTTACAAGACAAAAAGGGAAAACCAACAGCAATTATGCATCAGAATATATTAGAGTCAGTTGAATTCTTTTCTCTTGCAGAAAATGTAGACATAATTAAGAGTAGGGATCAATTAGTGCTACAACAAGAAATGTTAAGGTAAAGGGTAGATGGAAGAATTAAATTATGCAGGCAATTCATTTGCAAAAGCTTGGAACAAAGCAAATTAGTAACTGAAAGCCATGATCTAACCCACCAGATGACTGCCTGAGAACTAAACTACAGCATGTACACCATTACAAGTGAAAATATCTGGTGGTGTTACTTGAATTCCACAAAAACAGTGACCTTTCACACTCACCTATAAATATAGATCCATATTGCACCCTCTGTTGTGCAAAGGATCTTTCAGACTTGGCCTTATTTCAAAGAACAGTGGGTTTGGGCCACTCAGCATGTTATGAAGAAGTATTCTCTTAGTTCAGTTTCAAAGACTCCCCCAGTGAGGATCTTCCATGGCAATTTGCACTTCAAGTCTTGGTGATTCATTCAGAGTCTCTCTTGTATGTATTACATGCATCACAGGAGAGTCACAGTATTTTGAAATGCCATTTTGAATACTTTCCTCACCTATTTGAAAAATGGTGCCTACAGTCCTACTTGCAGTGCCCAGCAGCTTGACATTTGCTGTGAGCAGCCTTTCTCATGTCCCTCCATGGTCTGCCTGGACCTGGACCTATCAGCTCCCATGGTATCCCTACAGCAGAGCACAAGTAGCTCTCTACTCTTCTTTGCAGGTAGCTTTTCTTTGATGAGGTCCTGCTATGAGACCCTCTTGTGAGAGGTAGGTGCTCCTGATAGCGGTGCTTTTGGTCTCATAAGCACAGTGGCTCCATGCTTCACATGTATTATCAAGTCTTTGAAAACAAAATCTCACCAAATTTCTTGAGTTTTGTGGTGAGCACCTTATTCAAGTTGTCCTTGGGAAGAGCTGCTAATGGAGGAGTCACATGGAAAGTGTAAGCGAGCACACCCTTACCCTTTAGGGTACCTGGGCATCTGAACCAGAGGTTTTCTTCTCAGCAATCCCATTTTATTATGAATTCCACAAGGTATTGTCCAAGACTAAGGCCCTAATAGGCCTTGGAGTCACAAGAGCCTGTGGAAACCACCAACACCTTTAGAGAGCGTAGCCTCTTCATATAGCTGGTTTTTCCTCATTTTTTTCTCTGAAGCACACACTGGGAGAGAACATACAACTTCCCAAAACATGCTATTGCTGGGCACTTTTGCACTTTTGAGCAGTTACACCAGGACCAGATGTTCAACAATTCACTGGAGCCTGAACTAGCACAAACAAGTGGAAGAAAACTCTACTCAGAAGAAAATCTCTTCACAGAGAAATAGGAGACTTTGTGTAATACTATTCTATT
>JAYDZK010000056.1:34271000-34312575 GCA_034509185.1 Euphonia xanthogaster | reverse complement strand
CCTCTGTGGGCTGTGGCTTCCCCACCCCAAACCCAGCCAGGGATGATTTTCTCCTGGGTTTGGCTTTCTTGTGGATGTATTCTTCTCCCTCAGCCTTGTTTAGTTGTCTCTAGACCTGAGATGATTGAACGATAGTGTCTCCTTTATCTTCTCTAGGCAGCTTAACTCACAGATCAGAGGCATCTTCAGGGAGGGGTGGGCTTTGGTGGTTGTAGCTTTATACAGTTTTTTCTGTACAAAGCAAGCTCCTTCATAACAATGTTTAAGGAATGAACCATTTCAGTCTCTGACACCCTTGAAGTGGAGAAGGAAACCTGCTGATCACAAAATCTGAGTTAGCTCAGTGTAGTTTTTAAATGAAAAACTTTTTTTTAGGTAACTGAAAGACAGCACCTTAATATGGTACTTTAGGCAAAGCAGGGGTGTTCAGGTGGTTTCCTTCCTTTTTTTTTTTCCCCCATTTCAATATGTAGCAAATAAGCACAAATTAAATGTGGAGAACAAGATGAACAGAAATGGGTTTTCTATGACTGAGCTTCCAAAGCTGAGCTGATGCCAGTGGTACCCCATGCTTCTGTGGTTATGTCTAATGATGCCTGTGGTATTTAACTTTCATAAGGATTTAATATTTGACACTGTGACAAGATTTTTTCCAAGCATGCATGGAGTGTTTCTGTACTCTTTATTTGGCATACTTATTCAAAATGTACTATATTTAAGATTGCTGTAATCACATACATACATTGGCTACTGGCCACAATGTTCAAGCTATTAATCATACCTCAGAATCTATGGCAGATGTAAAAATTAAGTTTTATTTATCAAAGTTACTCATTGGAAATGTCAGACCAAGAAATTTACTCCTTAGGATTTTGACTTTTCTTACACACATCTGGCAGTGGGTTAAAGGTTTTAGAAAGGTGTAAATCATATTTTTGCTCCATCCAGACTGTGTTGGCACAAAACTAAAATTATATTTCCAGAAATGCAAACCCTTTTGTTTGGATGGCCTTTATTTTTCTGCCAAATTATACCACCAGTGCTATTTCTTTAGTCTAACACTATTTTCCACTATAATCCCATCTTTTAAGAAACTAACCAAAGCCTCTATCCTTGCAGAAGTTTCAGTCTCACAGATATAACTACTTTTCAACTGAATTGGGAAAGTGGTCTCCAGCGACAGGCTTGGAGGATTCTGGTTACTTTTTCCGTAAATAGCTAGATGAAAAGCCAATAAATTGACAGAGAAAAACAGGTTCAGGGGAAAGATTTTTTTTTGTGTTGTGACCCACAAAAGCTCAGACTCTGAAAACCTTAGCGGTGTATGAGTTTATTTTCAAAAGACAGTGCATTTTAAAATAACCAGCAAAAATTTAAGCTGACAAGCCCAAAATTATTGTGATGCTCTTTCTGTTGTTTGCTACAATGGGAAAATGGTGATATAAATTCAAAATACTTATTATTTGTTTATAAACACTCCTCACAGTTTTTTTTTTTTTTTTTGTAAGTTTTCCTACATTCCTCCTACTTCAATGTCTTCTTGTTTGCCAGCATCCTACTTGTACTCAAAATGTATCGGATTTTTTTTTCCAGAATATCAGCGTTTCCAGGTGTCAATTTTTGTTCTGTTTCAGATGCAGAAGTGCCAGCAGGGGGTTGCCTCTCTTTTTCTGGCTCACTGTACATTAAGTTCAATATTTCCTGAAAAAGGTTTGTGTTTCAGTACAACTAATTAAAAAAAAATAATCAACAACAACAAAAAAACCCAACAAGAAAAACTCCAACAAAAAAACCCCAACAAACTCACCCAAGGCCCAAAACAAGACAGTTAAAGGTGAAAGTTCTTCAAGAGGAGGAAGGCAAAGGGCCGAAAGAACATGCAGTTCTCATCCATGCCCCTTCTTCATGCCAACATATTTCTTCCTTCCAACTTACGAAAACAAATTCATAGTTTAGAAACTCACCATGTAGTGATTGTCTTTTTGACTATTATTCTAAGTCTGCTTTCACCTAAATGACAACCATGTGGCAGCATCTCAAATCAGATTCATGTGATGAACTGTATATAATAACCAGTTCAAGGATTGTCAGGGGAAGGGTTAACACTCCTGCCCTGAGCAGAAGGACTGCAGCTGCATGCCGTTAACTCTGCACAAAGACTGTCAAAAAGAAGGGCTGGGTCAGCTGTTAAGAATTAAGCAAATCCCCCTACTACAAGAAAGGGGAAGAAGAGTGGAATTAAGAAATCCTTTTCTGCTCTTGTCTTTTGTTCATAGTAAAATAGATAACTGGGAACATTTGAAGCATACCTTGACCCTTAGCCTCTATACAATTTTTCCTTATGGAGGGCCTTGCTCTCACAGAACCTGAGTAATTAATTTTCCATTGCCGTGATGTCCGAGGTTTGCACAAGGTGTGTGAATAACAGATCACATAAACCTGCAAACTCACTTGTTATTTGTCTGGAAATCCATATCCCTGCTCTCAATGCGATGTTACATCCCTAAAAGGAAAGGTGGAGGGTTTACTCTATGCTGAAATGCTCCCCGCACAAATCCTTCTTCAAGGGTATGAATGAAAGTGTCTTGTTTCCCCCAAAGTGTTAAAAGCCTACTTCAGTACAAACAGAATGTCCAAAATGCAGTTCCCTGAAAGGTTTATCACAGGGATATTAAGAAGTGGCAGATCTTCCTGTTATAGTAAGTCATGGGGCAGCAGGGAACAAAATACATGCCACAGGATGTTAGAGATGGAAAGAAAAATAACAAGGGCTGGTTGATTTTGTGTATCGAAAGGCTCTTTTGTGGAGAGGGGGAGTTTGAAATGCTGGAGCCTGTTGCAGAAAGGAGGCTTTCACGAAAAGCTGTGTTTGAGGATGCTGCTACAGCCTAGGACCATGGTAATGGTATACTCCAGACTTCTCACAATGGGTGGGGGAGGCCACATTCTACTCCATTGTTTCTGCTTTCTTAGGTTGAGTTTGTTGGAGTGACAAGGGTTATCAGGCTTTGGGATTTTTGTTTGTTCCTTTGTAGTTGTGGTTTGAGAAATAATTTTCCTCTATGTATCCATGTGAATGTAGCTTATGTATGTACATACAGAACCAGAATATGTGTATGGATGAGCATACACACATCTGAAAACTTCTTTAGGAATGAAGCTGTTTGTATACTGAGTTGTGCAAAAGCACAGCCACATGCTTATGCCTGAAATCAATGAGCTTTTCTACAGCAATAGCAGATGCGTGGGGTACATTTTGACAGCTGAGAGTACAGACTGACTCTTTTTTCTAAGCCCAAATCCAGGCATTTGCTGTTTGTCAGAAGACTGCTGCACCTCTGGTGTCTTTGGGGGAACTGCCTAAGGGAGCAGGAACCTACCTGAACTTTTGTTCCTGCCTTGTGGCCAATGCTTTATGAACTTGTTTTCTCAGTAACCATTGCTGCACTGCATGTGACTGAAGCTGCTGTCCACCTGCAAGATTTACAGCAAGGCTTGACTGCAGGTACTATGGACAATGGGAAAAGCAGATTTTTTTCTGTTTTTTTTTTGGGGGGGTGGGTGAGGGGGAGGGGAGAGGGTGAGACGATATTTCATGAAATGAAAAAACTTTTAAAAATAATTAGATCTCTTCCTCTGTGATTTGATTTGTTGGGTGGAAGGAGGGGGATGTGGAAGAAAAAAACCTATTGTAAAATGTTTTTCAATATAACAGTGAAAACCAAGACTCCAGAACAACAAACACTTGCACATGTGTTTAGCTTTAAATCTGGGTTAGACCCATGGGACCTATATTTGTATTTGATTAATGACGATTATTTGAAGAAAGACGGACTGGGTGGGAACAACTGGAAAAATATGTAGTTATAAAAATGTATGCTTACTGTAAACTATTTTTATACTGTGTCAGTTCTATTATATTCTTTTATCTTGCATATTTGGCACACATTTTTAGGTTTCTAGCATAAGGAAAAGTTTGCACTGTCAAATTCTGTTTTGTTCTAACAGGAGTGTATAACTAAATCCCCATTTGCTAACAGAAGCACAAGCAGAAACCCTACTAGCACTAGGGAGCTTGGTTGCAGATTTGGGACCTTAGCTTGAATGAGCTCCAGGGATTAATCTCCCATTCTTCCTTCATCTGGTAAGTTCAGCAGTCTAGTCCTACTTGTTTAGTTATGAGACTTAGTTTATAGTAGGATAGCAGGAATATTTTGTTAGCAATTCCCCTAATCCTCAGATATGTTTTATCTTGTCTGTACACAAACCTGGCAGTCTGCAACCAGTTATTTGAGAGCCAAGTTAGAAAGCCATTTTGCTGTGTTAAGTCTGCTCTGAGGAAGCTAGCTGTCTCAAGTGATCTGCAAGAACCACCTCCCTGCATTTCAGAGCCTGGACTCAGAAAGGTCAAGACAGATGATAAAGGTGCTGCCACTCAAGTTCCTTTGTGAAGGTGGTGCATGGCTATACTTCTGCAACCCAGTTCTCTGGAGGGTTAATATATCTTGAGTCTTAACTACTACTCCAACCTCAGCCTGAAAACCTCTTCCTATCTGAACTGTTTGATACTGCTGTGCATTTTTAAACTACTGCAGATCTCCACTCCTGAGGGACCTGCAGCCTTGTAATGGGTGAAATCTTGCAAACACAAACACAGATTGTGTACATGATTGGAATCTCCCTGGATAAAAGGTGGCCTATAGACAGAAGATCATTATTGCTGTGCAGTGACAGTTTTACATCTAAACCTCATTAGCTCTATGGTTGAGACAGATTTTATCTTCTCTTTGGTACTAGTGCCAAAATGGAAACCACCAAGACTGAGGTAAAACATCTACACAAGACTTAGCCATTCAGATTGCCCCATTCTCATCAAAGGTCCATATTCTGCAAATATGTCTATTTTCTTCCAAACTGACTAAGAGAGATGGTCCAACCTACATCAGGTTGAGTGAGGCTCGTGGGCAAACACAAGGTAACAGAAATGATGTTGTTTCTATCTCTAGTGCATGAAGTTGTTAGACAGAGAAGAAAGTTTATCCACAACTCAATACAATGAATTCTGTGTATACAACAATAGATGCCACAAACCCCAGACTTGCAGCAAAAAGCTTTTGCAGGCTGCCCCTTGGGACTTCAGGTCAAGAGTTCCCAGTCTCTCTTCCTTTTGCTGCCACTGTGGTACAATTTCTGTGAGAGCACAGGGCTGGGACTACTGCTGGAGTGCCATACCAAGAGAGAGGTTTCCCTTCCTAGAGCCTGTAATTCTGGGCTATAATCACGCACAAATATCCTCCAGAGACTTTTTGACACACTGGGAAGGCACAGGAGCCATGGAGCCATTTAGCAGAAAGTGCTGTGTTTGATAGGTCTGCAGGGTTATTGCAGTACAGTGGGATTTCAGATTTTATTTTCTATCAAAGGGTTTTACATCCCTTTAAAGATTATAAAGCAAACAAACAGAGCAGTGCTTGAGTAGCCTACTGTAGTTGCTGTTATGCCAGTTATTTAGAAATATTCTCACATTTAACATTGCATTCCAGTGTCAAACAAGGAAGCATTCTTGCACTGTAGCATCGATACATAGTTTCAATATATAAACTATTAATTCAAGTGAACCAAGTGCACGTGTAGTTATGGAAAATTAAATTTTACATAAATTATCAAGTGGAAGTAATTATTTGGCCCTATTGAGTGAAAAATTTCTACAGTAGGCTATGATGACAAGCTATAGAAAAGCAGATATTTTACTATCAGACATCGTATCATTTTCTGGCTTTTGGACCTGCAAATCTTCATGCTTCATGACTAGAACCTGGTCTGGAGCAAGGGTTTTATCCCCAGATCTCCCACATTTTAGGGGACCACTGTGAGAGCTAGATTTTTGGCTATTTGGGGGAGGACCCCTGTCTGTAGTTTTGAGAAGAAGTTTCATTCTTGGGCAGAAAACACTTTCCCAATCACTGTTTCATTGAATCTGACACACACTGTACAAAGCTGTATTTTGGGTAAGTCAGCACTTTCCAAGTAAAATCCACTCTGTCAGAAAACTGGCTACTAGCTTTCACCCTGTGCAAGCTGCACAAATCCCCTGAAAGGAAAAAAACCCAGCCAAATAGAATGTTCCAGCTGTGGGAGCTAAAGTCTGGCAGGTGACATAACTGGTCTTTTCCATTCCTTCCCACGGATCCATCTGACCAAGTGCTGTGTCCTTCCTGTGTTTTCCCAGCCAGCAGCCTGATCTCTGCTTCATACGGGGGGTTGAGAATAAAGACCTATGACAGCACCAATGCTTGTTTAAAGGCAGGACACGTGAGGGTGTGCTGAGAGTGGTGAAATGGGGGATAATCCTGCAAAACAAATTAGGCAAGAACCTAATATGGGATCGTGCTGTTGTTAAAGCAAAGATTTAAGTAGAGTACTAAGTATTACAAGAGAGATCAGGATCTCACCAATCTGTAGCATAAAGCCTCTGTTATTTTCCAATACAATGTTCCATTTTTGTTTCATTTTGTTGGGGTTTTTAAATAACTAAAATAAAATAAAATACAAAAGGTGTGTATTTTTATGTATAACTCAATGCAAATGTAACAAAAGTCAGTGCAAAAAATCATTAGAAGGACAACTGCATGTGACCAATTGAATCTTTTAAATAGAGTTTAAAGTTAGGAAATGCCTTTAGGAAAGGCATTTATGGAAGGAGGAGGGGGGGAATATTTCAACTTATGAATAGTTAAGCAGTGCTATCAGAGGGAGTAACTGCTTATGCACACCAAGAAATATCAGAAACATGACAGAGTTGAGCAACCTGCTTCATATGTGTGAAAATCAGGCAAAATAAGAATATATAAAATCTTTTATATATATATAAAAAGCAACAGATCTTGTTAGTTTTGGTTGGTTGGTTGGGGGTTCTTGTTCATTTGTTTTTCTCTGAAAATGATGACAGAGAAAGATGATGAAAGTACTTTCAGTAGGAAATGGTTTGTTCTGTCCCAAAGAGTTAACTACAGTTCAGGTCTGGGGGTGGAAAGTGTCTCGCAGCAGTGGGGCTGAAGAAGACAGGGAAAAGGCCTGAGTTGCAGGAAATTGGTGTTGTGCAATCTTCTTTCTTTCTTCTCTCAAAAGAAGCACTAAACACCCATCACAAAAAAAAATTCCTGTAATCTGAACAGTCTTTTTTTTTTAATTTAAAGACTCCTCATATACAACCTAAAGGTTGGGTTGAATTAGGCTACAGTCCACAAGCTACTCTACCTCATTCTGAGTGGTATGAAAGATGGGGATCAGTAGTCAATATTACCCTATAATAAATTATTCTGATCAAGAACAGCCTGATAGCAATATATATATATTCATTTTTTCTATAATCAGTCTTGAAGACCACTTGCCTAATCAGTTGAGAAATGCAATGTGTTTACATTATTCTACTGCCTTCATTCATAAATATATTTCCTTAATCAGGGTAGAAAGTTCAACTGACAACACATTTCCGACAGCAACCACATATTCTCTTCATGTCACAAGGCCTCTTTACTTTCATCAAAGAAGAACACTAAATACTGTATTTTTAGCTATGAGTGAAACATTTATGCTGTAGATAAGTGTGAATTTTCATGGAATCACATGGCAAGAATATTTCAGCAGAATTACCCTGCTGTGCACATTCAGGGAACATATAATGGGATACCACATAAATGAGTGGAAAAAAAGTAATCACAGCACTTTGAAAGGGAAATAATAGCATTTTATTACCCATTTGGGCAGCATGAAGCAACACAATTTCTAGTCTAACTCTTTAGTGTTGCTAACAAATTTCACTTAGTTTAATAAAAATATAATTATCTTTTACTTAAACTCAACTCTAAGTTGTTATTAGAACTGGGCAGAAAAAAGGAAATTCCATTTCATGTAGTACTTTGCCATTTCAAATTTGACTACTCTGATTTGGCAATGATAACAAAATAAATGTGAGCTTTCTCCAAGAGAGGAATGGAGGGTTGGCCAAAAGTTCTGAAGCTATTCTTGGACCCACCTGGTTGAATGTTGAGGAGCCAAAGCAGAAGGCAGTAAAAAAGATTAAGTTCTTCTCTTGGAACCATCTTTGCTTTTCCAACACACACTTGTGTATGTATAAGCACCACTGACTTCACTGGGATTAAGCCCACATTTAAATAGAATCCAAGAGGGTTCATCAACCCTCCTGTGAATTAGGCAGCTGATGGCTGGCAGCCAACACAGCTGTACTGGTGGTGTTCCCCAAGAATGCACAAGGACATGCTAGGCCTGCCAACCAAGAAAAACACGGGTTCCTCCTGCTTGAAAAGGTTCAGCTGGAGTTTGGAAACTCCACCTCACCACTGCACACTCCTACAGAGCAGGACTGGTGCACTGATACTGTGCACTAAACAGGGGAGCTACTTCTCAATGTGGAAGCTTGCACATAGCCTGGTTATAGGTGATGAAGTTTGCTTAGGAGGGAGCTGAGAGTTTGTGATGTCCTGTCACTATATTTCTCGGCATTTGAAGACCTTTTAATTGCATGTTTACGTTAGAAAGAGGAAAGAAGAGATTAGTATAACCTTTTCCCATCTCTCATCAACACTGAGCAATGTACCCCTTGAATCTGCTTAGTCTGACTTGACTGGAGGCCTGGGAACTAAAGCCTTCACTGAAAGCTCAACAGCCACTACCTCACTACCATCTTGGCTGAGTGAAACTCATTTTTATTAGCAACTAATCTATTGCATAATCTAACATAGACAGCAGGAAGACATTTCAAAACAAAGAAAGAAATTCAAAAAGGTAACAAAATATGCTTTTTAGATAAACTATGAACACAAAGAGATTTGAATCATCTTTAGGCTGGGGCATAATACCCCTAGCTTTTCATAGTGGCTACTTCTTTATCTAAGTTTATTAAGGTGACCAAGAAACAAATATGGTTTTGCCTCCATACTAAAATCAAAGCCACAGTATACATCAGGTCATGAAAATTCTGTGTTTACAGCTACAATGGCCAGGAATTTACTTTGATTTCATGTTAGAATGTGATATAATTTAAAAACTGTTAAAAGCATGTGAGAATGTAATTCCCATAAGAGAATGGGGGGAAAAGGCTAAATACTGAATAAAAATTAAATGCACATAAATTCTTGTCGGTCTTTGTGAATTACAAAGCATTATGAGCCCCTTAAATGTTGGAAAAATATTTCCTACCTTTAACTTCCTTAATTATAAAAGCACAAGGTATTTAGCAGACAAATTAAAAGTACAGTTTGGATTAACTACATCTATTCACAGATTTCTGCTGACAAATATTGTTGTTTAAAACTATAGAAAAACAAAACAGAGGATTTTAACGAGACAATATACTGTATTTTCTATTTTTTTTTGTACCCCATATCTGTATTATTATTATTTGCATTTGAAAAATTGTTTCTCAAAATCCTGATTTTTTTTTAATTTTTTTTTCAGAGTCCAAACTAAGGAATCTGATTTACATGACAAATTTTATGTTTGCTGCTGGAATTATTTTAGATGAAAATCAGGAATTGGTGTTGAATTATATTATTGATGAAAAGTGCAAGAGAAAAATGTGAACTTTTGCTTGATAAAACATGTTCAAATTTAATGGTATGGGGAGTGTTGATCAAAACCAGAGAACATGTGTTAAAATAAGATAAGACAATGGATTAGGAGAAAAGTAGTGTGACTTACCCCTTCTCCTGACTGTGGCTCATTTCCCCAGCTGAGCTGTCTTCTGGCATTGAACTGCAGCCTGAAGGTGGTGGACTACCCTGCATTCCAGGGGATGTAGTCTCAGATACAGAGAAGGTGAAACCACACAGCTTCCCTGGCACAAATATATACATAAATAATATTACATAGCTTGTTGTGTTTTGGTTTTTTTTTTCCTTTTAGAAATGTTGTCTTGTAAATTGGGTGATTAGCTCAATACAGAGCTCTGAGCAGTTCAGTGCTGTCACTGCTTTCTTGGGCACATGCCTCATGCATACTTTGAGTGTATTAAGTTTTACTGCTGAAGAATTTCTATTTAATCAAAGATTCCTATGCAGGCAGTCTGTAAATGCTCAGTGTCGCAGAACCTTACATGCATGGCTTCTTGATCTAATCTGTTTCCCAAAAAATCTACACAGTTTTTTAATTGCCAGAGTTGTGAAAACCCAGTTTCCAATCACTGTATCCTTACAGCTGACTAAATGTTTCAATAAGTTACATGGAAAAAAAGCTCATACTTTATTACCCACTGGGGAATTCATATTGACTATCATCAGTCACAATACAATGATCTTTTTTTCTTCATCTGCCAACATATTCTGGTATCTTTTGAAATTTTTATCTTAATATCAGAGTAGGTTATAACTGGTTTGAACACTCTAGGAAAGGAAATGAGGAAGACTGAATTAACCTGGGAACAATGCCTCCCTTAGGAAATCAGCTAAGGATAGGCAAATTTTATATTTCTATTATCATGATAGACTTTTGTGGTGAAGTAATTTGAATCTCATATTCTCATTTTCTTCTTCACATTGTAAAATATTCAGTTGCCATGCCATTTTACCAGAGCTTTTTCAAAGGAAAAGCCAGAGATACACAACTTGAAAATACTAAGCCTGCCTTTTTCAAAAGGGCCAATGATTTGTAGTGCTGGGAACTTCTGTGTAGCTGAGGTCAAAAGTGAATTAAAGCCTGGAAGTGTAGCTATATTTAGTACTGAGACATGAGGTGTGAATACCTGCGTGGCTGAAAGAAGCCTCATTCATGGCTAGGTTTGCTAACCATAAATCTGAAGTAAGGAAAGGCAGAAGGCTAAGCTTATGCTTGTAAAAGCCCCAAATATTCTGTGTGCCCTGAAATGTTGACACCTATCTAACTGAAACCAGTCACCCTCTATGACTGCTTTTGACATGGACAACCGCATGCAGAATAGGAGGCCAGAGCTCTGAGGGGCAGTTTATTCTGCTGTCTGCAGCTGTATTTGCTTCAAAGCTTCAATTAGCGCTTTTCTTCTGTGATGGTGATTTCATTAAAACCAAAATGTTTAGTAAAACTTATTGGTATTCTCTGAAAATTTGATGATTGAGCTTCTCAGGTTGAGGGGAGAAAGAGAAAAGCATCTACCTGAAAGAAGGGAAGCTTAAAGTTAACTTCTTCACCGCCTGGTTCCTTGCTTAGCATCTAGTTTGGCTCTTTTTTGGCCTAAGGCAAGTAACCAGTCTGTAGGTTATAGATAATATTCCATCTTGTCTCCTGGGTTAGATTTCTTTCCTTTCTCCTAATTGAAAAGAAGGTAGTGGTTTTGTTCCTTTTAGAACAAGCTTTGAAACCTGAGTGTGTTTCAAGAGATGGAATTACTGTTTTTAAGGTAGTCCTTTGGTTTTTACTATGCTCAGGGGTAGTTACTGTGGTATTGTTTGATAGGTTTCTGGTAAACCCCCAGGAAAGTTTAGCAGGGAGAAGATAAAAGTAGCAGCAGAGACAGTAATGCTCTCCTTGTTTTAATATCTTGTTCAGAGCTAAAAGATTGAGATTGCAGTTATGATGTTTATTCTGGTCATAAAAAATAGAGAAAAATATATACTTAAGCAGACCAGGAAAACCGAAGATATATATTTATTTAATAATGTAAATAAAGGGATATAATAATATAATATTTTGAGGTTTCTCTATGGCAGTGCACGGTCAGCAGGGCTGGCTGAAAAAACTTTAGTACTAATTTACAGGCCAAATAAATTGCAGAGGCCTAGAATAAAGGTGAAGGGTTCACTGAAGACCTGTCTGAACCAAGAGTTCAATTTGCCAAACCCCAGTGACTTGAATACTACCACTGTGCTCAAGGAGAGGCCCAAGGGAGTTGACATCTGTCTACAAACTAGTTTTGTAAATACCACAGATCAGTCCTGTGGTCAGTGACTGAGCTTGTCACACCATATACAGCCATCAGTTCACCACAAGTAAGGATCTAAAATGCTACATCCCTTTAAAATGACTGCATGGAATAGTGTTTTACTCTGTTGCTCATTCCACTGAGTAGCAGATCTTTATGGTTTGTGATAGGGATGCTGCTGCATGTCCTGTTTCCATCAACAGTCATTAATCCAAGGGTGCATACTGCCAGCCAAGACCAGGGTTACACACAGTCTATTTGCCTACATTAGCTGGAAAAAAAATAGTCCTCATTGGCAGAAGAATTATTTAGGAAGAATTTAAAATCTTTTAAATTATGTTTCATCTAGTCATCCTCATTTTATGTGAAAAAACGTTGGGCATAAAGGGAAAGGAACGCTAAGCAGGACTACAGTCATAAAATTTATGCTGTTGGGAGCTTCCTCCTTAAAACAGCATTATCAGTTAGACATTGTACAGTATTTCCAACCTACAGCAGATGTGTCACAGCCATGCTGCTGTTGCTTGTTTTACCAGCATCGTTTTTGAAACTATTGAAATTCTCTCTCTCCCTCACTCCAACCCTTGAAGTCATGAACTGGTCCTGTTTTACTTAAAATATTTTGCATTATCTTCACTAAATGAGACAGAGGCTGCAAATAGCAGTAGCACCATTCAGTCATGTGCAGTTAGGATGAATAGGATGGTAACAAATTCATTAAAAAAGTAATAAATTTTCTTTTTCCTTGGTGACCCTTTTAAAAAAATCTTTACTAGCTATATTAAATACACTTTCTTTAACTCTAGATTATTCCCAACAACTAGATTATTCCCAGTTGAGTGACATAGGCTGCTAGAAAAGCATTTGCTTTCTCTGATGGAATTTTTAAATGTAAAAAAGCTCAGCTATACGTTTATACATAGACAAAACTATGAATCTCAGCATGCATTGTTTATGTTTCATTGCACACTGGATTCTTTTAGTTACACAGTCTACACACACTGAAATATAATTCCTTCAAAAATTTGTGCATCCTCCTAAATAATTATAGAGAAAAGCTGTTTATGCTTTTGGTATTTTCCCTCAAATGGGAAAAGTAGAAAATATAAATTAAACCTCAAATAATTTCATTTCTATTATTGTCTCTTTAGAGAGATATTTTTGGAAAATTGACGTCTGAGCAGTATTTTAGCACAAGATTTCTTTCTGTGGATGAAAAGCATTGTTAAAGTGTAATAATTTTAAATGACATGATAACCAGGATTTCTAATGTTTGTTGGAGATTTTTTTGTGTATACATATATCTTTAGGTGGAAGAGAAGCTTTTGTTCCTAAATGTTGGGCTATCTGATTTGAAAACACCTAAATATCTGCATTCTGCAGCGTATATCTATTGTCTAAATCGTTCACCTCTTCTCCCACCAAAGCTGAAAAAAGGGCAAATCTCCTGAAGGCAGCTTATTCCACCTCAGAGACATCTGCTTTAGGATGGGATGAATTACTGTTTGGAAACATTTCTCCACTGATAAGGAAGGAGTCTGTGTGATGGTCTTAAACTCAACACTCTAACACTTTTCAATATGTAAAATGAGGAGAGCTGAGTCTTATTCACAGACAGTGTGCTACAATATGCCTGCGATAGGCTTTGTACTGCCAAACATCAAATGTTGGTCACCCACATCTGACAAAATCCCTGGAAGGCTCCCAGTCTGAGGTGCCATTCCTTCATTCTGCAGTGATCACTTAGAACATGTTGGAGGAGCTACCTAATTCCATAAACCCACACAGGTGACATTTTCTGGAAATGGTCTTCATAGAAAGGTTGTGAAAACTCCATAGGATCATAGAATTACAGAAGAGTTTGTATTAGAAGAGGCCTTAAAGATCATCAAGTTCCAATCCCCTGATAAGGGCAGGAACACCTGCCACTAGCCTGGGTTTCTCAAAGTCCCATCCAACCTAGCCTTGCCTTCCTGGGAATTTTCAAGACAAAGGCAACAGTGGCGCTGCTGCCAGTCCTGAGCTAGGTAGTCATTCCCTGCAGAGAACTTCCAACCTATATTTTTGCATTGAGTTGGGTTGTTATTTTTCCCACTGGTGACAAAACAAGTCCAGATACTGAGCTTTGACATAGGCATTGATGATTAAGTGAGATGAATGCCAACTCTGGTCTGGGGCTGCTTTTCTAAAAAAAGGGGGGATTGGAATTTCCATTTTTACTTTTCATTATAATTTAAGACTCTCACCACATACTGCTTTCTTTAAATTAATTTGTTTCCCAATAAATTAAAGTAAGTTCTCATTGGAAACGGGAACATTTCAGACCAGTAATTTTTTCCCACCAACACTTTTTTTAGTAAGTAAAACACTGAATG
Organism: Euphonia xanthogaster; assembly: GCA_034509185.1. NCBI lineage: Eukaryota > Metazoa > Chordata > Aves > Passeriformes > Fringillidae > Euphonia > Euphonia xanthogaster. The sequence continues at coordinate 34,298,289 of JAYDZK010000056.1, read as the reverse complement.
TGATCTTACTGGATAGGAATTAGGGTTTGGGATTTGTTCTTGGGTAATGAAAGCATCCAGAAGAGGAGATGGGGACCGATAACTTTTAAGGAATAGTATGGCAGTAGAACCCTAGTCTGCAGTAGAGGAGAGCATCAATGACAGTGAAATTACTGGTGCAGATCACAGCAGTAGTGTTGTTTCTATTTTTGGAGCATTGCACACTAGCTACATAAGAGACCCATCAGTGTCTATTCTTTGAAGATCTCATCAATCTAACATTTCAAGAGCATGCAATTATTTGTGGAAGATGATTGTTGTGCTGTTTTTTGATTTCCGAGTTCAGCACTTCTGTTGTCTGTACCCCTAACTCCTTTCCTCCACTGAAGTACAGCATAAATCTTATTCTAGAAACGTTGCTGTCAGCCATGGTATTACCTGAACTCTTTCCATGTAGCTTAGAGGGAAACAGTGAAATCTATGACAGACCACATGGATGTTCTCTCTCTTCTCCTTTTTCTGTTCCATTAAACTCTCTTTGCTATGAAATGTTCTTTAGGAAAAAAATGAGAGATGTTCTGGTTATGATAAAATGTACTCTATCAAAAAAATGGGCCTGGCAAAATTTCTAAAGTGTGGTTAAGACTCTAGATTCATTTAATCTCCTCTGAAAGTTTATTCCATATTTTCATTCTGCAATCACACATGAAGAACTAGATTTTCATCTGTTTTAAGTCAATATAACATCACTGACATCAGCTCTCTGTTTCCCAGGATAATCTGGGCGTTACAGCACCCTGGCACAAAGAAACCAAGGCAGTGCAATAGTTTCCAGCCCTGAACTGGTTCACACAGGACCAGCTTGAGCCTCCCTGCACTGGACTCGCCTACAGATCAGCATTCCTTCATGTGCTGAATATGTGAACAAGAGAGACTTGTGAGAGTTGAATCAGCCCAAGTTGTTGCTATGCCCAAGTTACCAAAGCTTTCCAGGCATGGATGTGCTAAAAACAGTGGAGGCATTGAAGAAGCAGCCCAGAAGAGTCCAGCAAGGCTGGACATGAATTGGAAGTGTGAGCAGAGCAAGCCTGTTTTCCAGAAGTGGGAAGTCTTTTCAAGGGTTGGATCAGTGACAGAGGCTCAATATTTAGCTGTGGTCCTTGGCTGACAAAACCCTGCCAAGTAGTAGATTGCTTCAGCGAAACAAGTTCAAAAGTGTCTTTTCATAAGGGCACTGTGTATTTCAAAGCCTATCTACCCGTCTAGACTGTGCATGCAATCTATTCATATATAGTGGAGAGTCATCTGTTGGTCTGTAAGAGTTAGAGATCCAGTCCAAAGTCTTTGGCTAAAGTTATGTTCACCCTCCTCTCTAATATTTGAGTTGATGTCATCTTTTCTTCATAAGTAGAAGCTAGATGTTTAACATTCTCGAGAAAATACTTTTCAGTTTCTTACTGAGAGATTTCCAGAAGAGGACACATATTTAAAGAATCAGTAGCCAAAACACAGGCATCTTGTGCTCATTTGGATCCTTAAGGATGTCCTGTTTAGCCTGTCAGTGAATAAGGATCTTCTATAGGTACTGACACCCCCAAGTGACTGTTTTACAGCAACCTAGACAGCACTATGCCTTTTTTTAGTCAAGGGAGGCTGCTCACTGAATCTGTGTTTGACTTGCTGGGTTATAGCTTCTGCAAGCAGTGGTCAAAGAAGGCAATCCACCAGAGAGTCCAGTAACTCTGGCACAGCACTGGCAGCCATGCCATATTAGCTATGTTTGGAAAGGCCAAAGTATTTAGGAAGAACCACAAATAGACCATGCGTGGTGAACAACGAAGGCAAACTCAAGAATGTGACCGTGAATACTGAATGCTGCCTCTTAAATTTGAGTGTAGGGAAAAAAATCCACATTATTTATGAAAACAACAAGTAGTGTCAAAAGCAAAGGTCTCTGACCTTTTTTTTTCCTTTCTTCTTGACTTTTTCTGGAAAGCACACTAATCAATCCTACTATACAGCCCTTCAACTTCCTGGAGGTATCCCTCTCATAGTGCTTCATAAACATAACCACTGTCCATCAAAATCCTGCACCTCACTGTTTCTGCAGTGGGATCCAGAATCTTTGGAAAGAAAATACTAAGAGGCTAAAACAGATTCTGTGGATGCAAAAGAAGGATCCATAGCTAACACTCAGCAAACACAAAAATTGCATGTCTTTAATTTGAGAAAAAAAATCATATTTTCTTCCAATTTTATACTACTTTTGACATGCTAGCAAGTACTTGAATAAATGTAGCATTTTACATTTAAAAATTACAACCCAAAGGGAGGCCGCAATAATTTAGCACACAAAAACCATAGGGCTATTTCTCATTGAGTTGCCAGAGAAGCCTTCCCATATCCTCAGAAGAAGTGAAAACAGATGAAGTCCTGCATAGTCCATTCTCTGGTAGGAAGAAGATCATATTTCTCACATCTGTTACCAGCATGGCTGATCTGCTCTGGTCCTATCAGAGGGATGGTCAGGATCAATGATTTGAGGTTTTGCCTTTTTAGGAGTTACACTTCTCACTTTGTTATATTCTTTGTTAATTTTACAGCACTTTGATGCTATGAAGGAGCTCCTACTATTCTGTCAATAGTACAAGGTCACTCCACCAGTGTAAGATAATACATCCCCAGCTTGTATGCTTCAGGCATTTGTGTAGATTAATTTTGTTCAAGTAAAATGCAGTGATGCATCTTTCCTTCCTTCTTTTCTGTGTCAGTCCAATGCTAATGTCAAAAGTAACTTCATGTTGTGATAATATATTACATTTAAAAACCTCAGATAATGTAAAGATCGGAATGTAAAATGTCACAATACTTCTGGGAAAGTATTTTTTCCTCCTTTTATGAACTATACAAATGTTGGATGATGGAAACCACTTAAAACTTTTATCTACTTGCCAGCTTGCCAATATGCAGCAAGGAGAGAGTGTACAAACAGGTACACTCATGCTTGGAAGCCATGGAGAAAAACTCAGGGATAAAACTGAAGGATCATAGATCACCTATAGATCACCTATAGTTTTCCAAATTATTTTAAACTCTAGAAAATGCAACCTGAAACACTTCTGAAATGTAAAACTCTTCCTCAAATTCAAAGACCTAGCCATTTATGGTGCAAGCTTTGGATTCATTAAGTACATTTAGTCTCACATATTTTAGAGATGGAAATTGCCAGAATAAGTCTTATGTTCTTGTGAATCTCATACACTAATAAATTCTCATTTTTTGCTCCTATTTTTTGAAAGGTTTATAAGGCAGAATAATATGAAACCATAGTACAGTAGCAATTAGAGAAAACTTTGACAGGCTTGTATAATGAAGTAGCCAATAGTGAAATCTATTAATTTATAGAAATTCAGAAAAGAATGAGCTTACATAAAATACATGCAGGAAAACTGGGAGGTAACTAAAGACTGGATACAACCATACTTTTTGTTTGTATTTTGCATGGATGAAGACCGAGGGAATTACCAGCAGGGCAAGCTCAGAATGTTTAACATCAGCTATCATTTAAATAAATGCTGAAATATTTATGATGCACATCTAAGAGAAAAATATACAGGGGTAAAAATTCACAGGTGGCATTGCCCTGATGATTTTACAGTCACCTGAGAAATTGTAAATGATAAGATGGATCAAACACACAAGAGTTTAAAGGGTAAAAATCTGCCACTTTCTACTCTGTATAAAAGCTTGCTAAATATTTCAGGGTGAACTGTCAGAAAGTGGTTAAATTTGCCATGGAGTATCTCGGGGACCAAAGATTGGAAAGCATGTTTCTGATGGATCACTTGAAAAAATCAATCTCTGAGAATGGCAGAAGCATCTATTCCTTCTCAAATACGTGTCACAAAAATACATGCCATTAAAAGATACACGTAGAGACAGCAATTTGGACAGTTGGTAAGAAGATTACACCTTGTATGTGAAAGCTACACAGGCAAAAAAGAAAGTGGGAGTGACTGCCACTGCACAATGAGTTTAATTTAATTTATTAGGTTAATACACACAACTAATTTCTGCTTTTATTGGGAAAAAAACTGTGTGTCCATGTCAAGGTAAAGAATTATATGGGCTTTTGGTTTTGAATCAGGACATCATGTAAAGGCTAAGATGCTTTTTTTTCTTCCAAGTGATTAAAAAAACCCTCAGAATCTGAATTTGTGTTTTAACTTTTGGATGTCAAATGCATTTTTAATTAAGATGTTCTTTCTACTATGATTAGTATTCTTAGCAGATGCTTTTGCTCAAGAATCGAGACCATTGGAAACCAATATGTTTCTTAAACTAGCTATGTTGTCTCAGTTCTCCCAGAGAATTTTGATCTAATTGGCATGTGTAATAAAGGGATTTCCTGTTCTAAATATACTGATTTCTTCAACTGTTGTGACTATGTGTAACATATGTCTCCAAAACAGAGTATCCTCACTTACCAGTGCTCCAGAGTTTAACTTGTGAAAGCTCAAAGATTTTATATACTTTCAAAATTTAATTCTAAAGTTCTAAGTTCAGTGGGATTTCAGGGCATTTATGACCTTTCATGACATGCTCAATATGTTGCAGGATCAGGCCCTTAAGTAATGCCACAAGGAAGTATTCAGAATATGAATTTCTGGATTTTGTCATTTGGGATGTCATAGAATTGGCTCAACAATCGCAAAAACATTCAGAACATCTGGAAGACATCACATTTCATACTGATGGTACCTACTAGATTTAGGCTGAGAAGCCCCAGCGTAACTTTTTTTTTTTTTAATGATAGTCCTTTTTGAAAGAAGTTGATACACACATAGCTAAGTTCTTAAAAATGTAGAAAATCTCACCAGATCTGAATAAAGGTTTAACAGGAGGATTTAGAACAGACTATTATGACAACTTTGGGCATGTAATAAATTGGCCAGATTTGATATAGCAGAACAGATAGATGTAAAGAACCAAGATTTGCAGAAGAACTGGAGTTTTAACAAGAAGTATGAAGTGGAATATGAAATATTACATCCATATGCTAGAAAAACCACATGTCGAACAGAAGGAATGGTAGGCTATCAAAGCAGTGACTTAAAATTTGTTGGGTTTGGCAAAGCAAGTCATAATCAGTACAATAAACAGAACACTCAAATACTTAAATAACCTTGAAGAAATGTTGTAACTGCAAACAATATTTCCCTGTTGATTAAAAAAAAAAGCAGCACCAATTCTGTTAGGCAGTATTATGTTTTAGGTTTTTCAAAATTTGAGGGTATGCAGCATTACTACATTTTGTTTTTATAGTAAGTACAACTCTCTTGTAAAAACACTACCACTTGTTAAATATTGCATGAAAAATATCTACACCTTCGTGGGCAGTATGGAGAAACAAGTACAGTATATGCAGCAGCAAACTGCAGGTGACTGGAAGGATCACACGTTCTACCTTACAGTATTATTTCATTAAAAATCTCTCACGTTATTTATGGATTTTCCTCACTCAGTACAACACTGGAAGCTTTATCCATTCTTTTAGAGCTCCTGAGGACACCACATCATCTCCAAAACTCTGTTTTCTTTCAGCTATTACAGTATGTCACACTAACCAAGACTGCGACCTGCAGTGAGCCGTTTAAATTGATCCTCTTCTTCTTGCTTTATTGTAAACTAAAGCTAACATAGTTCATAGATTTCAGCAGACGTTACAAAACAATAGAGCTTTAAAAGTCTCTGCAATGTGTGATCATTTACACTAACTGCATATGACTCCAAGAATTACTACTAGTACTTATAAGCAGGTATTACCTGAGCCATAGGATGGTAGTCCTGCAAGTTGCAGCATACAGGATGCATCTTTCATCTCTGAAGCTAACAACTTATTAAGAATATTTCTTTTTTCCTTTTCAGGGGTCTAATGCTGAAGTTTACAGCAATTTATGTTTGCTCAATTATATGTTTGTTTCAGCTACCTTTCTATGTGCTAAAATAAAAAATCGCACAAATCAGTCACGCACATGTAAAGACAAAATGCCCAAAACCAGGTTTTCAGTAATCATTCCAAGTAAACTACAGTGATAGTCTGAAAAAAAAAAAAAAGGAAATGTTGAAATGTTGATGGGTTTGTAAGATTTCTTCCACTTTTACATAGAAAAAAACACTGGGTCTTAACTCCAAAGATCCAAAATACCTCTGCTCTACCTTGTCATACAACAGGGTGTACCAAACAAGAAAGTGCTGATTGTGATCCAGCCATTGTTTTCAGATAGAATATACACAAACACAGCTATGAATTGTTTTATTTGGAATGGCCAGAATACATGGATTTTCTCATTCACATTGAAGAGGTATGTCCCTCAGGGAAAGGGCACATGATGTCTGCTCTAGGATCCTCACAAGAATCCTGATGCGTGTCTGAACATTCGGGTTCATGGTAAACTAAAAGTGAAGTGCCTGAAACACATTTAATGTGATTTATAAGAAACTTGAACATTAAAAAATATAATTTCTGTTTGTCAGACACTGTTTCAAGGCATTTTATTATGAAGTAGTCCCATCACACACAACAACCTTCTGCAGCATGGGAGAAATCCTATGCACTTGTGTGCTTGTTCGTATGGGTGGGTTATCAATGAGTGAAGCAGCAGAGTTATCCCTGAGTTTGCACTATATTTGAAAGGAGAAGGAGCAGGATTCCCAAGATAAGAGAATTTAATTGCAAGAACAGGGCTCCATAGAAGTGTTAGTCACTCAGTTGTGATCTGCAGGACCAGCTGTACTTACAGGGAGAGTGGGTATGTTGGAGGCTGCTTGCACCTCCCTCTGCTTGAACTGAATGGTCCATAACTCTAACGCCTTTTGTGATGGCTGCCCCGGTCACATAGAATTAAAGGGTGCAATTAAAGGGTGACATTATTCAGCAATTTTCTACTACAGTAGTCATGCAATCCTTTTGCCAAATCTAGATATTTTACTCTTCTATTTTCCCATGGAATTACAGAAGGAAATTGCAGTGGCATCCTGTGCTAGGGTTTCATCTCTATTTCCAACTCCCATGGGTGGATCAGCAGAAGCCCTGCCCTGCCCATTACTCAGGGGGCATCCCTCCTGAGCAAAAGGCAGAGAAACAGGACATGGATCCATTTAAATAAAGAAATTAGGAAGGAAGTCAAGAGGTAGAAGAAAGAGTTTAATCTCTAAGGCTAGAGCATTTCAAATGAGATTAAAGTTCCAGTTGAGTAACTGGAGCACAGATTTTTCTTTTAAAATTAAAATTGACAAGTGTGTAGTTAATGCATTGTAAATATTAAAAATATTAAGTTTTGCTTACATCTTACATTCAAGATTTTTTTGATCCCAGTCTGGGGATATTTACAAGTGATGCCTGTTTACTAGGGGTGATTTTCAATGGATGCAAAGCAAACATCAATGTCTGTAAAGCAATTTTCTCAGCCTCTTTGGGTAATTTTTTTTTCCTTTTTACAGCAGTATAATAATCTTGGCTTACTTCAGCCATCATTAACAATAGTACCATTGCTAGCAGAGGGCAATTAAAAATTCCTTAAAGGAAAAAACCGACTTCTTCAATCCTATTGCTTACAATAATTTACATTACCAGAAAGTTTAAGCCAGTAAAACTAGTTTAAAATATATCAAACTGGTTTAATAGGGGTTGTACATCCCAAAAGCTAGATAATTTTTTTTATCCAGTCTGCCCTGAAAATCTCCTGTGTTTCTTGATCCCTTGACCACAGGCCAAATCACGGCACAACTTGGAGCAGGCAATGAAGGCAGAAGCGTTATTTCTGCCTCCTGCTTCATTGTGGAATGGCCCATTTTTGGGACCCAAAGGAGCTAATGGCACTGATGGCATAACAAATAAATTTTATGGTGCCCAGTATCATTTCCACTAATGTGCTGGCAAATTTTCAGCTCTCCATTGGCTTATCACTTTATCAGTTCGAGGAACACTGACTCAAAAGCCAAAAATCATTCAATCAAAATTGAAATGTCTGGTTAATTTTTGCTGGGTTGTAAAGACCCACAAAATACATCTGGTTATTCATCTGCAAGTTTGAGCCAGGCAATGAAGCCAAAGACTAAAGGAACATTGAACATGGTGAACTGCTAAGGAAAGCTCTTCCTCAGTTTATCCATTCTGGGGTCACTTATGCTTTCTGTAGGGTTTTAAATACTAAGTCTGTTGCTGGCTTTCAGCCAGGCCCTTTGCTGGCGCCAGAGAGACTCATCATTTTATCAGTCTTGCCTTTGTTTCATGAACATTTAATTGTTAGTGGGATATTCTTAGAACACAGAAATGGTAGATCTTTCTGGCATCCAAACCAATTCATTAATTTGATTTACTTGTTTTTCCTAATAGCACAAGAGGTTTCAGCTGAATATTTTTTGGAAGGACTTGGTACATAGAGAAATGTGAGGAAAAACAAATGTTTTTGTTCCATTCAGATTAGCTGGCTGTAGTGCACATGGAGAATACACAGCCCATGTAGATGCAAAATAAAAGCCAGTATAAATGTTTGCTTTACAGTATTCAATAAGAACTGCTAGAGGCATAACTTGTTCCTGGGGAAAACTGCTTGAGCTCTGTCTTCAGTGTTAGCCACATGTCTTTCTGTGTTTCAGGCTGGGTGTCTTCCTTTGACAATAATCTCTAAGAACAGAGTACCACTCCAGCACATGAAGAATATAGACAGAGCAAATGTACTCAAGTGTGCTCACTCTAAAGGATAGGAGTATTACTTTCACTTTTTTGAGAGAATGAAGGCTTAGCAGGATGTATGCAGATGGCCCCCACGCCTGACTTGCCACATACCTTGCCTTACAGTAACATGGATTTTGCATTAAAGAGAACAAATAGTAACAAACTTTCCATTCTCCAGGGCATTCACATTTGGATCCCTATGCAAGTGGGGAGCAGGAGATGAGAGAAGTAACACAGCAAGGCAAGACAATCTAGGCCCTTATAACTCCTGCAATTCAATCCTTCTAATTAGATGTAGATGTTTCTCTTCATTGGCTCCATAGGCAAGCACTGACTCACAGTGTTGATGAGAAGACAGTTTCACACACTTGCTGCTGTTCTGAAAGAAGTCATCCCAGGAGCTTTGAAAACTAAAGGATGACTCATTAAGGTGGCTGACTGTTGCAGAGGCCATGCAGAAAATTGCCCATTATCATGTAGTTGAGCCAGTGACCTGACAGAAAACTGTGCTGTGATCTCCTAAATCTGCATAGTTGTCCCACCAAGAACCAGCACAGACCCGAATGACAGGTGCTGCACAGCCTGTGGACATATCCTATGGTGTGGTAGAGAGTGCCTATCACTACTGTAAGTGATGGCAATGGGAAAGGAAAGAGGACAATGTATTGCTCTTCTCCATTGCATAGCTACACCTGACCCCATGGCAATTATTCTCTCAGAGCAATATTGAAGTGCAGTAATGGAGGGTTATATGAAGGTTCAGATATGCTATGGATCTCACTGATATGGAAAATTCTTCTGATTTACACAGACTGCCATCATGAAAGTGAAAATGTCAGTTTTACTTTTAACAATCAACCTCATAATCTCATGCACATAGGAAAATATTTACACATATGGCTTGCTCCTGGAAAATACACCATCATCATCATCATCATCATCATCATCATCATCATCATCATCATCATCATCATCATCATCATCATCATCATGGATTAATGATTATTGCTTAGAGAAAATAATTTCCACTTTCCTATTTTAATAAAGTTGAAAAGTTCATCTGGACTTCAAATTATTTAAGTATTTCAATGTTATCAGAATGAAATATGCCTGCATTTTCATACCTACTTTTATTTTTCTTTAGATATTATATTCCAAAAGACTTTTTAATTATTTAATGGTTTTGTGTTTAATGGGGTTTTTTTGTGTGTTGAGGATAGAAATTCAATTTATGAATAGCTTAGTTGTTGAGGAAAGATGGAAGAAAAAGATCATGTCAGGCTCAAAAATCAGAAGACCAATAAAAAGAAACAAAAAATATAGTATTTCTTAATATTTGGATTTTATACCAATACCATGAATGTTGGTGGTCTGACACTGTGGTTTGGCAGTCCTACATTCATTCAAATGCTAAATATTTTTCAGCTCAGTTGTGCTCTCAGACATTTGTGCATATGAACAATTTGCTTACGAACAATTTGCTTACGAACAAATGTGAATAACTATGGCTAAGAACAAATGGGCTCATCTGTGCAGAGATGAGCCCATTTGTTCTTAGCCATAGTTATTCACATTTGGTTATTTATTATTCAGTCACATATGAATAGCAACACATTCTGGAAATTGTATTGTTTTAGAAATGCTATATAAACAGGACTTCACCAGTCCCCAAACTAAACCTCAGATATTTGTTGTGATAAAAACTATAACTCAGGTCTTGAAGACTATCACAGTGAAAAGGCATGAAATGGGGAACCGAGGCACAGAGCAGTGAAGTGACTTCTGAAGCACTGAAATAGGTCAGTGACAGAGTCCTTTATGCATGCAGTCAGACACCTCAACCTTGGCTTCTCAGGATACTCTGTTCTTGTGGTAGTGTTAAAGCACTGAAATGATATAATGGACATTTTCTTGGACAAATTGTTCTGTGTGTACTTGTCCAAAGTGGGTAACTATGGATTTATACTGCTGGACTCATATGGGATAGATTAATTTTTAAGCTGCAATTTTTCACAACCAAAATGTTCTTTGAGTAGTAGAGATGTATATATAACTATTAATACAGTGCATATCATTAGGGGAATATTTTAATTTATCTAAGACTTTCTTGCAATACATCCAGAACTCTTTTTATTCTGCCTTATGTACTGTAATTTATTATAATTTTCCCATTTTGATTGCTATATTTTTCTATTTTTTTTATGTTGTCCTGGTTGACACCAGAAGATTTGTGCTATACCAAGATTTCATTTAATTCAAAACTTGAGATTATTTCTCAATAGACCAACGACAATCAAAATAGCTACTATTTATAATCTAGAACTATGCATATGTGGGATTCAGGGTAAAAAGGATATGTCCCATCACTGATTTTGAATGTTTTATATATATATATATATATATATATATATATATATACACTGTTAGTTTGTAAGACAGCACAGTCAACACATCTCTTATTAAATAATTTGGAAGGAGCTATTATTGTAACATGTTTTCTTACATATTTATTTCAAAAGTTCTTATGTAAATTTCTAGGCAAGTGCTGGAATAAAGCAATGTAAATTTAAGACTAATTTTGCTGATCTTTAACTAAATAGAAGGTGAAATTGTCTCTTTGCATCAGGCCGGCTACACCAATGCACTTTTGATGAGACAACAGCTGAAAGAGGTTTCAGAAAGGTTCTGCATGCTGTCACTTGTACATTAGGCATAATCTTTTCAGACTATTGGCAAAATGAGTTGGCCACAATCAGGTTGAGGTTTAAAATTTACATAATTCATTATGCAGTTGTCTTCTGGTTTGGATTTGGTTTTGAAGAGTAAGTAGGCACCATTTAAAAAAATATTCATATCTTTTGGGCTGCCAGGGGACCCTTACGATCAAAATTTGGCTTTCCAAGTGATACGATTCATATTAAATCTGGTGAGGGTGTACAATTTTCACATTAGTAACAGTCAGTTTGTTTCCATCAGAGAGGTTAGAAACTGTCATTTTAGGTTTTTTTCTGCCTGCTGGTATGTTACAGCATTCACACCTGCCAGAAAATGTCAGAATGTTTATTCCAAGAATAAAAATGTGGGCACACATCCGCCTCCCAAAATAAATAGCAGAGCAGATATATTCTGTAGCGCCTCCAATACTCACAGGTCGGAGTTAGTCATTCTTCCTGTGAGAGGGTGGCCATCAATCACTGTCAAAGGAAGCCTTCAGTCTGGAGTCAAGAGCAGGGGTACTTAGATCAATGGTTGAGGAGCACATGGAGCCTGTAGGGAGGGAATATGCCTTTTCATATTTGTGAGACAGCACTGAAAAGTCTTAAAAGCATCTGGGCTTGAAGAAGGAAAAATTGCAGTATGGAGAGTCTGCTCATTTGCCAAGCAAATCATTTCAGTCACAACCTTCTCCTCCCAAAAGACCAAAGTATGAATATTTTTATAATAAAATGGAAATGCCAGCGGAACATATTCAGCAATCATCCGCATTGATTTTCTGGGAAGAAAGGAAATCTTTGTTCTATTGTGAAGTAGCACCACAATTTTAAGATGGTAAATGCATAAGAAACACCAAAACTGATACTCAGAAACTAATTTAGTCTGTCAAACTTACTCTTTTCAGATGAGTTCTAATAAATGAGTCTACTCTCAAAATCTTCCATTTAAGTGATATAAAAATAAAACAGAACAGATCAAGAAAGCTTTACAGGGAAAGGTAAGATTGCTTTATATTAAAAGTGCTGAAATAGGCTTTGCATTGCCTAAATATCTGTCTCAGTCACAGACTCCTTGGGTGACCCTAGATGAGTTATTAAATCTTACTTTGCTTCAATACTTACAGAGAAGAACTGAACTGGTTGTCTTACAAGTATTGAGGGGCAGCTAATGTGACATAGATTCTCATCTGACAGAGAATCCAAGTGAAGAAAATGGTTATTTCAAGCTCTCTCTACAGTCAGAGCAGAAGAATAAGAGGCTCCTTCAACATTTAATGTAGTCCAGCTAGGGACAGAAGGGTTATTTATCAGTACCTGTTTTCATGTATTCAGAGTAGAGGAAACTTAGGGTGACCAAACCCCATATATGCCGTTTGACTTGCCTGGTTTGCCAAATATTATCTCTCTTTTCCCCCACCCCCATACTGATATGACCTCCTCCAGAAGAGTTGGTAACTTCTTTCTTTGTATTTCATGTGTCAAGCTCCATAGCTAGACTGTTTCCCAAGAACTAGTGTAGGAAAAAACACCTCGTATGCATGACATCATCTGAATACAAGAAGACCAAAAGCCTTTAAAGCCCTGTATCTACAGTTCTCACAAATTCAGTGCTCTCCGTATTTTTTCTAAAATGTTTTTTATGAGATGTCTGAAGCAATATTTTTGTTAAGGTTCTGCCAGTGACAACCTCTCGACTTTCTGAACCGCACCTTAGATGACAAGTTGAAAACAAGCAGGAACTCTTTGGCTGCTAAACAGCTACTTATTCACACAGCAACTCAGTCCTCAGCTTTTCTTAAAAAGAAAGCAAGGTGTACAAAGGTCTGACTAAAGGCAGTTTAAGAACAGATAGGAAACTCTGGTAAGGAACCATAATAGCAATACTCACACCATTCATATATTTTATTATGTTGAACTGAAAAGAATTTTTAAAAAAAACATCAAATATTCTGTTTGTAAATGAGGTCCTGGAGAGATGCGCTCATGAAAAGTGCAGTATTTTTCCAGAAAGAACCTATTTCAGCAAAAGAGAGGAAAGATATCTTTGGTTAGGGCACTGTCTGGAGAAATGGAAGAATTTGGATCAAATCCCTGATGGGAATGAAAACCAAAGGGATTTAGATCATGACCTTCACATCCCAACTAGCATTTCAAGACCACCCTGCTCTCTGTCTGACTTCCTTTTCTCCAGATTGCCTGCTCCAGTCCTATGAACTCTGGCAAATCTTCACCCAAATTTACATTTCTATCAATTTCCTGCCATCTCCACGCCCCTGAATATGAGAGTTTCCAGCACTCTAAGAAAAAGTAAGAGTAGGGTAATAAAGACCATCCATTCCCTTTGAATGTGAACCACAGTCAGAAACTATATTGTCTTCCACCCCTCCTTATGCCTATTTATTGAGTGTCTTCCATTTCACTAAATATAGTTTTAAATGAATACAATGATATCAGACCAGAGAAACCAGAAATGGCTTCCTTGGAAAAAAAACCCCAGCATTTATTTGATTTTTAGCCTTCTTGAATGCAGGCAAGGATAAATACCTCCATCACAGACCACAGAGTTCTATAAGTCTCTGGCAAATGCTTGTGGGCCTTCAAAACCTCTGAATTTAGCATTTATTTCTCAGCAATGAAGGGTAACCAAGGAGACATACAGTCCTAGACGGAATATCTTTAAGTAGCATAGGCCCCCAGACATGGATAAGAAGAGTAGAGAATTGTTTGTAGCCTATCAATTAATGCTACTGTGAATATGTGATCTTAGAAACAAGCATCCTGCAGACAAAACCTAGAGGTGGTTGGTGAAGGCACCCAACAATCCAAATCTGACCACTACCAGTTTATATAAAGATGGCTGTACTAGCTTCATCCTAAGGAATTTCAATGAAATCTCTGAATTTCTTTGAGAAATTCCACATGACAGGAATTTCAATTCATGTAAAACTCTTGATGCTATGGGCTAGTTGAAAGGCTTTGATTTCTGTCCTTTTCCTAGTTGCTTCTAGGGAAATAACCAATCTCCCATAGTACTTGGCACTTTGTAGTGCAAAAGACCATCCATGAAATGTTCTCATATGGTGTCAAGAGTGACACGAATTTTGTGGATAAAATGAGAGCAGATGACAAGCTGAGGTAAGCAGTAATGACTCCAGAGTTTAGTTGATACATACACTTCACAGTCACATACTAGTTTGAAGAGGTTTTTTGGTTGTTTGGTTTTTTGTTTGGGTTTCTGTTTTCACTTTGGTCATCTAACAAGGAAACAGTTTGATCTTTTCAAATTAAATTAGACAAGTTAATGAAGATTAATTGCTTTCCCTTGATCTGTGCAAGCTGTACTTGGTTAGAACTGGCGCTTAAAAAAAGAAGATAACTCCAAGCCATTTGCGATCTCCCCAGCTTGTAACCAAAGTGGGAGCCAAGATGCCCCTGAGAAAGTTGTAGCGACTCAGAAAAATGCATCACTGCTCTTTTAGTCTCCCCTGCCATACAGCTTAGCTGTCCTTTAATGTTTTGCTTACAAGGGAACGACTGTCCCTTCCACTCCCCCACCCCCCACCCCCACCCTCTCTCCATTGACAGAAACCCTTTCCACGCTGTGCTGAAGAAAGACTTGTTGCCTCATGAGAGCCAGGAGCCAGAATGTGCCCCGGAAGCTTTACTTTTCAGGAGGTGTGTTTGGGACAAGGACTGCAACGAGAGGAGTCTTCAAGGCCAGGTTGGATGGGGCTTTAAGCAACCTGGTCAAATGCAGGGTGTCCTTGACCATAGCAGGGGGGCTGGAACTAGATGATCTTTAAGGTCCCTGTCAATGTGAACCATTCCATGATTCTGTGACTGAGAGTGGAGCTCTCATTGCTTGACACAGACTAATTCAGGCATCTCCTTAAGGGGGAGGGACCCCAGCAGCGTGAACAAACCCAAGCCACGATGACTTGGGTCTTCTCCTGTCATCCCAGTGGCACACCATCAGGTTACCCCTTCACTAACAATGTGGTCACCCATCACATCTCTTCAGGGAGCTTATTCAAGGTAGAAAACTACTCTGATTTTTTCTTATGGATCGATTTTTTTAGAGAGCCAATTCACCACCTACCAGACACGAGGGAGAAAGAGCAGGAATGTACAGCTGGGGGTGGAGGTGGAATTTGCCACACCACTGATTTAGATCACCTTAAAATGCTGCTGAACTGCACTCTTGAGGACGATTCACAGTCTAGTTTCTCTATATAAAAAATAAAGGAGTCACTAGAGGCTCTGCATGAGGCAAGTTGGAGCACCTAAGCTAACTGCTTCAAGTCAGCAGCCTGACCCCCCACGTTGAAACATGCTGTTATGCAGTAATGATGTTCTGGACACACTTGGTTGACTGGTGGGTTGGGCTTTTTTTCTTAAATGTTTATTGATTTAGCAAATGTGAAGAAAGGAGTGCCAAATCTGGCAATTATTAGTGACTCCATGCTGTAGCCTGCTTGCAAACATACAGTGTTCTGAAATATTTTCCAAAGAGCCTAGCTTAACACAGAGTGATTCACTACATTAGCCTCTTCACAGATGATTACCTCTCTAGTAACTCATCTGTCTCCTCTTCCTACCTGTTTTCTTGCTCATAGCATAATTTTTAATTTAAAATACATGGATACAACACACTCCAGTATGCCGGGGGGCACTCACACTGGGAAATTTTAATCATGTAACTTTATGTCCTCAGGTAAAGAAAACCAGCTTCCTCTGAGCTGCATATGTACTCACAGGAAAAAGAAGAGGTCCTTTCAGAAGCATGTGAAATGTGCTTCCTTTCTGAACCACAGCAGGTGATACAGCTACTCTCTAATCATCATATATGAAGCCTAAGAAAACTAACTTATAATTTAGACGTAGGAAAGTGAGTGCCTAGAATTAAGTATTTGGAGAAAAGTGTCATCAAAAATATTTTCCTCATCTTCAGAGTGAAAAAATGTTAAGAACACAAGCAGCCATGCAGTGCAAAAGGCTGCAATGTTCATTTTGAGATCTCTCAATTTCTAAAGTCATAGAGTATGGTTAGGTATTATAAAAAGTGAGGAATGTCAGGATCCTTCCATACAAATTTAAGAGAAGCTGTTCTTTCTCTCCTCTGAGATTAGTGAGTGGAAAATCAGACAATGCAAGTGAAGTAAGGAGTTTGGAGAACCTTTTGCTGAACTATGGAAGTTTTTTAGATGAGGTCAGTTTCTGAAAATATGAGTTGATGCACATGGCTAAAGACCCAGCATATTCGCAGGCAGAAAAAAGTGCTCACACTTTTATTTCTGGAGAACAGTGACATCTAGTGAGCATCCTGACCGGAATTGAGCATTCCCTGGAGTCTTTAAGACTGAGCCTTCTACTTGAATTTATCTTCTTTTTCTACTATTTGAACTTCACAGTTCCTGGAATCAGAACTGCATGTGCTGCTCATCTCTGGCAAGGTCTAATGAACACGAACAGCAAAGTAGCTGTGACACAGTATGGTGAGGGAGTGGGGTGACTTTGAAGAGGGGACTTAAGCACAGCAAGGAACATGTAGGTATGTGGCCTGGGACAGATTTGTTGCAGCAGAGGAATTATGGTGGCAGCAGAGTTGCCTAGGCAACAAGCATCAAGCTGTCAGTCAATGGTCAGGAGTTGTATCAGCCAGAAACCACAAAGTGTGAGTGGTCCATTAGTTCAGCACTTTCCTGGTAGATTTTCTGTTTCTGGACTCCTGGGAAGCTCCCAGCAGAGTTCATAGTTGCCTTCTCATCCTGGAGATCCCAGGGCAAGTAGCCATACTCGCTTCCACTTGTAGCCAGATGGACTTCCCCAGACACTAGTCTGAATTCATCCATGAGGTAAAGCCCGCACTCCTATCCTGGGGTTCAGCCCAGGACTATGACTGTGTGGACACATCCACGAAGGACCAAAGATGTTAGAGCTTTGAAATAAAACGCTTTTGGAACTGAAAAATCCATTCATTTTTATATTGTAGCACTGTGAATAAGTGATGAGAGGGATGATACTCCAAGGATCTGTGGACTGAGGAAAGGGAGTCAACAGGAACTGGAAATGTCACTATGAAGGAAAACAAATCTCAAAGATTGCAGTAAATCACACTATGATCTTGGTGTTTACAAATCATTTTGAGGTACGCATACACCAAACTGGAAGTTTTCAGTACTTCAGTAGCACCAAGACAGGAGATCTTTCACCTGTGTGATAAATAACCACTATACCAAATCCTACCTGTCCAGTCTGTAAACATCCATTTTATTATATAAATTACACATATTTTATTAGTATTATGAAGGATACTGTGTCAGATTCATGAGTTTTTCTTAAAGCAATCTAAGAAACAGGTTTTCTGTAATTATGCTACTTTAAAAAGGCACAGTTCTTTTACACCTAGATTATTATATCCCATATATTCACCTGCCAACATTTGAAGAAACTCAGAAATGATAAGGCCTAGACTGGTGGAAAACTAAAGGTAATTAAATCTTTACCTTATGTGCTATGTAGTTTCTAAAGCTGGAGGATGAGAAGTTTATTTTACATAAATGTCTTATTATATTCTACTGGAATAGATTAAATTCCCACTGCAACGTGATTTTTTGACCATTTTCTGTGTCATGGCATTTACAGTGACGTTTTTTTTTCTTTTTTTTTTCCCCGCACTGCAAATGCTGGAAGCGTACACGCATTTGAGGAAAACTTGTGCAAATATCTCAAATGTCAAGAATGGAATCTGAACATGACCCTATTGTGTTACAGCTCTTCTTGTTTTGTCTCAAGGAAAAGCACAGTATGTGGACATCTCAAGGAATAGGATAGGCACAACTGGACTTAGAAGAGGACTGACGACTGTCATAACCACACTGTCACCAACACAGACACTGGCTCTCAAGTCTTGCCTGGCTCCTCTTGGAACAAGGGTTTTCTGCAGAGATCTGATGAAGAGTTTGCTATAAGGAGGGAATGAACTGTTACACATCACTGGAAACATGACACAGGAGTCAGACTCTGTAGCAGCCAGGATACGGGGGCCAGCCATAGTCAGTGTTAGGAGGACAAAGTGAGCAAAATTGATTTTTTAACAAAAGATCCATTTGCTACAACCCTGCTGCCATGGGCAGGAACACCTTTGACTAGACCAGGTTGCTCAGAGCCTCATCCAAACTGGCCTGGAACATCTCCAGGGATGGAGCCACCACAACTTCTATAGGCAAACTTCTCCAGTGCCTCACTACACAGGCAGGAAACAATTTCTTCATATCTAGCCTAAACCTATTTTTTTTCTTCAGTCTGAAGCCATTCCCCCTTGCTCTATCACCGCTTGTCCTAGTAAAAAGTCCCTCTTTGGCTTTCTTGTAGCCCCTGTTAGGTACTAAAAGTCTGCTCTAAAGTTTCCCTGGACCCTTCTGTTCTTAAGGCTGAACAACCTCAGGTCTCTCAACATGTGCTCATAGAAGAGGTGCTCCAGGGGCATGATCATATTTGTAGTCTTCCTCTGGACTTGCTCCTACTAATCCATATTCTCCTGAGCAGGATACAGTACTCCAGCTGTGGGTCTCACAATGTGGAGGCTCACCAGAGCAAGAGTAGAGGGGAAGAACCAACTCCCCTGACCTGATGACCACACTTCTTTTGATGCAGCCCAGGATATGGGCTGGCTTCCTGGGTTGCACCGGGCTTCTTGTCAAAGCACCTTCAAGTCATTCACCTCAGGGTCACTGTCAATCCGTATTCTATCCAGCCCGTATTTATGCTTGGAATTGCCCTGACACAGGTGCAGTGCTTTGCACTTGGCCTTGTTGAACTTCACAAGGTTTGCACAGTCCCACAGGCTCTCAAGCCTGTCAAGGTCCCTCTGGATGGCATCCCATCCCTCCAGCATGGTGACCGCACCATGCAGCTCAGTGTTGTCAGCAACCTTGCTGAAGGTGCACTCAATCCCACGGTCCGTGTCACCACTGATGATGTTAAACAGCACTAATTCTGATACCAAACCACCAGGAATGCCACTTGTCACTGATCTCCATTTGGACATTGAACCATTGACACAGCTCCTCGAGTTGACAATCCAGACACTTTCTTATCCACTACCATACCTATTTTAGATTACCTACCAGGATAATGATTTACTATTTAAATTTCAATATTAAGGGGAACTGAGAACATTAGACTCATTTTTTTATATTCATAGGACTACTGAGATACATCTATGTGATTATTATTTTTGACAAGGTCATGTTTTAGGAATGGCACTCTCCAATTTCATACTCCCACTAAAAAGAAAACCACAAGCCGCTCCCCTTCCCTCCCTCCAGTGGGAGACAAAAGGCAGAGATTATGTGTTGAGATAAGAACAATTTAATGGAAACAGCCATGCAATAGGAAAACAAACAGTAACAGCAACAATAGTAATAACAAAAGTCTACAAAGAAAGGGTGATTTCCATGCACACATGCTCACCAGGCCCAGAACAATGAAACACAATGGCAGACAGAGCCTCCATACACCACACTTTTCCCTGACTGCAAGCCACACACTACTCAGAAGCTAGAGTCCCTAATTTCTGCTCCCCAGCAATGACATGAGGTGGTATACAATAACTACCTAGACATGCCCACACAGCTCCAGGTTTGCTTCTTCAGAGCAACTGCGGACAAATTAACTCTGGCAGAAACCAAGACAGACAACTACCCAAATAACTTGTTTTTATAGAACCACTTTTCAGATTTTATAAGACTTAAAGTTTCTGTCCATTGATCATCTATAACCCTACAGGTTAGGTTGTCTGTGATACATTAGACAGATCTGATCAATCCTTAGCTGGAATTGCTGATCCAGAAACAATAAAGTATCTTTGTTACTTATGTTAAGAAAAGACTTGTTCCCACTTGGAAGAAGTAGATATTCTCCATATGGTTAGACCACACACAGTGATGTAGTCTTCACTAAATCCTTTCCAAAAGATAATAAATAAAAACAATTAAAATGAAATAACCATTCCTTTTGTTTGTGCTCTGTTTTTAATTTCTCTTTTCCTCTTTTTATCAATTAAAGAATCATGGTTAATAAGCACAATTATTTTCCTTGCCTTTAATCATTGTGTCCCCTAGGTGCTGGTGAGGGAGAGTAGGACTGGAGTCCCTGAAGTAGCATTAAGAGAAACAATTACAAAATGTTAGCCTCTCATTTTTATTTCTCCAGATTATAAATTGCAGAGGGGAGTTTCATTTACTTCTTGGTTTGAATTAAATTATTTGCTGCTCAGCAAATTGGAACATGTTTTTTTCAACCCACAAAGTATTTGGCATTCTTTTCCAAATGAGAATGTTTACTTTACTGTCCACAGACCCTCATTCTTCTGTTGCCATCTCCTCCTGTTTCCCTGACCACTTTTTGTCTAGTCTCATATTTTCCCCCTTTGACTGCTGTACTTCAGTTTTTCCTTTTGCAGTCAGACTGAATCAGGGTATTAATGCCTGTTCTGTCTCATGTTACTAGTATTTTCCTTTTCACTCCTACCTGTTTCAATTTTTCCTTTTGAGCTTCCCTTTTAAACAGGAATAGGTAGAAGAGGAAGCTCCCTGTATTCCATCCTGACACATAATGACTCCCTGCTGCTAAGAATAGAAGTTCCAAGGAAGCCCTCCTACTTTTGCAATAAATCATACACTTTTGATCTGATGGAATGGCCCATGAGCATTCCAGCCAGCAACTAGAATGGAATAGTATTCAGGGCAGATTAAATTTTGAGAGAATTTTGCTACCAACTCAAAACAAACAGCAGTCACTGCCTCCAGAAACCCTCAAGAAGACACAGCCAAAATTTTAGTTCTTACAACTTTGTCAAATTTGGATCAACATTTTACAGTAACAACAATAGATACATGGTGACATCAGAATGGTTCTTACATTCCATTGAAAACTTGAATATATTAGAGACAGTATCATTTCAATGGGTACTACTTTGCAATACTACGTAGAGTCAAGTTTGTCACAATAAAATTAGACAAACTCTTTAAAAGAAACATGGAAAATTTAATATAAAATGAAAAAAAAAATATGGGCCTTAGGAGAAGCTGGAGAAGAAAAGAAAAGCACTCTCTAGTGCAGGATGCCAGTAAATCTGAGACACTTAGAAATTGCAGATGTTCTGAAATTTTTATTTGTGGTCTCTTACTTAAAGAAGAAATTGTGTTTTATTTCTGAATCATAAAACTTCCAGCTTTCAACAAAACTATGCACACTTGGGTATCTAGGCTTGCTACGAAATTGTCATACAGTCCTCATAATTCATAAAAATACTTCCAAAACTGTAGATTGAAATAATGTTTTTGAATCATGCTTTGCTATAAATAATTTTTTAAAATGTGCACAGTAGATTTTTATCTCTTTGATGATTCCTTTATTGCTCTTTTTAAAAGCACATTTAACTGTAAATATTAAATATTATATTATACATATTTTATATATATTATTGAAGTGAGATATTTATTTATTACAGCCTGCTGCTTTCCAGTTTATACTTCTAAAAAAAGCAGGCAAACCCCTCCCCCACCCCCCAAATCCCCCAAAACCCCAAACCAACAAGCCACTACCCAAGAAACAGTATTTTTAACAAGAAAATATGTGACTTCATTAAAGATTAAGGAGTATGCTGCAGGTTCTTAAACCCACACTGTTCAGCTTATACCAATTCACTGATGTGAGACCGGTCTTTCTTCCAGAATCATATTAAGCAACCTAGCTAGCATCTTCCTGATATTATTCATTTACCCATCTTCTGCCACAAAGGGAAATTGTTTGAAAGGGATTTTAGAACAAATATTATGTGCATTATTCTGTGGGCTCATCCTGAATAAAGGAAGGTTGAGAAAATATGCCTTAGACTTGGAATGAAAGTAAATTAGCTTTTGCTCTAAAATGGCTCTTCATCCCTGTGGAATTTCATTCCACGATTTTGACTGGCCACCGAAAAAGACTGTTTTTAGGGCATCCATGAACTTCAGGGGGTTGTCTGTGTATAAGGAACTGTGTGAGTAGAAAGGTGAAGATCTGATACTTCAAAACAATTATGAACCTTTAAAAAAAATATATATCCAGAGACGGATAGAATTTATCCAGAGATTTAATCAGGCCAAACTTGAGATGTCTTGGGGTTATTGTGTACCTTCTCCCTTAGCAAAGGCATGAATAAATTCACTGGACATGAACAGATAACAGAGTCCTACCAATTATCTAAACTTTCCAGCTAGAGCAATTCCTTTGATCTTACAATTATGGTATGTCATGTGCCTAATAAAAATTTAATCAAATGATACCCTAAAGAAAAATAATTAATGAAAACATTCTTCTGCCCACTGAATCTCTGAACAGTGTTAGGCTGAATATTAATTATACAAGATGTTTACTTGTTATTTGTTGAGGACACTGCTATGGCTCCTGTCCCTTAATGTTACGTGAATGTCAATTAGATACTGACAGATGACAGTCTCCTGTTCATGTTCTTGTCTTCCAGTTGAAGGTGCTGCAGTTTCTGATGCACTGAAACCTCTTCTCCTGTTGCAAATATATTCTCTAAACATTTGTGTGAAAAGCCAATGGACAACCAAGTCAGGCAAATAAAAAACCAGTAAAATTTTTTTGATTTAGCTGAATGTTAAATCAGTCCAAGAGAGATGACTAGCAGTTTGGTCTTGAGCTAGGATGAGAAAGACAATTTTGCACAAAATTGCATATTCAATTAAAAAGATTTTGACTGATTTCTTTTATTTCCTATTTCAAGGAAAGGTCCTCTTCTTGAAATAGAACATCAAAGTAAACCATCTGAGGCTAGTATTGAAAGTAGTCAAATGCCCAGATTCCCTCATCTTATCTGAACTTGACTTTAACCTAAAGCTGACATCCATGGATTTGGTCAGAGTTGCCCAAGTTTTGATTCATTTATCTTTAAACAAATTTAGTTACTTCTGTGTTGAGAAGTTTACACTTAGCATATAAATAGTATGGTTCAATCTACTTTAGTTAATGCATCCTTTAGAGACATACTGCATAGTTATTAGTAACCAAGGGTAACTTGCCTTCCATATTTAAATGTGTATTAGTGCACACATAGGCACATATGTGGGTTTTTACCAGTATTTCATGAGAAAGACATATCATATCAAATTACTTTGACATTAAATAACTGACTATACAAATAAGCATATTTCAAGAGCAATATTCCTAGCCTTGACTAAAGGTCTTTTAAGGATAATCTGAAATTTCTTTTTATCTTTTTATGGCTGTGTTGTAATTTAAAGCACCTGACTCTATAAATCCTGATGCCCCTTGTAGAATATTGGAGGATGATAACTTTATTATCCTATGGTAGAAAAAGCATAAAACGGAGAAAAACTTGAAATCTGAGAAAATGATGACATGGTACCTGGCCTGTTCCACATACTTGCTTTGAATAGACCTCAACAGAGAGCCATGGCTAAATCCATTTGCAAGTACTCATGTATTTGTTAGATACTCAGTACTGGTTAGGACTATACCAGCCCCTTAATGGTCTCATTTAGTACCTAGCTGCTCATGCTGCACATTAAGAGTTGTCTGCCTTGTGTCTTTAACAGGCAGATTTTAGTCAGGTATGCCTGAATCCATTTGATTGCTTCCCAACAACCCCATCAAACAGGACTGAATGGTTTCCATCTGAGCTATAGTCAATATCTTAAGTAAAATTTTTTAAAAGATACTATGGTCTTGCAAAATTCTGAATAATGGTCTTGAAGTTTCAGTTCTACACCCATAGTCACAAATTAGTAGCTCAGAGACTAAAATATCCTTGCATCCTCTCTTCCCCCCTTCTCCTTGCAATCCAAGTTTTCGTACTTGCAGCTGAGTCAGTGTCAGTTTTGCATGTCTATATTAGAGATTACACTAAAAATACACTGGAGGGTCTCAGACCACTTTAGGAGGCTGTAATCCTATATTGACAGTACTCATTAGGGAATATGATACATTTGCATGGTGCAATTATGACTTTGCCCACTGGCCATCTCCCAGGACACATGCTATTCCCTGACACATTTCCTGTAGCAGTTACCTTTCTGCACTATGTAAAAAGAAGCCCTCTTCCCATCCTGGCAACATCATTTAATGTGAGACCTAATTGTACATGCCATGAGCTTTACTCTGCTGAGATTGCTGTATATTCACACATGCACTCACCAAAAAAAAAGTTATTTTCCTGATTTGCATTAATATCTCAAAAGAATCCTTTGATCTACGCATATAACCTCCTCTTCACCCCTCCTCCTCCTTCTCCAACCTGTTTTCATTTATTAAAAAACACTTCAGGTTTTTTGCTGGAGCTTGTCAAGGGACAAGAGATATGAGGATCCTTATTATTCACATCAGACAAATTATTCTCTCTTCTTCAGATATGTTCCCTGCTTGATAATCTGCATATTGCTGCTTCTTAAACTAAAGATCAGTTTTGAATTTGGCTTTCATTGTTTTAGCTTCCTCTTAAAACAATTTGTCAATGAAAGCCTAGTGCAAAATGACTCCCAGACAAGGAAGATGGTCTAGTCAATGCGACAGGAGGAAAACAGCAAAACTCTAACACTTAGATCAGTCTCTTTTAATTGTGACCAACACCAAGTGTGACTTCTCAGCAGCACATTCAACATATCATATCAGAGTTGGGACTATGGAAAAAATATTGGAAAGAATTGGCCATATCCCACACCATTCACCTCATTTAGAATTATCGGTAATATTCAGCTGAACATTTAATTCAGCTCTACACTTAACACACTTTAACTAAGTCATTCACTAATGATCTCCACTCTGCTAATATAGTGTTCTACATGTGGAAATAAATTTAAAAATCAGTGAAGCTAGTGAATTCAAATTGATGCAACATGTTTTAGCTTACTTTCTGTGTAACAACTTCCCACTCCATAGTAATGCTTCCATTTTGCACTGACAAGACTGCCTTTTAAGAAGGATGCATGAAACAAAATTCAGCAAATTATTTAGCCTAATCTCAGCTTCTCATTGAGTTCAGTTTATGCATGAGGTAGATGTTTTATGTTTATGGAGTTTAAATGTTTTCTTGGATGTGGGCTCAAAACAGTATCTTAAGACATTTCCCCAGTGGAAAATAATTTCCTTAACAGGGTAGTGATGAATCATCTGGTCTTTGTGCCTTAGGGCTCTGCAAGTGAGATGCGTAGATATTGCTACAGCACTCAGTCATATGAAACCACAGCTGCCTCATCTGTAACCACATGGGGACAAATCAATACCATTAGCTTTGGTGATGTTATCCTCTTGACATATTTTGACCCTAAATCCTTACCTAGAACACACAAGAGTGAGGACTTGTGGACAAAAAAATACAAAACACCAGAGGACTGAAACTAAATTTTTCTTTAATCTCTTCCTGGGAGTTGGCTAAATTGTAATTGGTATTGTACAAAGTGTACCTCTGAGGCCGGGGCATGTAGGAACTGAAGTTGTAGGGGTGGTGCACCATACAGACAAGACTTTTCTTTCTCTTCTTTTAACTTTCACTTCAACTAGTCAGGACTAAAAGGATTAAGGTGGAACAGGATGTGCTGTAATATGTATATACCCAGAGCAAATTATCATCACAGCAGAGGAAGCATCAGAAATCTCATGGCTTAGCAGGACATCTGAGGCCCAATACTTACAAAAGATATGACTGAAATGACAGGGCTAAAATACCACTCCTTGTTCAAAAATCCCCTTGATCATATTAATTCCCTGTTTCCGGAAGAGCTCATGACTGAGTGCTGTCTTCCAACCCAAGCCTTTTCTCACTTACATCGCTGTCAAGCGAACGACCTGAGTGCCTATAGTGCGTGAACAGCCGTGTGGGGGCTGGCAAAGGAAGCTCGTTTGCATATGTACAGTCACACTTGCAACTGCATCTACATATCAGGGCCTGCGCAGTCCTTCCCATCTCTGTATGAAGAAATTTCTGCATAGAGGCTCATTCAAAGCCAGTTAGAGCCAAGCAAGCTCTGTCGATTTCCTTTGCTATTTTTCATTTTGGGCACATCACTTCAGCTGCAGATCTGACCATGCATGTACAATGCTTGCCATACCCAGTAACAGACTCCTGTAGATGGATCACTTGCTGGGTGACACATCTGCCACTAGCTCTCATGGTTGCTCTCCAGAAAATCTTTTGATCAATTAAACCCAACTTGAGAAAATTACCTTGTTACAGGACTGCTTCATGTTTGGCCTCTTTGCATTGCTCTCTGATACCCGTGTAATCAAACTCCCTAAGCGTCTCTTGAGGAGGTGTTGCATCAGCCTGGTCTGAACCACTGCCTGGAGTTCAGTGGTTCTTTATTTACGTACCAGCCGTGATTTTTCACAACGCAGTTTTTGCAAAATGTTTATTTTACAACACACTTCAGTGTGTTTCACAACACGCTGAAGAGGAGGATTACCTGTACCTCAAGCATAAACCCACACATGGTCGAAGTCCTCCCAGACATGCCCAAACTCCTGAGATCGCCTCCTCGGCGCTGCAAGATTGGGGAGATGCGATCTCCACCGTTCCGCTGCAGCAGGAGCCCCGAACGCTCCTCCATCTGGAAACCGAGGAGGAAATCACCCCCCGCTACCCATTCTCGCCTCCTCCCCGAACATGTCACTGGAACCGAGACCTCTCTTTTTGCCTCTCCAATTGCACCTTGCGGCTCGCCGCGGCTATTGCGCGCCCCGATCTCCCGCGGTCAGACGCCGCCGCCCGTGCTGGCCCCTCGCCTCAGCCCGCGCCAGGACGGCAGGCAGGTGAGGGCGGCCGCCCGCC
>JAYDZK010000056.1:34237322-34270604 GCA_034509185.1 Euphonia xanthogaster | reverse complement strand
AGCGCCCGTCAGCACCGCGGACAGCGGCGGCCCCGGGCGGGCGAGCCCCGCGCTGCGCGCCCCGCTGAGCCGCCGCGCTTCGGCCCCCGATCGCGGGGACCTGGCCGGGGGCTACGGCAGCGAGGGAAAATCGGGACTCCCTATATGCCTTCTTCTTATTTTATTTATTTATTTATTTTTAGATACTGGTGAGGAGGCGTCGCTACTTGTATGTGCTCGTGGCAGCAGTGGTTTTAGAAAGGGAAATTTCAGCTGCGACAGCAGCAGGCATTTCGGCTGTTAGCGGTGCTAACAAATCCTCTCTCTGCTTTGCTGGCAAAACGTGTCCCTCATTCAGAAATGCAGTGAGCGATGAGCGCCCTAGTATGTACATGAAGTTCCACTGCCAGTTTCGTTCCAGTAGTCAGAGCTTATATTTCTGGCATGAATCTCAGGCTTCCTTTAAGCTGTGAAAAACTGCTCGTCGTTCAGAGCCTCCGTTTATCCTGTGCAGACTTCAGCATGTATTATCTAAGGAAGGAAATAAAATCTGGGGTAACTGTATAGTTGAATTAAGTCCTCAATTAGTAAAGTTGAAGAGTTTCTTTGTTTCGTCATTTATGACAAGCTTAGCCACTTCTGAAGTAGTAAACGCTTGCAAGTTCCATTAAGTTTAATTAGGAACTACAATTAAATGCACAGGTACTGATTGTTTTGGTCCTGGGAATGTTGTTTTTATGTTGTTTTTAGGAGAGATTTTTAAGATGCAACAAATTTGCGTTGTCTTACTGCAGAATTCTTGAAAGGAACAATTGAACTTCATGTCTCTTAATATAGAAGAACTGTATGAACATCCCAAATAAGATCTATTGTGAAAATAACTGTGCTTTTTTTTTTTTTTTTTTTTTTTTTGCAGTTTGTTTGTCTCAGTTATTGGTATTTTATTACCTGGTAATATTAGGCTACACTTCATAAAATTTATGGAGCCTCTTTCCTGTAAATCTATAGTTAGGATGTTCATGCTGTTTTGCCTTATATTCATATGTGCAAGAGATCATTCACTGAAAGATGGGAGCATTTCATGATCTGTTTTAATAAAAGCCTTAAGCTGCTTTTAAATTATTCTTTTACAACATGTATTACATTTACCATCTGTACAAAATTAGAGTACAGCCTCTATTTGACATAACATGCCATCTAATCTCAGTATATCCTCTATTAACAGTGGAATTTACATTAGTTTTGTTGTGCTTCATTTTTCTATCCTGCTAATGGAAACTGGGTATATATTCTGCCAGTAAGCTGTTCACTTTCCTTACTAAGTTCTGCTTGTTCCATTAAGTTACTGGGAATTCTTGCAAGGAGATCTCATCTTCATTTTGCAAATGTCTCTAATCATAAGAAAAAGAGAGGAAAATAGATGTTTATATGGTGCTACTGTTTTGCCTGAGTAATCATGGAAAATAATTATTTCAGAGAAGACAAGGGGGAGGATGTACAGGAGATGAATTCAACCTTTGCACGTTTGGGGCATGGTTTGCACTCTGCACAAGAGCTGTACTTCCTCTGAGGCAGGGCTGCATCCAACTTGCTCTTGTTGGAAGTCATTGAAGATGTCACAACAGTGAAATAACAAAGGAAGCTTAACATCCAAGATATCTCTGTTTCATCTGATACAAGTAGAAAATTTGGTCTTACACAGGCTACCGCTATGGACATCTTTTATGTATAGCCTAGACTTCTGAATTATTTACAGTGATTTTGGAGCTTTGGTTCATGTGAAATCACAAGATGCATTCTGCTTGCTATGTCACAAATTATATTCCACATGCCATTTTGTGTGTAATGTGTTGGAAACTGCTTGGCTTTTTGTTCTGAATTTCTCTTAGACATATTTCTCTTAGACACCATCAGTAGGTATTAGAAAAATCTCTCTTGATATGAGTTGGTGGTAATAGATTTTAGAGAAAACATAAGTCTACATTTACTTCAGCTAATGCTACAACAAAAAGAATTAATGTGTTTAAGTAGTGCTTATATAGCAAATCCAGTTTCCTTTGGAACTACAATTCTACTACCATTGTAGTAATTTTCTACAATAAAAAGGAAATGTTCTTGTCAAAAATGTGATCAGAGATTTTCATGTGCTCGGTGAGGTACCATTTTACTGAGTTGACTTAAGTACCAATTCCAATATAGCATGACAGTCATGTTATCAGAAAATGAAATATGATTATGCTGATGGTATATGCATACATTGCTACCTAAAATAAGATGCTTGTGTGTGCATCTCTGAAAACAGAATTAGGCCCTTCTGCTGAGTGCAGCAGGTGAAGTAATCAACCTATATAGCGCTTGCTGTTGCAGGAAGACCTAAATTTGTAGCGAGTGATTACAGGTCAGCGTGAACCTTCCACCTATATTATGCATTGCATGAGAGAGTGCACGACAGCGTAGGTTATTCTCTCTTTTAGTATGTATGATCTAATACACATGTTCTTACAATAAAAACCTAGTGTATCCCAAGGTGACTAAGAGGCACTGTCTCCTTGTAAAAGAATGGCAGATAGTAGGAAAAACACAAAGTGATGCATTAGACTAACTTGTAATTAGAGAGCCATTTGAGTCATGCGCATTACTCAATTAATAGCCTCTTTCACCTATTTTTTTTTTTTTTTAGCAAATTTTAAAAATAAAGTTAAAGTATATGTATCCAGTTACTGGAGATTTGTGATTCTGTGAAATAGAGTAGGAAAACAAACCTGACTGGTTGGTGCTCCAAAACTTAGACAGTTAACAATCATGGTCTCAATGCATCACCTGCCTTGCATTAAAAACCACTCTTGAAGAAAGCATTTTTGCAGAATTTGCTTTTAGGATAAACAAATCCTGGTCCTGCAAAAGCAAAAAGTTAACAACTGATTATTTGATCACGTCATCTATGTCATGGTTTCTTGAGAAAGGCCTTACACTATCTTGCTAAGAGCTTCTATTACCTCATTTTATTGTTGTCTCCATCAGTGAAGACATTCATTGCCAGCCTTTAATCAATATGAGCCAATACTTTCCTGCTGGCCTTGTCAGAGAGGAAGTGTGTAGATCCTTGTCTCGACCTCTTGATGGATCCATTCTTCCAGCCCCTCAGAGGAATCGCATTTTATCTTTTTTGGGCAGTGCTGTAGTAACAGGAAGATTGCTTATATCAAAACTTGTCTTTAACCGCAAACTAACACTCCTTTGGGTAGAATTTGCTAGGTAGAAATGTATGTTATAAATATGCTAGACTGGCTCTCACACAGCTCACAGGGTGTCCTTACTAAGTTCTGCTGAGTTCAGCTTTCCTGGTCAAACATGCACTGTGTGATATTGTCATGGTTGGAAATTGATCGAGTGCACTGCAGTTTCTGCTTAGATGTTGGGCAGGCCTATTTTCTATAAAATGCACAAGCTCTGTCACGAAAGTAAAAGAATCTGGACTTTAGGGTCGAGGTGAGATCTGCACAAAACGCATTTGCCATCAGATCCATTTCAGTAATCTCATACTAATGAATGAATAATTCTAGGTTCCAAATACATTTAGAGTGAAAAGTGAAGGAGCTATTGATTTAAAAAATGAGTAAGGGTGCTGCTTCATTACACTAACATAATCTAAATGAAGCTGGTTCTTGTAATTGCCTTCTTTAAAAACACATTGCTGGCCACGAGTGGGTGTTTTTACTAGAAGAGTCTTTTCTGTCTTTTATTAGTAGGACTCATGGATAATCGGAGGGTAGTCACCTGTCTCTTCAAAGATTCTGTTGGGGGAAAAACAGTTTTATAATTCAGTATCTGACTTCATATTTTTGGGGAAGTATTTAGTTGGAAAAGAGTCTCATCATATTTTTACATGTGGAAATTCGAAATTCTTGCTATTCATAATTTTAAAAGACATCATCTTCCTTGAGAGATTTATGTTCAGTACATCCATTAGGAAATTATCGAGGTTTGTGGTCTTGGAATCTCTGACTAATTCCATTTGTTGTATTATAAAGAAGACTAAAACATAGACAGTGAAGGCTTGTTTCAGCTTCTCTGGAGAGCAAAGTAGGAGAGGTGCTGAAAGTCCATGAATTGGGCTCTTGGGGGACTATGTCTCTCTAGAAAGAGGCCAATGACGTAACTTTGTGGCTCTATTTGGTGGTGGCCCCCGTCCACAGGGGTGTTGATTGCTGTGGGGAATTATATGGAAGCGTAGGGCTCTTACTCCATAAAGCACAGTCGTTGTGCTGTAGGATTTTCAGCATGGCTTCAGAATAAATACTCGGAGAAATTAATAAGATCTGCTCAGAAATATTCAGTGAGATTTTTTTAGAGCAATACTGCTATAAAAGAAAGCCAAAACTTTAAGACTGGAGTTGACTTTTCTTCACAACACTATAGATTTCCATGGAAATACAATTTATTTCCTTGTAATACTATGTATTTAAATCCATCTTATGCAGAGCAGAATTTATCTGCAACCTGCACTGGAAAAATGACAGTAATCACAAAATTAGAAAATTATTGCATCAGTTTCTTTCACCTACTGGAAAAAAAATCTGACACGGTCTATATGGTACATTAGTGCCAAGGCATAAGTATGGCAGAATACTTAAGTGCCTTTGGGACCACTAGCTCATCTCTTAATTCACATGAGTAGACCTAGTGAAATCAATGGTCTGTGGTATCTAGTTTCAGTATTGATGTATCAGGCAATAGGCCCGTGAAATGAGATGCAAAGTGTCTTTTTGAAAAAAATACCACTCATATGCTTAATCCTAATTCACTGTAGCTGTGGATATTTTTGGCCGGGACATTTTTTTTTCCTACAGAAAAGAACAAATTTAGCAGAAATAAATTTCAAGTTGTTTCTATTTTCAGCAGATTGCTTATTAGAAAGGGAAAAAAATCCTTGCAATCATCTGCCTTCCTCCCTCCCTCGCTCCCTCTCTTGTGTGTACTCCCACCCTCCCTCGGTGGTGCTGCTGCACACTCACCACGCATGCATGTGTGTGCCCTTCCTTGCTTTCACAGATGGAAACACACGCATAAAGAATCATTTATATACCTGCTCACATATATACATACACTTTGTGCTACTTGATTTTGTCTGAAATTTTTGGTCAAAAGTTCTAAATATTGTTTTTAGGGGCAAACTAAAATATTTTTCTGAATGTTTACGATTGTCCTATCCTGTTCTTGCTTAGCTCTGGTGTACTTTATTTGTTCCGAGTTTTGACTTATCATGGGTACTGTTCCTCTGCTGGAAAAGGCCTAGCCTTTGGTTACTGGACCTAGCTAGAAAAGCACTGAACCCTTCCTATGAAAGAATGTGACCTAGTAGTTCTGTAATAGGATGTAGCCATTGCTAGTAGCAAAGCTGTAAGTTTTGTCCTGATTTTGCAAGGTCTCATGATTAGGATTTGGCATATTTACTATTAAATCTGACTTTTGCTCATACCTTTGCTGGTGACTTTTGATCAATCTCAAGTACACTCGTTTGGGACACCAGCTCTGTCCAAACTTTCCTTGACCTGCCTGTTTTGCTTTGGTTAGCTCTGACAGCTGGTTTTCTACTTAAGCAAGCATTTATATCTGTTTTAATCTATTTTTTCTTTTTTTTGTGTGGTACAACTATAGTATACACAGGAGCAGTAACAAAGGCTCGATAGAACAGCAGAGGCTTGAAGAGTGGGGGCACAGGATGTTTCATTAGAGGTGCGGGTGTGGGATGTTAAGAGATGGGGCACAATCTTGGCACGGAAGACTCCATGCTCCATGCTAGAAAAAGCTCAGTAAAAGGTAAAAATGCAGACCTGGAGCTTGAGAAACTGGTTTTAGGCATTAATGAAGGGAACAAAGAGGTTGTATCTAACATACATATGTGGCACCGTTTATAGTAAGTTCAAATATAACCTGGAGCTGCAGACCAACTGAAGAAAGAGGAAGCATCAATGCATATTAGAAAAGACAGTTATATGTAGCTTCCTAAGAGGAAGGAAGAAGAGAGGAGGAAGAAAAATCCATCAGCATTAACATCATATCACTCCTGATGAAGGACTCCAGGTGCTGACAACTCCTCATAACAATGCCCATCACTAACACCAGTGGGAAACAATTGACTTGAGGACCCAGAGAAGCGTGGAGTTAGAGTAATACCAGAAAAAGGATGGACAATTTAATTGTACTATTCCTGTAATTGTGACTTTTTCTCTATTCCTTGTTTTTCTGTAAAAGTTAGAGCTAGACTAACAATGCTTCTTGAATTAGTTTAAGATTTTCACTATGCTAACAATAAACTCTTGGCTTCACTTACATGTATAAGGTGTGCTTCATCTTTGTTTATAAACAAGACTTTGAAAATAATAGAGGAATTAATCTACCTGAAGGAGGCTCTGAGAAGCTATACAGCAACATGCCTCATCATTAGTTCTAGCAGCCTACTTTAACTAAAGAACAGCTTCATCTGTATTGCACTAACAGGTGGCTAAAGACAAAGCAGTGGTTTTGGCTAAATACAAAGCAGTGGTGTGAAGGCTTGTGTTTTGGCAGAAGTCTCTGAATGATGGGACAAGTCACAGCCTGCAAGTCCCTCTATTATTTATGCAAAGTAGTTTCCTAAGTGAATTCTTTTGTCAATTCAAAACTTCATGTATTACCAAAGCAGCAAGTGGATTTGTATTTTTTTCCTTTTCAGGTTTCCCTGGTGTACCTTACAAAAGCATTTATGAAAGTATGTTCTGTTGCCCAGCTAATGTTCAAGTAGTAATTCAGCCACCGTTTTAACTGCATTTTTTTTGGCAATAATTTTTGGTGCACCATGCTAAAGCTCAACAGCAGTTTATGTTTGGCTAAAAGTGCATAACTTTATCCAGATGAGATTTAGATTTAATTGATATACTATTTTGCTGACAGTAAGATAGATTTTTAGCTAGACACTACAGATGCAAAGCATATTGCCTCCAGACAGCTTTTGTTTTCATTTTTGCTTTCAACATAATTTAAAACTTTTATATTTTCCACCAGATATGTTGAATCCTTTTAATATGTTTGTTGGTTTGTTTGGGTTTTTTTTCTTAGCTTTTTTTTTTTTCTTTTCCCTTGGTAATGTAGATGAAATCTGGATAATGCAATATATTTTGTGTCTTTTGAAGGCAAAGCCAAAGGAAGGTTGCATGCACCAGTAAAGACAACTTTCACAGTCCAGAACAGACAGAAGTCTTATAAACCTGCAGCAGTGTTTGTGCTATGTCTAGAATTACCAACAGTTATCATTTCCCTTGGTATCATTGGTGTTGTAACTCCTGAGAATTAGAGCCATGCCCATAAATGGCCAGCATGATAATAAGCATTTTGGCATTTAAGCTTTTTTTTTTTCTCCTTTCTGTGGGCCAACACGTCCTTGGCTCTTGTATAGACAAGAGAGAGCTGCAAACTCTCCTCTGAATGGAAGTCCATTTCTATCTCGATGTTCTAAAGAGAGGCAGGGAATGAATCTCCCAGCGGTGAGAACTTTGGTGTTATTGGAGAGGACTGATCACTGGGCTGCTTAAGTACATTGACCTGCATCTTACAGTGACTACGATAGCTTCTCAAGAGGTAATAAACCATGGTGCAAGAGATGATAAAGCCAAGCCTGTCCAATCTGGGGCTGATTTATGCGTTTGAAGGAAGTTTATATGGGACAAAGAGCTTCTTCCAGAGTGGTGAGCCAAACAGAAAGGAAAAAAGCATGGGGAGCTCAGGGTACAAAATTTAATTACCAAAATTTGGTAAGTATTTTTGTTACTGAAAATGAGAAATTACTTGGCAACAGCATTAAGTACTGTAACTCAAATTGCATTTAAATTAAATTTATCTTTGAAAGCAATCCGCCAAATTTCAGCGTGTTGTTCCTTTATGAAATGAGTCTGCATTTTACGCTTTTTTCCCTTCAATTTCCAGCTTTTAGCATAAAAACCTCAAGCTGTGTAATATACCTTTTTTAAACTATAAAAAGACTTCAGTTTTATTATAGTGCTAGTGTATTAGCTGTGAGTATTAAGTACTATTGTGTGTTTAAAATATATGCACGAGCTATCTCTATTCATTTGTGCATTGTATTTACTAGTCAGATACAGCACAGCACTTTTGTCAGTGGGTTTGGGGTAGCTGCACTGCTTACAAGTAGCAAATATACAGTATATATCTCATTATAGAAAAATGTGACTGTTCAGGGACATAACCAGATTTCTTCAGATTAAGATAAATAACAAGACTTTAAAAATGACCTCAGGTTGTTTTTCCTGACACACATAATTACTTTCTTCACCGTTACCGTGGCCCTATCAGGTTTATATTGTGTCCCACTGGGAGTTTTCCTTTTCCAGTCAAATAAATTTCTAGTTTCTGGCTGTAGAGGATGTTAAGGGGGAGGCACCCAGCTTGAGTGGCTTTTGTGTTGTTGTATCATGGTAAAATTATTTAAAGGAACCAGAGGTCTGAGACTCTGCTGTGGGAAACCTGGGGCTGAGCTGCCAAGGAAAATTTGCCTGACTGAGAGTGGGGTGAGTAGGGAGTCAAGTCATCATTTCCTTAACAAGGATGCAAGATAAAATATCTGTAAAGCTCTGATATTTTTATGTTTTAAGAAGATAAAAACCATGCTGTGTGTTACTGGCTGATAATGGATCTTGACTGTCTTGAAGTTT
Source organism: Euphonia xanthogaster (assembly GCA_034509185.1). Classification (NCBI taxonomy): domain Eukaryota; kingdom Metazoa; phylum Chordata; class Aves; order Passeriformes; family Fringillidae; genus Euphonia; species Euphonia xanthogaster. The sequence goes on along the minus strand of JAYDZK010000056.1, from coordinate 34,261,917 downwards.
TTTATCTGTCTGTCCTAGCAAAAGTGAAGATATTTGTGAATTAGGCATCTAATAGTTTTCTGACAGGTTGCTTTGAGATAAAATGTCAATTGTCTGAAACTATTTAGAGAGTCAAGACAGTCTAAAGAAATCTTAGGTTTTCCTCTGTCAAGCAGAGGCCAACTGGAACAGTCAAAAGTGCCCACAACATCCAGCACATCAGATTTACTATTTATTATAGGCTTTCCTTTCAGTGTATATAATGCAACTTTGTAGTGTGAGACAGGCTCAGAAGCATGTGCTATCTAGCATTCTTGTGATTTACCCATCTGTTTTCATGAGGAAATTTTGTGCTTCCCATATAATGGAACAGTGTGTATATTTGATATGGAATTCTACTGTCCCATTCTCCATCAGTCTTCTGTATATTTGATTTTTTTTTTCTCTTTATAGTTTATGGCAGAAATGGTTTTATCTTGTATGTTTATGCAGACAAATAAGAAGATTAAGTGAACACATATTTTGAACTGTTAAGCAGAACAGCTGGATTCTGCAGAACAGGGAATTTCATAGGGATCTGTCCAATTTTCCTTTCAAGAGGATGAGAAATGGTGACAATGATAGAAATACTGGAACTAGTACAAGTAGTGAAGATTTTCACATTTATAAGGTATGCGTTCTACATCACCCTGGAGCTTCTTGTTGCACTTTTAATACATGTAGTCTTATACTTGGTAGAGGTTCTAGAAGCACAGCTCCAGGCATTGGAAATGCAACTAAATCTGAGAATATCTGGAAAGAGAATACTGTTGTACAGGAGCAGCTAAATTAAAGAAGGGGCTCACAGTGAATAAACATAGAAGCAAGATAAAAAAAATGTTAAAAAAAATCTAAGGATATGCAGTGGCATTGAGGAGCTGCAAGGAAGGAAAACTTAACCTATAGGTAAAGAGCAGAGGAAGAAACAGCAATATTCATCAGGAGCTGAAATCTAGTAAAGAGTGGTGACTAGTCACTACATTGTACAGACAGAAGAACTGGAGGGTGGAATGAACAGTTCAGATCAGTAGAGAATCACTCAGGGCAGCTTCTGTTACTAAAGGAAGCTGGAATGGTTATTACATGAGATGATCTGCATGAAGAAAGGACTGGTTGTTTTCTAGGAGCAAAACAGACCTGCTGCTCTGAGAAATTCTGATGTGGGTTTGAAATTAACCATTGATTATTGTTCACTTTGGAACAATTAAAATTTCCCTTGACGTGAAGATAGCTACAATAACTCAGAGACAGGTGAAGACTCAGCATCTTTTTAGATAGAAGAAATAGCATGAAATCACAATTTAGCATCTAGTCTGTTCTCAGTGCTGAGGCAGAATAAACTATAATTCTTTGTAAATACACTTGAGGGGAGACAATTTTAGGAGAAGGAATAAAATTATTATAGTTAATGGATAATGGCAGCACTATATTTCAAGTGAGTGAATATTTCAAGTGAGTCATAAATAACTCTACATCCTGAAGTAGAGTTCAAACAGGGTAGTGTGAAGAGAATATCAGAACATAATTTTGGATAAAGTTTTCTGAGCTTATTGAAGAGAAACGTCTAGGAATTATATTTTTGAGCCTTTTTCTAAACCATATTTACTGAATTTTTGTTTATGTTGGAATATCTGAAGCTTAAAAGGCACCAAAACCAGTTCTTCATAGCTTTTGACAGTTTCCCTGGTGGCTGCAGAGAAGCATTTTCTTTTTTTGTAGAAGTACAGAGTTTGATATAGGGATCCCAGTCTTGTCTCCCTTGAGGGTTGGAGAGTGGAATTATTTGAAGGGGTTATGTAGCAGAAGTACTGGTATTTCTAACTACTTAATTCTCCAAGTGTCTGGTTGGTGCCTAATTGTGTTTGGAGCTGAAGTCTGGAGGGTCGAGAAGGAATATATTACCACTTCATCAAATTGAGAGGAAGTTTAGGTGTTTAGGTTCCCCTGTAGTATCAAAGGTGGCCATTTCTGAGGGTCACCTGAGGCATCCATGGCAGTCTTGGAGCCGAAGTCTGGTAGCAGTTAGGGCCTTATACACAGTCATCTAAGTTTAGTGAAGTTTCTCACATGGGGCTCTGTGGATGCTTGTAACCTACTTAAGATACTGGGGCTATGTGGACTTCTCAGAGAAACAAATTGAGTGTAGTAACTTTCTTGGAACATATTTGAACATCTGAGTGCTTAGCTGATGAAAAAAAATTGCGAGTATAAAGTGTAATGTGTAATTAGACTTTTAATTTCTCATTACTACAGGTTAAATGATATATTTTGTTGTCCATCTTGAAAATCTGCTACAATGGACCTTGTTTGGCTGCAGGGACTGGTGCTACTAATGTGATATTTAGCATTCTAATGGAAGCAAGTCTGGGATTTAGAAGCAAATGGCGATTCTGCTGTTAAAAAGTATTGAGATTCAAGGACAAATGAGCTTTTTCGGCAGTTCCTTTAAGGATTTTTAAATCAAAAATATTCAGGGAAGAATTTAAGCTGCTAGTTAATTGTATTTTTTCCTGCTTCATTCGGTGAAAATAATGAAATAAGAGGGAAAGTTGGAATATTGAAGTGGGTAGAAAATGCAATACAATGAATTCAAGGAGAATCACAGTTGGTTTGATTCTCTCAGAAACAAAGGAGCAGGAATGAAGGAAGCAAAGAAGACTCACCAAATGTGTTGGTGGTTACATTCCTTTGTCTTATCTATGGTCAGTTTTGAAATACTGGTTTTCTGTGAAGGAGACATGAAAATAAATAGCGCGAAGAGATGCCTGTGAGAAGTAGGTGATGAGGAGAAGTGCTGATGCTTCCTTTTTTTTATTTTGTCACTGACACAACTCTCTAAATTGCTAGTTAAGACCAGCCCTCAGGATTTTATCAATGAAGCCAACACCCACAAAGCTTAATGAGAACTCAGCAAGTTTAACAAGTTTTGAAGTTCAGCTGTCTTTAAGACTATAGTGTGCAGTTTCTCTTTTTTTTCTCCTGCTTTCAGATGTCTTCCCAATCAAAACCTGACAAGAGCTGAAAACATGTGACCTCAGTGGTTATCTAGGAGATTGTGTTTGTTTCAGCCATTTGAAAGAGTAGTCTTAGATTTAGCATTTTACTTTATAATAGAGGATCTGTGTTCTGTCCTTTTACTATTGATTTTCTGTTCATGTATGCTATAAATTGCTTCACTGCCTACTGACAGGGACCCACTTATTCCAGAGAATGCATTTCTCAATGATGCAAAGCAATACTATAGCACAGATAAGGTACTGTCCTTGATTTCCCTGACTGAAATTTCATGAGGAAATTAGGTCAACAGAATGTAATTACCTACACCGAAACCTCCTAAGGGCGCTAGGTAGAGCTGTGCAAATGACTGATTATTTTGATTTGCTTACAGGAGCAAAAAAAAAAAAAATCAGAGGAAAAAATCAGTTTGAATAGAAATTGATTTCTTGTTCATGTTGAATTGAAATGTTGTTGGTGCTAAGCTGGTCTTCATAGTTCATTATGAGAATTAAAATAAGATTGATTTTATGTTTTTTAACTAAAATCAGCTCTCAAATTTAACATTGCCATTAACTCCAGCAGCATCTGAAGAGGAAATTCCAGGCTGATCAGAGTGAGCTCTCTGAGTTCACTTCTCTCAGAACATAAAGTCTCTTTTCTACCACACTGGTTTTCTTAGGGTTTTTTTCTGGAGGTGACTAATGCAGCTTCAGTTACTTTTTATCTGTGAGGATGCTGATCCTTGCCTATTTTTCTGGTCAGATAGACTGCCTTCCAGACTGGGAGCTGAACTGTAGCTATTCTGTTCCGTATAAAGGCACTGAAGATTCACTATTTTTCATACATGAAAAAAAAAAGGAAAACAAAATAGAAAACCAAATAAAAATTTAGTCTTAGTTCCTCTTATAAAGGCATCATCAGGGAGTATTTTGTCTTTCAAAAGATAGGGTTTTTTTTACTAGCCCATAATTAGTTAAACCCATATAGTTACAGAACCACAGAGTGGGTATGGTTGGAAGGGACCAGTGGGATCATATGGTCCAACCTCCCCATTCAAGCGGGGTCATCTGAGAGCCCTTTGCACAGGATTTCATCCCGACCGTTCTTGAGTATCTCCAGTGAGGGAGACTCCACAATCTCTCTGGGAAATCTGTTCCAGTGCTCAGTCACTCACACAGTAAAGATGTTCTTCCTCATATTCAGGTGGAACTTCCTGTGTTTCACTTTCTGCCCATGGCCTCTATTCCTGGTGCTGGGCACCACTGAGAAGAGCCTGGCTCCCTCCTCTTGACACCCTGCCTTCCAATACTGATGGACACTGATGAGGTCCCCTCTCAGCCATCTCTTCTCAAGGCTGAACAGGCCCAACTCTCTCTAACTCCTTGTTAGCAATGCTTCAGTCCCCTGTCTCCAGTTCCCTAATCTAAGAGAGTTCTTTGTGCCCAGCACCAAGGCATGCAAGGTGTGGCCACACACCAGTATCTCCTCTGCAGAGAGCCAGATGCTCCATTGGCTGGCCAGGCAATCCTTGAGTGAAGTTTGGGTCATAACAAGAGTTGGCATAAGGGGCTAAAAGGTCTCCTGATTTAAGCAGCTGAACAAGGAATGCAGAATTGGGATTATGGACTCATCCAAATTTTCTCACATGTTTAAATTGGGTTTTTTGATCGGGTTCTTGACCTTTTCTCCTCAAGTGCCCATTTATAACAGATGATCACTGCTATTCTCATCTTTGATATTACTGGGTGATAAAATGCATTGCTAAATTGACTGCATAAGTTTTCCAATTTAAGTTGGTATCAATATAGAAGCTGAACTTGGCTCAGCATGTGTTCTGCTTTTGTATATATTTTTTTTAAATCTAGTAATGGCTGAAAATATAAATAACATTTTTAAAGCCCTGTGAAAATGAGCTTAGGAATGTGGTACACTTAATAGACTCTGTAGTCTTGTTAATCTATTGCTGTAGAAAATGCATTGTAAGATTTTAAGCGAATTCTTGTATTCCAAAAATACTTTTCCAAATTTCTAAGAATGCAAAGTTCTTATTGAATTTCCGGTACCATCTACAGAATAGCCAAGAGACATTCTAAACTTACTCTTCTCTTTCTACAGGCTGCTTTTCCGGAGACAGTGATCACTTTTTGGCAATTCATCAGCGAAAGAGTGGAAAACCTGTGTTTATTTATCACCATGTGGAGAGTGTGGAGAAAAGTTTGGATACAAGCAGCTATAAGGATTCCAAACAAAATTTCCATTCTTCTTCCCACACCAAAATAAGCAAGTTGCACCCTGCAATAATTGTTAAATCAGCCTTCCCCAGGTCTGTTTATGACCCATCCCTCAATCTCTTAGCAATGACTGGTCAAGATTTGGAAGTGGAGAATCTTCCCATTCCTACAACAAATGTGATTATTGTGGTAAGTGACTTTTTCTGGGTTTTGGAGGGTTTTTTTGGAATAAATTTTTTAGAATAAATTTTTCTTTTTTAGAATAAATATACCTGTAGTTAAATAAAGACGGGTTGCAATTTTGGGTAGCCTGACTGATCATCTAAATCTAAATAATGACTACTTGTCTTGAATTTCTTCACTTTGGTGGAATTTACATTCATATAATCACAGTGATTAACGAACAGTCTGGTGAACCAGTTCAGAATATAGCCTCTCTGTAGGTAAAGACCTTACCTTTGCCTCAAATGCTGTTGATCCTCTTGTCCTGACTGATGTTTGCACAGTTTTTACTGGATAGGCTTTAAAATTATTCTGCATAGGTCACAAGAAAATGTACTTCAGGGAACGATTCTACAGAGGCAGTGAGATTTTAAAAGGGTGACATAAAGGTTTCATTCACTTCTGTTCCTCTGGCAAATCCACCATTATGCTTACTTAGCTGTTTGGAAAAAAAAAATCCTGTTTCTTGCAAAGGGTAAGAACTTTGTTTTTGTTGGTGTACGTACTTCTTCTGGGACATATGGACTGGGGACCCTCCACTGTCAGTTACCTCTGTGTGTGACCTTTCCCATTCTGAAGAGGGTGATGGCAGTGCTTCCTCCTGCAGTGAAGGACACGTCAGTTTAACCATATACTGGTTCTGCTTTGCTGCATCCTCACCCTTCACGCCAGTGGAGCAGGCTGCTGTCAGGAGAGCTGTCCTTGGTGGGGTGCACAGCACAGTCTGTATGTGTTCTGCACAGACACTGCTTTTCTCACCCCTGTGTGTGGGCAGCTCTCCTTGATTCCTGGAGGGAAGAAGAGCCACTTATAATGGCTGGTGCACTCATTAGAGTGAACTAAAAAAGATTAAAGTCAAATCTGTAAATTGCTTGTTTCAGAGGAAGATGAGGGATTAAAAGAGAATGTACTCTACAAATAAGGAAAAAAGAGCACAGAACACAAGAGCATGTTAGCACAGCAAGTGTTTCAGAATCCCATATGAGTTCCCTGTATGGTACTCTAGACATCTGCCCTCATGAATGCACCAAATGCCATAGAGTAGTGACAATGAAAAGAATAATCAAGGTAAAGAAAAAGAGGGTAGTAGTTTTATTTGCCCATTATTAGTTTTAGCAGATAAAAAGCGCTGTCAGGGAACTAGGCTCAAAAAGCTGTGCTCTGGACTTGTTGCATCCCATATGAACATGGGCTTCCTCATCTGAGTTTAGATGCCTAGCATTGTTAGTGGGCTAGCTATGTGAAAGTGTCCATATCACAGCAAAATAAGGGACTGGCAGTCTTCCTTTACTGGGGACAGGAGAGCTGCAAACAGAGTCCTGATACTGAATGATATTGATCAAGGGGAGGAGATGCCAAGCAACTGGATGTATCTATCCTCAAAGCTAGCCTAAGCCAGCCGGGCCAGCTCTGCAGTGAAGGTACCTGCTCCCTTCTCTCCAGTGCAAGCATTATTTCACTTCTGCTCAAGGTGAAACCTTTCTATTAGTACAAGGAACTCAGAATAGGCATGGCCCTGCTTTTTTTTTTCATTAGATGACTGTTGCGGGGTGATGTCACTGTTACCTATGAATTGTTATTTTAGTAGGGTTTTGCACAGTTTTAGAGACCCATGGTCCTCAACTAGTAATGGAAGAATCCTGCAAAATATTCTAGGGCTACCCTGATTTTAGCTGACTGGATCTGTGCCTGCATTAAAAGCTAAATGAGGCAGATTTTCAATTGGCAGATAAATTCACATTAAAAAAAGGTCCATTAAATCTGTATTAGGTTCTCATTAAGTGGCTTTGGTCTGAGGCTTTGCTACTGCATTTCTAGGATGGAACTGCTGCTCTGAAGCCTTCTGTTCTGGCTGAGAACCATATGTGCTTTAAGGGGAGGCATAACAGCATGGGCTAATCATGACATGAAAGCTGTTTATTGCTTAGGTTCTTCAGCTGTTTCTGGATGTGCTGAAGGACAGTGGTTTTGGTTTGTTTCTAATGTCATCCTTTCAGAAAAAGCCTTTGGGGAAGCATATGTTTGAAGCCAAAGTGCCGTGAGTCAGACAGTGCATTGGACTAATCCCACCATCAGAATTTTGAACATGCCTTCCTTAAAAGGGCAGTTGTCCCACAACAGGGTGGTTGCCATCATCCAAGCACAGCCCTGCTCTTTCCAGGTTTCTGTATTTCAACATTCTGTTTCTCTCTCTTGAATGTCACCTGAAGTAGATTGCAGTGTTAATGTAATTACCAAAGGAAGCTGGTGTGTTTTGAGTTGCATGTGTATTGCTCCCTCTTTGTTTTGAATAGCACTTACTGCTTGTTGCTGCTTTCTGGTTTTTAATATATAGGACAAGTGTCAGTGTTTGTTGTTTTGCCTGGCTGACCCTTTTTGTTCCAGCCTTTAGCAATGTTGCTGGTTGCTCAACTTGAAAGGGCAGTTGCTACTGTTAGTGCTTCCTGTAATCCAGTTACATGACTGGTGCACATTGTGATTTAGTATGAAAGCCAGCAACTTTTTTTTTTTATAAATAAATCTATGCTCTGTTGGCACTGCAGAGGAGAGCAAACTGAATTCAAGCTAATTTCAGTGACTTAAGGTCCATTTTCTTCATGATTAAGGTGGAAAGGTAGAGTGAATGGATGCCTAATGCAGAACTGTAACAAGGTTGCATTTTGTGCTAAAGACTAAACCATCTGACAAGGAAAATGTTGCCAATGAACATCAGAGTGCTATGAGGCCAAGAATTCTGCAGGTATTTTGTTAAAAAGGGATGTTTTGTGACTAACAATAAAGAACACGTTAAGAAGTAATTTTACTGAAACTGGGGATAGTATAGTGCTTGTTTGCCTAAGTGAGAAAGAGGAGGTATTTATTTTCTGAGAGGGAGTTTTATATAATTAAAGGCAATCACATTACCTGATATTAAGTTCCTTTGCTTGTGTGTGTGTTGGTGTTCAGTTCACCTTGTTTATTGAAGGATGTGAGGACAATTCAGAGCTCTTAGAGGCACTTAGAGCTCTTGACTGCTCTATAAATGCCTTAGTGCTTACCCATATGTTCTGTTTAGCTGTCTCTCTAGATGATGTGAGACTAAGTCATCTGCAAATTGCTTGGATAACATACAGAGTTACATAATTTTTTGTAATACTTGAATTTTCTGTTTGTAAGCTTTTATTTTGCATTTCAGAAACCATATACTCATTGAAGGTATTAGTACTGCAGTGAACAAGGTCTCATAATGTTTATTTGTGTTTATTCCAAGTCTTTCCAATTCTGAATATGAGAACCATGAAGGTCAAGACAGTACATGGAAAGTGGGAACAGAATATGAATAATCAATTATGATAGAAAATATTGTCTAACATACTTATTAAAAAAAACCAAAACACATACAAACATATACAGAATTAGGGCTGAACTCGAGAGAAAAGCAGAAGGATATGTAGTAAAGGTTACAGCTCAGACTAGGTCTAAATTATCACTTCATGGATATGCTAAGCATCATCCCTTGTAACCTGATGTAGTTTGGTCTGTACAAAGCCTTTCTCAGGCACACAAGTGTATCCTACCGAGATTGGACCAAGCTATCAGATGCTTTTTTCACTTGCATCCTGTGAAGTGTTTCAGAAATGTAAAGGTAATACACTTGCTCAATATATCAAAATTTTCCCTTTCACACCTCACTCTTACTATACACCTTCTTATATAAACATGAAATCTGTTTCTTTTTCTGTTGCTTAGAAATTCCTCAGCACTGTACTGTAGCTAAAATTCAGCTCATCTCCTAAATTTTGTTTGATTTACATGAGTGTTACTGAACTGAACTGATTTAATTAGTTTCTTTCAGTTAATGTCAATGGGACATATGATTCACAGACAGCCACATAGAGCTTTTCTTTGCCTTTTCCATGGCATTTTGTGTAGGACTGTATACCTCAGAGCTATAGCTTTCCCATATCATCACATTTATTTTGTCTCTAATATTTGAACTATTTACTTTCAAGCATGCTGAAGAGCACAGGTAAGAACTTCAGGTGCTACTACTTTGAGAGAGGATTCAGTGGAAGAATAAAGCACAACACCATATGTACCTGTAATAGATATTCATGTGGAAACCAGGTATTTGGGCTGGTATCTATTAAGATATCTAGCATGTTTTAAACACTTCCTGAATTACTAGGGAGTTACTGTAGGTTAGAGACCATATCCAAAAGGCAGACTAGATGTGATCATCCTGATCTGGAGATTAGTACTGACATGGACCATTTCCACATCAGTTTTCTCACAGCCAGAGAACAGTACCAGATGCATTTAATCTCCTAGTATAATACAGCCTTGATATCTGCTTCAGGGTGAGTTTCCTAATTCCAAATGACTGTAGTGACAAGATTCATATTGATGATAATGGGTGCTTAGGCACCAACTGCACACTGACTGCCTATTTATATATACTCGTACACACACGCAGATATGTACATTTAGTGACATCTTAATCTGGAGTTGATCCCAGCTTAAACAACACATTTTATGTTGAAATAATGTGGAAATCCTTTCCAAATCTGGGCACAGTTCAAGTAGGTGGGCTTGTGCTGGGTCAGTTTTGATAGCTGAAAGCCATGTGGCTGTGAAACCACAGCAGAACTGCTTTTACGCTTATGTCAGATTCATCCCACAAGTACTGCTGTATTCTTTTATATAATTTTTTTATACTACATACTCAGAAAAGATGCATCTTTCGCTCACTTGATGACATGGCCTTAGATGTATAAGTTTATTTCTCCTTTAATTCCCCATAACCTGATGTGTCAGGTTAAATTTCCAGTGTCAAAGCCCAGAATTTGTCTATATTATTTGTTACTAAATTTCATTTCATCTTCCCACACCTCTTTTCTGCTGCAAATGTCTATTTTTCTAATTCTTTGTACTCTTTATGAAGTCATGGCTTCCACGTGAAATGTCATCTCTAAGTTCCTCTAGGAGCATACAAGACATCCACTTGCCTCTTCCTTGAAAAGACCAGCGAAACAATGGGAGCCACACTACCATATACCCTTTCTGCTGAGCATTGCAATTCTCTACACTGACTGGTTTTGTTGGGGGGGGGGCATAAGAAGAACCCTATGAAAAGATTCTGATAAAAAGGTGGAGGCATCAAATGCTTACAATTATTTTCAGTCCAAAAAATGTTTTTCCTGTGGCTGCCTCTCTTGTGAAGACATTTAATGTAGATTTCCTTTCATGAACAAAGAACACTATGGAATTTCCACAATGTTGTGGAATTTATTTTTTACTTTTCTTTAAATTAAAAATAGATGCTTTTTCTCACTGGCAATTTGGTAATATAAGATGCCTTCTTTTTCAAGGCTAAATCACTGAGTCTTACTGAATGAGAGGAGTAGCAGAGAGAGAGCCCTCTGAGTCACAGCACTAAGTTGTATGTGATCTTTCTGCATGCCAGAAGGTAAATGACCTTCTGAGAATCCCTTGCAAGACAAGAAGATGCTCTGATAGTGTATTTTCACTTATAGCCTTTTTCACTTTTTCCCCAGCTGTCCACTTTACTGACTGTTTTTCCAGAATCTCTTATTATTCTTTTTCCTGATGCTGAATACCATGCCTTGACATAAGATGAAGTATCTTCCTTTCTTCAGTTCTCTTTGTTAGGACCTCTTCCATCTCTCAAATCCTTGTGTCAGCCTCTGCTGGCTCAGCATCCACCCAGTGAAGTGGCCCAGTAAGGCCATGCTGAACAATATGTAAAGGTATCTTGAAATGTTACAGACTCAGTCTGATAAATATGCATAGAAGTCTGTGAAAAGTGTCGATAGCTAAGCATGATCCATTAGGCAGAAATTTAAGATTACTTTTAGGAGACCACAGAATAAAAGTAATTTTCTCTGGGACCTAGAGAAGGGAAGAGGATTGGAGTTGTTCTTAAAAAAGAAGAGGTACACTTTCTGAGGCAAGTGATTTGATGCTTTGCATTATGTGTTGCATGATGTGTTATACTATGGTCAACTTGAAAGTTATTCAAAATGGTAGATTTATCATCCCATCACACCCATGACAGTAATGCCCTGATTTTCTCTGGGATAGACGTAGACGTATGTGTATGTAGTTCTGTGTATTTCTTGATGTAATTATGCTATATTGCAATAATAAAAGTGACTAAGGAGCTGCTTTTTTGAATACTGTGCCTGACCCTGGGCAGTATTCTCAGCCTTGAGTCTGTCAAATTCTGACTCAAAAAAACCCCACATTTACCTGTGTGTGTGAGAAGATCATACACAGTTTGGTGCTGCGACTCAGAGGGCTCTCTGCATCCTGCTCCTCCTGGCTGGGAAGAGTACCCTAAGCTCACTCCCTCTGTAGACCTTGTCTACAGAGAGATGGTCAAAATACTTTAGAAAGTATATTAAGCTAAAACAGTGGATTGAAAATAAGGCAAAAAATATGAGTGAGGAGAACAAGTAGTCCATAAATGACAGGTCAATCAAATAGTGCTGGGGCAAAGAGCCAAGCTAGCTATCTATGAAATATAATGAAAAGTCAAATGTCACGTTTTGTCACTGAACATCTGTTATTGCCGGCCTAAGAAAGGGGTTGGCACTAGCCCAGGCCAAAGAGGCATAAATAGAAAATCATGTCTCTGCAGTGGCTTCTAAAAGGAGCTTTCTGAGGTGTAAGAGCTTAGAATGTAGTGAAGTATCAACTGTATTTCCAGCTCCATTTCCAGGTCATGTATTTGTGCAATGCTTGGAATAGCAGAGGACAAGTGCCATGCTGGTAGTGAAATTTTAAGATATTATAATTACACTGCTGAATTGTTAACAAGCTCTAAATGTTAGTCACACGTTTCAAGAGTGGGCAGTATCAGTCAATACACTTAGTGTGATTGTTCTAATCACTGTTGTGTCTTTTTACATTTTACACTGTAACCCTAAATATCAAGTCTTCACAGTATTTGGCTTCTAGACTCAAGTCCACCTTCTAGTAAGAGATTGATGCTCGCCATTACTCCTTAAGTTATTATACTCGACATAACATATCTGCAGCAAGCCCTGCAAATAGACCTAGTAGCCTGCAGCTCTGTCATTCTGGATTTTCTTTGCACAAAGAAATCTAGAGAGTCTGCATTAGTTGGCCTCATTTGCTTTCTGCTTCCCTCTGTGCACTTCAGCAGGGATAATTGCATACTGAACCATTAGTATGGTATTGTGTTTGCTGTCAGTCTTTGTGGAAAACAGGAATGATTGCATTAGGTTGGTTGTAACATGCACTAAAACCTCCTTAAGGCACTTTTTAATCTGATTTGCAAAATGTTAAAAGAATGTTAGTAGGATATTCAGCAGCCTAGTGCTTTGATTATCTTACTGATGACAACTTTGGAGGTGCTTTTGTAACATTCAGTGGGATGTTACACTTGCACAAAAGTTGGTCATATCTTTCACAAATTGCCCATATCCTCTTCAATCACAGCATTCCTTTTTCTGCATTTTTAGTGAAGGTGTTTCTTGAAGTAATTTATTTTTTTTTCATAAGCCGCACTGTTTAAATGAAAACAGGATTTCAGGAGCAGGCATGTTACATGTTTTTAAGCTAAAGCCTAAAGTTTCATTGACAGTTAGCCTTGGGCAGTTTCTCTAAAGGAAGTGTCAGCTGTTCCATATTTCTTTCAACTGTGTATTTATGTTACTGTCCAATCCCAGCTATAAATTAAATACCTGTGTTTTGCAGAACAGAATCTGCTTATGTTACCCTATGCTTCAAATATGTGAATTTTGTCTTCTAGGAAAAATCTTTATTAACTGATAATTTTAAATTTTTTTAAGCATTTCTATAAAATTAAATTCAGATACAATTGCAGCCAAAGCAAAGATCTTCAGTGTTACTTAAGGTGTATACCCAAGTGTAGGAGACCTGGCTCAAAGCCTTGCTCTAAAGGAGGAAGGGGAGAAAACTGAATTTGAGTGTTTTCTCATTTCATATGATCTAGTTGCTGAGCTAAGGGATAGAGAGCGCCACTTTTCTCATGCTCCCAGATGAAATTATTTGTTTGACCCAAATCACCTTGTTTAAGTAACTGAAGATTCAGATAAAAGTTGTTCTTGGGCTGATCCAGTACAAATGTCTTGTATGTGTTTTGATTTGGTCTTCAAGAGAGGCAACCCGCCCTCCCCCAAACAAACAACAAAGCCCCCCAAGACTCCCCCCCCCACCTTGTTTCTTACGTGGCCCCATTTATTCCTCTGATTGAAAAAGGCTTCTATGCTGTTTCTGTGCTGTGCTGTACTGGATTCCAGAAGAAGACACAGAGATTTAGACAATAGTGGAAAGCCTCTGGCTATTTTATGACAGTGTCCAAACTGCACTTTGGTTGTTTTGGCATTTGAGTTCAGAGGACTCCTCAGTGGTTGGAATTGCACTGACTTCATTACCTGGAACAGTACAGACAGGCTTGTACTTCAGAAGTTCAGGAGGTTGCTCTACATCTATCAACGTTCTCTTTTCCTCCTACAAGTGAGTGGAAACCTATTACTGCCTAAATTGGACTAAGGAAAGGGAAAATTTCCTGGCATGCAGAGTCACAGGTGCCATCACTAGAATCACACATGCTTTATGTTCAAAATCATAAATAAGCTGGATGGCCCTATTGGGATCATGAGACCCACCAACAGAAAATTGGTGACTACTACCCACAACAAATCTATGTTTTGTGTTGATTATGTTCAGGAATAAAGAATCCAGAAGCGCTTAAAAATTCTTTTAGCACCCTCAGAGAACTATTTTTGTGAAAACCCAAGTCCCCTACAGAAACATTTAAAAGGCAGATAAAGGGCACTCAGATAAAAGACAGCAAGACAGCATGTGTTTCCTTATCAGTCAATGTTTCGTTGGATCTGGCAGTTCAGCCTCTGGAATAATCCTTCTGGTTCTTCACTTCTGACTTTGTTGTTAGGAAAAGTGACAGCTTCTATAAAGTTCCTTAATAGATGGTTCATAATGTGTTCCTATGTGTAACCCATTAAATATTAAGCCTTCTAAAAACTGCTTTTGAAAAATAATTTAAAAAACACATTATTTTTCTCTCATCATGACATTAATATGGGATATTTTAAAACACAGTTTTAAATTTTTGAATAAGCCAAACAATATTTGAATCGGCCAAACAATATTTTGGAGCAGAAGATGATCATTTGAATTTACTTTTTAAAATGCTTCCTAGGTCTAGCATTTCTGCACTTTGGCTTCTCTTTTGTAAAGAATAAATATTGGATTCTGAAATTAAATGCACAGGCTCAGATGATACTGGGGTTTAAATGTGATAGCATAGCTCTCAGGTGAATGATGTTTTTTCGGTCACCTCAATATCAGACTGGTTCATGGAAAGGGGAATAGTCCAGGGAAGTAAGCAGAGAGGTACAAATTCTTCTTCTGTCTTTTGTCTTGTTGCTGAAAGCATTAAAGTGGTGTTCACTGTCCTTCCTGTGAAGGTCAGCCATGACTGAGGATTTGTAATGGAGCTAATTCTTTCTTGTCTCTGCACCACAATAAACTGGTGGAAAATACTTTAAGTGGTTACAGTGCTTTAAATTGAGAATAGGATAGATGCATCATGAAGAGTGTGGGGGGAATATATCAAGACTGCTATATATCAAGACTGCTAAAATAGTAGTGTTTCATAGTGTAGAAAGGTGGTTGACTGCATATGTTATGTCAATGTTTATTTAAACATGAACTGTAACAGATTTACATGTGAACCTTTTTTAGCTATTGGAGAATAATAGTGGAACGTCTGCTTTGTACAAATTTGGCTGAGATCATGTGTTCTCTTTGGGAATAGTCATTGTTAATAAACTGTAGCATAGAAATCAATGTAAATGAATTTTTTTTATTTAAAATATGCTAAACTAATTTTTTTCAATGTCACTAATTGAACTGAATTTCATTTTTTTGCCTGGTGCTTTCAAAAGTACCTTGAATGCATCCAGAGGAGGGCAGCAAGGCCGGTGAGGGGCTTGGAACACAAGCCCTGTGAGGAACTACTGAGGGAGCTGGAGAAAAGGAGACTCAAAGGTGACCTTATCACTCTCTACAACTTCCTGAAAGGAGGCTGTAGTCAGGGAGGTTGGTCTCTTTCTCCAGGCAGCAACTGACAGAACGAGAGGACACAGTCTTAAGCTGCACCAAGGAAAATATAGGTTGGGTATTAGGAAAAATTTTTTTACAGAAGGGGTGATAAAGTACTGGAACTGTCTGCCTGGGGAGATGGTGGAGTCACCATCCCTGGGTGTGTTTAAAAAAAGACTGGATGTGACACTCAGTGCCATGATCTAGTTGAGGTGCTAGGGCTGGGTTGGACTCAATGATCTTGAAGTTCTCTTCTAGCCTAGTCATTCTCTGTGTGATTCTGTGTGTGAATAAAGGTTATCTTTTTGCTGGTACTAATTGTACCACTAATCTTGTTTTCTTTTCGAAAACACACTCGGGGAAGTAAGGATCACTTCTTGTATGGTCCTGTGGTGTTCTGGCAATGCTTACAGCTTTCTGCTTTGTTTAGCCAAATTGTTGCTGATATGCTTTCTTCGTGCAACACATGGCATGTTGTCTAATTAAGAACACAGCTCTGGAGGCTACTCTTTACAAATGTATGTGATATTTCAGTTTCATGTTTTAACAGTTTATTTTCAGGTACTGTAATACATAGTCTTGTAGTGGTGCAGTTTTCTGAGCTGTCAGTCCTTTAAAACATAAATGTTTTGGGTGAGTGGAAAAATGACCTTAAATACTGCACTCTTGGAGCCTTTCTATTCTCTAGGCAAAGTAAAGCTGCAACAATGTAGAAATTATATTCCTTGTTTTAGGCTGAGGATGAAAAATAAGCAGACATTGTCCCTGAAACCTTTCTCACAGACTTTCTCTGAAATGGAGTTACGGGATGCTGTGGCTCTGCTCTACCTAATTAGCTGCAATAAAAGTGTGTACATGCAATAGAAATTAACTTGAAAATTAAAAATACTGCAGTTTCCCCCCTTTTTTAATTAAAGACCTCTCCCCTTTCTCCCTTGGCTACTCTGACATATGCTTAATTTTAAGGGTGTCTAGACTGACTCTGGGAGAATTCCTGTTAAAGGAGGTCTGTGGTGGAAGAAGGGATGGTGACTATTAGCTGTAGGGACACCCCTCTGGCACGCTGTATACATTTGTGGTTGAGCACAAATGACTGGAGGTGGGCAAAGAGGGAGAGATAAACTGCATCTGTAAAAGACTACACAAATAATGAAATAGCAAGAACTCTCTAGAATACTGATCAATATATTAATTAACAAAAAAAAACAACCAAAAAAAACTTCAAAACAACAGCAACTGACTTCTCTAGAAACAGGTAATAGGGCAGTTATTGAATAGATAGATATCTGATTTGAAATCCATAGACTAAATAAAAAATCTGATTGTGGCTTTAATTTTTAAATATACTGTGTAAGAATCTGCCTGAAAATGGATATAAACTTTAATGAAATAACTGTAATATGAGGCTTTTGGTAATGAATGAATTAGAAAACCATATGGATGCATTAAGTAGAATAATTAATGTACCATACACAAAAGTAGGACATCCATAAATCATTTATGATGTCCTCTTCATCAGTTCTTGGCTCTTTGAGTCTTAATTGAAATCCAGGGTAGCTGGATATTAGAAAAACTAGATTTGCTAGTCAGATAACAGACAATTTTCATTGAAGCATTAATTAATTTTAGAAGGCTGAGGGCCTGATCCATTAAAAATACTTGCAGAACAGTGCTACTTTAGTAATGTATGGGGTTTTTTTTTCTATTTTAATTACTCTCTCCCTCTGGTCAATGCAAGTTGTGTTCTACTTTAACTTGCTCAGCAAGCATGATGGAATACTACTGTGTTTGTAGAATTAACTATGAAATTTCCCAGACAATTCCAAATGTTTCTACTGGCTGTGTGGTACAGGTACAAAAGTAAGGTAGTCTGTTATTTACAGTGACTGTCAGAGAGCCTTTCTTTCAAAGGCAGAGATTCTGAGGACCTTTTTAAGGCAGTTCATTCTATGCTCAGTCCTTCATGTCAGTAGGAACAAGGGAACACTAAAGTAAATAACTATTGTGGGGTTTTTTTCACTCTTCTTGTATTTAAACACAATAATTTTAACTCTCATTTTATAATCTTTAATAGTGATCTAATTTCATTACTAAAATGGCCAAAATAAATGTTTTGCATTAGAAAAGGAGAGCTTTTTATATATGCTGAAATTAATGTGAGACTTGAGCTATAAGCTTATTCTGCCAAAGAGGTACGCCTATGGCAAAATGATCAGGTTTTTTTTAATAAAATGCTTAAAAATTTTAACCAGGAAATGGATTTACACTATTGGTTCTAAAAATATACAAGATCCAGTCTGACGATTATATTATATAGTTAGAATAGTACATCTTTGTTGTGGTCATAAATATGCTAAGAAAAAGTAGAGATAGGCAGTTTATTTTCAAGTGCCATATTTATTTCGGTTCACATGTTATGAGTAGGATGTTTTTCTATTCAGTTTTTTGTTATTCAAAGTAAGGGACTAAAGAATGTTATAGAGAATGAAAAAACTCATATAATGTAATGTAAAACTATGATAGAACATATTAAGATTATCACAGAATCACAGAATTAACTAGGTTGGAAAAGAGCTGAGATCATCAAGTCCAACCTATGACATCTCACCACCTTGTCAACCAGACCATGGCACTGAGTGCCACATCCAGTCTTTTCTTAAACACCTCTAGGGACAGTGAGTCCACCACCTCCCTGGACAGCACATTCCAATGCCCAGTCACTCCTTCTGTGAAGGATTTTTTCCTAATGTCCAACCTAAACTTGCCCTGGTGCAGCTTAAGACTGTGTCCTCTTGTTCTGTTGCTGGTTGCCTGGGAGAAGAGGCCGACCCCCACCTGGCTACACCCTCCTTTCAGGTGGGTGTAGAGAAAGGCATATGAAGTAGATGTCCTGGGTGCAGAGTTAGCTCACATCTTTCAGGGCTTGCTATCTAAGGTGTAGCACAAATGCACAGAGCTGGCCATCTCTAACAAAAAAATCCCTTAGAATTCCAGTGCTGGGGAATGTATTGCACAGCGTGGGGAGCATCAGTATCAATACTGAGTTATGGCATCTCTCTGACTCTGAGCTACTAGTGCCTGAGGGCAACTTTGGTGTCTCCATATTCATGTACCATTAAACTGATGACCAAGGACAGCTTGAACACTGGCTGTATTTCCAAGCCAGACTTGAATGTTCCCAATGGTCTATGCCACAGTCAAGCCCTTTCTCTTGTTTTCAGGTAATTGATCTTTCTTCTTCTGTAGTGCCACCAGTTTTTTTGGCAGACCAGCCAAGTTTGTTCATTTCTCAAGGCTTTCTCTTGGCCCACATCAAAATCACTTTTGCTTTCTGCCATTATCTTTTAGTGAGTTGTAAAATAGGCTTAGCATAAAGCTGCAGGATGTTCTAGGGGCTAGTCAGAATTTCCTGGCATGCCCTGTTTGACTCATGGGCTGCCACTTGTCCAGTCCTGTTATGAGCACAGCCCTATAAATTAATTTCATTAAATGTAAGAGACTTTAAAAAAAATCCAGTGCTTTTGGTATGCTGCATATTCATATTTTCTGATCAATCACTGAAGAAACTAAATGCTTCAGAAAGACATATCTGATGGTTAAAAGGATGGTACAATCAATGTGGCCTCATTAATGTCTCATGTGTTGCTAGTGATCCTAGCGCTTGTCAAGCAAAGTTTGGCAAATGCTGCTAGCTTTTCTTTGTCATAATGTTGTTATAACCCTCTCCATCCAATGGTCTTCTGCTATTGATCTTTGCTCTTTTGGCCATGTTACTACAATTGTAGATTCTTTGATTGTAATAGAAAGGAATTTGCTATAAACTTTGGCTCCAATACATAGCAATTTATTTTCTTGGCTTGTCTCCTTTAACATAGACACTGCATCTTTGCTTTCCTAAATCTTATTCTGCCTGGAGGCTGGCTGACTCTTTTTCTTGCCCTTTTCTTTAATTGTGGATTTCTTTCAGAATTACTTTGATGGTGGTGCAATGCAAAAATACCTTCACTTTCATATCACATCAACTGTGAAACAGCTCTCTAACAGCTCATTAGTAATAGAGAGGGTCACACATTCCTTGTAGCAATTGAACTGTATGAGCTGCTGATCAAGAACCACTGAAATGAATGAAGTCTTCTGAGTCAAAAAACTCAAGGCAGAGGTTGAAAATTGATTCCCTTTTTTGAGAATTTTGAGGTAAAAAAAAAAACACCTCACTTATTTTGGGATAAAATGAAACTATTTAAACCCTTTAACTGGGAGGTAAGGAGGAAACGAAAGTCATGTATCACAAAAATCCCAAAGCTCAAGGCTACGATGGGTGCTCAGGCTCCAGCGCCTCTTTTGTCACATCCTGGTAGGAGCTGAGAGTCACAGGGGCAATTGGTTAAATCATCCAAGTCAGGTTATTTGGTGTCTTTTATTTACATTGTATGATGGAGGTGAGATAGACTGATGGAGGGGGTATTTTCAGTGCATTTGAGATTGGTCTTGCCTTCAATATATGGGAGTTGCAAGGCCAAGTCTCTTTTAGACTCTGAAATGTTTTGCTTTGCTTTCCACATTGGATTTCATTTAATTAGTTCAGCTGAGTGGAATCAGTAGTGTTGCTGGAAAAAGGTTTGTCTGGAAGTCTAGTCATTCAATTTATCATGTGGCGTATGAGGACAAAGCAATAACTCTTCATCCTGAAGCATATACAGATCAGGGACCTGAGCTGGGGTCTCCCACATCCAATATAAAGCTCTACCACATATCTGTTGCTTATTCTGAAATAAGTCAATCTTCTTAAGGTCTTCAGTATGTTGTCCCTTAGTAAGATTATCAGCAATATATTATTTCTCAATTTTTATAAGACTAAAAACCTGACAAGAAATTCTAGGGACAGGAACAGGAGAAAGAAGCTATTATTAGCTGTTCTTTTGCTAAGAGTCTGTACAAAATCAGGAGGCAGTGTATTAGCACAAGTCTCAACACAGATTATCATGATAAGTTTATACTGAGTTGCTCATGCAAGATATCAATAGTAAGGAGTTTCTGCACCCTTGCTAGAGAAAAAACAAAATTAAGGAAACACTATAAAGTAAAAAATTCAGATACGTGTTTTTGTACAGGGAGGCAAGACCACATGCAGTCCATGTGCTTTCTCTGGTGAAGTGGAAAGGCAGAAGTTATTTTTCAGAGGCAATACCAGACAAATTACATAAACAGAAAGGAATGAATAAAACTTTACTGTTTTGAATTTTGTACACTCTGTTATTCTCTGTCTTTTAAAAATTGAATGTATATTCAGGAGTAATTTAGTTAAAATCATTGTCAACTAGACAATCATTTCGGCCAAACTTGCATTAACGTTACTTCTGCATTGTTCATTCTTTCCTGAATGATATTTTCTACTGGGATTTACAACTTAATACTGCTGATGTGAATTGATGTGAAACTTAGGATAATAAGAGTCCTAACTGCTTGAAACTGCTTTGTGTTGCCCAGCATAAAACTTGTATTTTTCTCCAGTTAATCAGGCATGTAATATATTCAAAAGCAATGCTTCAGAACACTGCTGCATTTTTCATACATCATTTTTTATTTCATTCTTTTCTGTTTTAGCCAACCGTTTGGTGCTTCCCATGCAGTATTCTCTACCCCTTTTTACCCTTCTCTTTCATTCCTGTAGTAAGTTTGCTGGAGTTCTTGTCCCCAAACTATCTAGTCTGTAGTGCCTACTTAAAACATTTGTCTCACCATCCATTCAACTAGTCCCCAATGATTCTGTTCCTTCATCTACTCTCTCTCACTGCTGTGTGCAAGTCATATCATTTCCTCAGCCAACGCTTCTGTTGTCTTTTTTTTTTTTTATAACATGTGTTTGGGTTTCAGGCCATGATAGGGCAAATATCTAATCTTATTTGAAATCTTTCATAACAGATTTAAACTTGGAAAAATGCTTTGGATAGCACATTTCCTTGCTCATGCCTCCATAAAGCCATTGGTAGTTTAGCTCTTCTTTCCTTCTTGGAATGCCTTATTTGTCTTCTGCATGCTTCTGCCTGTGAATTCATCCCTTTTTCTCATACTTCTCGTTCTCCTCATGCTTTATTCTTTTACCTGCCATAAGTGTGGCTCTTTTCCTCAGGCTATTACCAGGCTCTTGCCTTTGCTTCTTAATCACCTTCTACTTCTGTCTTTGTTTTCACCTTTGTCTTTTGGTTCTTCCTTTAGTCTTGTAGTATCAAATCACTTTACTGTTTTCCTGTCCATTTTTATATATTTTGTAGCCCACACTTCTCTCTCTTCTCCCAATAATACATGTTAAAAAACTATATAAAATAACCTATTTAAATTAATTATATTGAAACCTACTCTTTGTTTAAAAAAATACCATTTCAACACATTTTCTCCTAAATTTATCCTAAACCAATACAGTTCCCTTGGTAGTCTTCCCCTTTACACAGAATGCTCCTTTTTGCCCAGAGCTGTTCTGTTACTGGATCTCTGACAATGCTCTGGATATTGGAAATTTTCTTGAACTGTAATGTCCATTTTATCACCATATAGTAAGACAATAGGGCAGGTGTTCTCAACTCTGATTTTAATTAGGGTTTTTTTTTTGGTCTGGTGGTGCTTTGGTTTTCTTGTTGGTTTGATTGTGGTTTTGTAGTTGAGTTTTTTTGGGTTTTTTTATTTATCTTTTGGATGGCAAATAACGGCTTTGGTTCACTGTGAGTGCTCCTATTTTCTTATTTGCTTGTGTTAAGCTGGAATAAAACAACTACAGAGTATTCCTGTTTTTAGTATAGGGTTGCTTTGCTTTTGCAGTGTTGCATGGACTTCTGGATTCCAGTTGCAGTAGGGATTGTTGCGAAGCACTTACACCCAAGTACTTACAGACCTGGAATTAAATTATGGTATAACTGATATCTGAAAAATACGATTTAAACTCATGACCAAAATATACTTTGAAGTCCAAGACACAATTTTTCTGGTCTTGACAAAGTGTTACAGAAAAAATATATTTTCATTTTGAAAAGGGTAATGTTTGCTACATGAATTGTGACTAACCAACGTGAACTTGATGTTTACTCAAAGACAATCAAAAAGTTATCTCAGCTAAACTAAATATTAGTTTAGGACTAATTTGTTGTAAGTTGTACGTGTCAAAGGTCACTAGCAACATAAAAGCATGCAGTATTTCTAAAGTGTAGGCATTGAATAGGTTGAATATGTACTCTGTAGAGTTTTGGAGGAAGAATGTCTAGTGAAAATTAGTCAAGTAACAATATTGTCCACCAGATGTCTCTGTACTCATAGGTGGTAATGGACAATATCCATTCAACTGTCTAATTGCTTTTATTAAAGGCAAGTTACGCATAGTGTATGCATTTCCCAAGTCTCTGTTAACCTTTTATAATAAGAGCGTGAATAATTGGCAATTTTATTAGCAGTAATTGAGAACTGTAGTTATGAAAATAAATTACAGGAATTCACTGTGAAGTTTCTACTTGCCACTCAGTTTTGTATGCTTTTTCTTCTCTTGGAAAACAGTCTACCTTTATTATGCATTGCATGGTAAAAATAATAACAATTCATCTCTTAAATTTGTCATTTATATACATTTATCCATTTAAATACATTAGTCATATAAACATTACCAAGCATTATGTTTTAATCTGTCTGCCTATCAATAAAAGAGTTTAAGTAACTAGAACTGAAGAGTTAGTCAGTTGAAGGGTTGTGGCTTTTGTGGAAATTTCTTTTAACTTTGGTAGCTATTGGAGCAGACTTTGGTCAAAGCACCTGTATTCATGCAGTGTGTTTCATTTGTGTCAGCTTCTCCCTTGGCTTGCTGTGCAGCATGTTCCAGCCAAATGCTTTGCTACCAGCTGTCCATGCATGTTTAGTGGCTACAGCAGGACTGTAAGGTATCCCTTCACTAGTGGGGAATTAGGCTGCTGCCCTTAAATTTGTAAATAACCATATGCCTGACCACACCCACGGTGGGACCTGGGCGGATCTGCCAATGCCTGTGTGCTTTAAGCATCGGGGCCGATTTGAAGACACAGCTTGAATTTTTAGTGAAGCCACAGCACAGAAAGGACACATTGTCCTCTTTCTCCCTGGCATAACTAAGCTGCCAGAAGGGCGTCTGAATCCATGCTGGGAGCAGGTACTTGGCATGACTGAGAGATCCCACCCCAGACCTTCACTCTGTCAAGTCTGCAGGGGAAAAATCCTTGGACAGAGAGGTGTCAAACACTGGTGGCAGAACCTATGTCTAAGTCTTCCTTCTGTTTTCTCTGTTTTAAGTTAACTCAAATTATAGAGATTAAATTTTACAAAATTGTTATTTTATAGTTCTAATTGTGACCCACCAGATGTTTCTGTGTTTGGCAATGTATTACTTGATTAGAATGTTTAATTGTAATGATGGTCCTATAACCAATCTTCTGCTTTTCAATTGTAGCTAGAAAGTTTTGCAAGATGCAGAGCCTTGAAGATTTCTGTTGAATGTGCATAAATGTTTTTATGGGTATTTCTGTTGTTATCTTTTGTACCTTAAAGGAAAAAAAATACCTAAAAATTCCTTATCAAAACCTTGTAAATTTTTATTGCCTCTTAATAATGCCTTATGATAGTGATTATAGAGCAAATGATACAGTTTCTCTGTTTTTCAGTGTGTTTGTGATTCCTTCTTTTATTATATGCATGTGACTTTCCTGATCAGTGAGCAGTTATGTGAATTGTCATAAAAGATACATAGCTTGATGTTATGGTCCAGTTCTTAAAATTATGAGAGGGGGCTCTGCTCAAATTAAGGTGTAAATGAGACCATATGTCAAATAAGGGTTTTATTTAACAGTAAATGTAAGAGAGACAGAGAGAGAGAATGAAAGAGAAAAAAGGTTGGGGGGGACAGAAAGAGAGTGACAAAGATAAAAGAAAATATCACCACTCTGTGGATCCCCCCAGCATCCTGATGATCCTCTCCATCTGCTCTTCTTGGTGATGAGGGT